>CM057225.1:14139497-14739497 GCA_029891385.1 Erythroxylum novogranatense | reverse complement strand
TAAAGTTAAGTTTTGTATTTTTAAGAGTTTTCAAGAGGATTTCTTCGTTGTTTTCAAAGAGAAAAGAGTAGAAAAGCTTGAAAGTTTCCTTTGGAGGCAAAGAAATCCGGAAATTGAAGGGAAAAAGGTAAGAGAAAAGTTTTAAGTTTTGATTTATTCTTGAAATTTTGGTTTAGATTAATTAGAAATGATTTGGGTTTATGTGCTATGAGATTAATTTAGTGATTGTCAAGTATAATGAGTTAATTTTGGTTATGGAAGATTCTAGAGAGAGAAAGCTTAGTGAAGAAGATGAATAGTAAAATTTGGGGGTTTTTGAAATTGTTGCTTTAGATTGCTTGAATTAGTGATGAATTTGAGATATCCTAAGTGAATTTTGATGTTTATGCTTTAGGTGAAGTTTAATTTGAAAAATTGTAAATTGGAGGTTTAGGCTTAATTTGAAATTTGGGGATTTTGTGAATTAATGGTGTAGAATCATCAATAATAGTAGGAATTGATGAAATATGAAATCAATTTTGAAGAAATTGTGATTTATGGTATTGAATTTGTGTAAATTGGTTTAGGCCAATTTTGAAAATTGGGAATTTTCAAAATTGGAGATTTAAATAGCTTGATTTTATATGGAATTGGAGTTTTCTAAGCTTAATTTGAGTAATTAAGTGAATTATGATATTGAATTTGATTGAATTTTGATGAAATTGCTTTAGGGAATGTTAAATTGGAAAAAAGAAGGAGGCTTTGGAGCAATTGAGGCACAAAGCAAGTTGTTAGCATGGATATGAGGTGGGTAGCATATTTATATTTTGATTTATAGGCAATATACGAATTTTCAAAAATGAAAAAAAGAAAAAGTTTGGGTTTGTGATAAATTATTGTTTTGTAAATGTTTGAAAATAAGAATTGATTAAAAGTTTGAAATTATGATTTCCGAATGATTTCTGAAAAATTATTGCAAGCTTATATGCATTGTTCCAAATGATTTGTTAAATCGCTAGAATTTCTGAAACTGCATTGGTTGTGTATGCGTTGATAAATTGTGCAAATTGTTGAAATTATTGATTGATTAAAGTTCTTGACTTGTATGATATGTGTGAATTGCGAGTTTGTTTAAGTTCGCTGAAATAAAGTTAGAAAGACAAGATTTTTGAAAAGTGCCTTCGGGCAATTCGAAACTCCGTTTTTGCTTACGTGTTATGTGGGTTCGATTAGGTCCTTCTGTGAGTCAGTGCACTGTCTCTATTCGTATAGCCTTCTCTCGGCTGCCCGCTAGTGGCACGGAGCTCCGATTTCGGACTCCCTTCAGGGCTACACTGGACCGCTTTGCAGGAAAGTGTAGTACGTTCTGTTCACGGTTGCACAGGACCGCTATGCGAGATTGTGCAGTACGTTCTGTTTGGACCGAACCAAACCATTTTGATAAGTTATGTGTTTTTGATTTGTTTTTGTATGCTGCATTTATGTTCAAAATTGAGAAATAAAAAGGTGAGATTTATATGAAAAGTTTGAAAAATTGAAAAGCTGGAGGAAATTGTTTGAAAAGTTTCAAAGTTTGAAAAAAATTAGCCCTTTGGCAAAAAGCTTATGAAAATGATTTCGCTTATTGGTCAATTTATAAATGTGTTATCCACGAGCTTGTGTAGCTACCCCTTTCATCCCCATCTCCGTGTTTCGTGCGGAGATCGGATGAAAGAGTGTCAAACATTCGATTCAATTTTGTATCATTTGGCTTTTGTGTAAATTAAGATTGGATATGGCTTAAATTGTCATATATGTATCCGAAGTTATGAAGTTTGTATATAATTGGGGGATGAGTTAGGAAATTGTATTCGGATTACGTTACGGATTTGTATATTGTATTGAAGCATAATTTCATTGGATGTGGATTGAGATAGATTGAATTGTACTTAGATATAGGAGTGTGTCTATTCTTTGAGATCCGGACGGAGGGTCCGTTGATTTTGATGATTGTGTGATTGATTGAGCTTTTAGAAGTGTGTTTTGAATACTTTGCAGGTTTGGGTTAGGATAAATGCAATTGTTATCCGCCAAAATTTTGATAAAAATTGGGATAAAAAGTGTATTGTGAGATTTGTACAGATATGAGCAAGTGTTGAGATTTGCATGAGAAGGTTTTTCCAAGGGTGGAAATTGTTTGTTTGTTTTGAATAAGATTGCCTAAAGATGTAATAAATGAATATGAGAAAAAAAAATTTATACCGGATTCGGATAGTCTAGGTTTTCCAACGCGATTGTGTTCCTGTGTTCCTTATTGTTTTCGGATGTCGGATTTGTTTGCTTTGGTTCAATCTGTTTCGTATCCGTTTTTAATTCGTATTCGATCCGTATTTGTTTCGTATTTCGATTGATAAATCCGATTTGTATTTTGCGTCCGTATTTTGGTATTCGTATTTTGTTTTGCAAGCGCTTTTGATTCGTACTTATTCGATTCACTCCGCTATTTTCGCCTCCGCTTTGTACTTTGTTTCCGCATTCCGTTTTCTGTGCTTCGCTTTCCGGTTGGGATCCGGTTCCCGGATCGGGTCCCAAAAAGGCTACTCAGATTGAGATGGTCTTGAGCACTCTGTCGACCAGTTCTCAGCAGTTTCGTTTGAATTATAACATGAATAAGATGGATTTTACTCTATCTAAGTTGTTGAATGAGCTAGTTGCTGCTGAGACTATTATTAAGCAAGGGGCTGCACCTGTTGTGCTTAATATTGAGCGAGGTTCTTCATCTACCCAGAAAAGGGGTAAGAAGAAGAAGGCTCACAAGCTTAAGCCTAAAAAGAACAGTGTAGCTAATAGTGCAAAGGGTGTTGTGAAAAATCCAAAAGGCAAGTGTTTTCACTATAAGCAACCAGGTCACTGGAAACAACAATGTCCAACCTGGATAGCTAGGAAAAAGCAAGGAACATCTCTTTTTTATTTGCTGGTTGTTGAAACTTATTTAGCGGTATTGACTACACTCCAATGGTGTGTAGACTCAGGAGCCACTAATCATGTCTGCAATTCATTACAGGGGTTTCAGGTAACACGCCAATTAAGTGAAGGAGAAATGAGCATTTTTCTGGGAGATGGCACCGAAGTTGCAGTTTTAGTTGTAGGGAATGTTATTTTAAATTTTAAGAATAATAGAACATTGTTGTTAAGGGATGTTTTGTATATTCCTTCAATTTAGAAGGAATTTAATTTCTTTTTCTAGTTTGAGTAAGAACGGATATTCATTTTATTTTAATGAATTTCATGATGATTCTGTCGTTATTAAATTTAGAAAACAAATCATTTGTTCTGGCTCATTAATTGATGATCTATTTATTCTTAAAGTTACACCTGAACTGCAACTTAATTCTGAAGTAAATAACTTTGATGTCGTTGTACCATTAAAAAGAAAACGCCCTATTGAATTCAATCATACTTATCTTTGGCATTTAAGGCTTGTTCATATTAACTTAGATAGAATTTCCAGGTTGGTCAAAGATGGACCTTTGAGTTCATTGAAAGTGGAGGCACTACCAACCTGTGAATCCTGTCTGGAAGGTAAAATGACTAAGAGACATTTTCCTTTAAAAGGTAATAGGGCCAATGATATTTTAGAACTAATTCATTATGATTTGTGTGGCCCTATGAGTGTCCAAGCTAGAGGTGGTTTTAAGTATTTTGTAACATTCACAGATGATTACTCAAGGTATGGATATATTTACCTATTACGTCGTAAGTCTGAATGCTTTGAAAAATTCAAAGTATTTAAGGCAAAAATGGAGAAGCGACATGGAAAATATATCAAGTCACTACGATATGATCTTGGTGGCGAATACCTCTCTAAGGAATTCATTGCTTATTTATCAGAACAAGGAATTACTTCACAATTGTCTGCACCTGGCATGCCACAACATAATGGTGTATCAGAAAGGAGAAATAGGATGCTTATGGAAATGGTTAGATCAATGATGAGTTATTCAGATTTGCCACTTTCTTTCTGGGGATATGCAGTTGAAATAGCAGCATACATTCTGAATTTAGTTCCTTCTAAATAAGTACCTCTAACTCCTACAAAACTGTGGACTGGGCGTAAGCCTAGTCTAAGACATGTTCGGATGTGGGGTTGCCTAGCCCATGTGCTGAAAGGGAAAGTAGAGAAGTTGGGATCTAAATTAGAATTATGTTTCTTTATTGGCTATCCTAGAGGAACGAAAGGTGGTTTATTTTATAGTCCGAGGTGGTTTATTTTATAGTCCGAAGGATAAGAAGATCATTGTTATAATATAAATATGTGTTAGTACATTTTGTATGTATCTAACTGGACCAAGTTGAGAATGATTGTTTTATACTGACTATTAAAACATATTTTTGAGGACATTAGAAATAAGATTTATGTTCTTAATCTTGATTTAGTTAGTATGATCAAATATACATTGTCTTTTGCTTTAATTCATTAAAGAGTGAGTTTCAATTATTGGGACAATAATACTCGGTGAATTAGGCAAAGGCAATTTGTATTTGTGAAATATTAATTAATGATGGAATCCATGTCTCGGTATAGAGAATGATAATGCACTTTAAGTAAGCTTATAAGGTTTCATTGTGTAAACCCTGCAGGTGGATTTTTAATCCGACACATGAAATAAGTTGAGCGACAATCTTAAAGATTAAAATTGTTATTTAAATAAATTGTCAGTAATTTATTTTATTTGACAAGCATCTGTAATCTTAACATGGGGAACATAATTTATTATGTTGTGGAAAGTTAAAATTAATAAGGAGTTCAATCATAAATTTTTAGTGGAATAATTTATGATTAATTATAATAAGAATATATTGGTCCTGTATAGATTCTTATTATAATTTTAGTCTTATTAATTTTTTCCTACGGTCCCTGTCGTGCCTTAATTGTTTGGACCACACGTGTGTTATTTGTAATTTAAAAATGCAACAGATTATTTTAAATTAAATAAAGAAATCTGCTGATTTGAATTACAACCACATGAGTAATAAATAGTGTAATCTTAGCGGTTACTTCTTATGCGGAAAGGAGAGAGTTATATATATATATATATATATATGCCTTTCTTCCTATCTAAGAGGTATCTATTTGGAAAACAAAAAGAGAAAACACAAACTCTCTAAAAACACACAGGATACATTCTTTCTGCCCACCCAAAAATAAGGGTTACATAAACTATTAAGGTTACACGACAAAAGATTGTAAGGATAAGAGGATTTGCGGAAAGAAGATCAGTTAACGATTTCGTGCTTCAACAGGTTTGTCTTGTTTCGATTCTTCTGATTGGTTTGCCTATATATATATTTATGATCTTGGGTTGATTTCGTTGCGAATACTATTGATTCTTTCACTCTTGTTGAGCACTTCTTCCCTTGCTTCAACTTCAACCACATTTTCACATAATTCACCCCCTCCAATCACTCGTTCAATTTGTAATTGTTTCTCAACAAGTTTCTTTTGTTTTTTCATCTTAAAAAGCCATCAACACTACTTGAAGGACATAAAGGTTGTGGTATGCCATTCTTATTAGAAGTTTTGTCCTTTCGTTTCTATTAAAATTTATAACAATTAAAACCATGGAATATAAAAAGAATAAATTATAATTTTATTTATTTATATTAATAATTAAAAAAAAATATGTTCATAATACAAAGAGGACTAGAAATAACTAATTATTGTGTAAACCAAATTTATTAGTAGAATAATAACACATACATATGCCAAAACAAATGAGGAAACATATACCTCTTTATGGATAACAATTGGAATTATTACTAGTGTGTTTTCTTTATTGATTTGGCATTGCTCTTAACTATCATCCAAATGCTTTTGCTCTCCATGTGACAAGTCAACTGAACCTCTTAACTCATAAGCCCTACTACTTTCTAAAAAAGTTTGCCATAGACTCTAGTATAACAAACTTAGTTGCACATGTTTGCTTATAGCCTTTTTCCATCATAAAGACCTATAATAATAAACAATTGTTAGATTAGTAAATGTTAAAAGCAAATTTCATAATAACAATTAAGGAATGCTAACTTTCCCTTTGTACATTGAACATACTCAAAACTATTTAATTATACATAACAAGGCAACGTTAATTTTAAAAGATTGATTTGTTGAATCATCATACGTCTCTACCCCAAACTCCTACAACTCCATCAGTTCTTTAATCAATGGTTGCAAGAAAACATCAATATCTTTTCTAAGAGAAGTTGGGCTAGTTATAATTAAAGATAATATCAAATTTTTTGATTTTAGACATCTTTATAAATTATAGTTTACTAAGATTATGGGCTATTTATTGTGTGAAAAAGATTAAATCCATTATTGGCAAGAGCTAACCTAACATTACGAGGATCTCGTGCAAACTAAGGATACAATGAGTCGAAGTCTTTCAGTTCTTGGCCATCGACATAATACCTTGAATTATGATCTTTAGGACGCCCCTTATCATGTCATTTCATGAATTCAACTAATTTTGGGCACATTTAAAGATGTTGCAACCTTGATTTTGATGGCAAATATCTAAACACCTTGGTTGGAATTTGCCTCACATTTGAGATTGTACAATGATCTTTGTTATTTTCACTATTGCAACTTTGTTTTCACCTAAATACACCAGACACTTTGCAGTTGATTGATTTCTCATCATTCCACTATTACAAAATACAATCATTGGGACATATATGTATCTTTGTATAATGAAGTCTTAAATCTTTCACAAGTGTTTTTTTGTTGCATTAAAAGACTTTAAAATCCTTGCAATGGAAAAGGTCTCTTTAAATAACCACATAAGATTTGCATAAGCTGCATTGTTAATTCCATAGGTACACTTAAAAAGATATAGTTAAATGGTTAAAGAAAGTTTATAAAAACTTTGACAACGAGGATATAACTCTTGTTTTCCTTCCTCCATTAAGTTAAAAAACTTCTCAAAATCAGTATTGAACCATTACTAACTCATGCAACAATTGTTGGTATCTTCATCTATATCTTTAAAGGTGACATGTAGTAAGCTATCTATATTATCATATAGATACAATATAGATAATAAGCTATCTATATTATCATATACAAACCTTCTTTCAAATTCATTACTATCATCTATATTTATACTTGCATTAATTAATCCTTTATTAAATTCCCTTATATCTTAGAGCAAATTCATCAACAAATAAATGATCATATCAATATTTCCTAAATATCAATAATAATTGTATCACTTCTTGCATGGATAGAAATTTCATTCCTATCAGCCACCTTAGAGAAAACCTTTTCAAGAAATTGATCAACTACACTCATATATTGATAACTATGTCCGGGAAAAGTCATCCAATGCTTATCTCCCATTTTATATTATATTAACAACTAAGAAAATTTCACTATGACATACTAATCCAGTTTGAATTATTAGGAGATTGTTTTAGAGATATATACCTAAAGTATCCCAATAGTAGTAATCTTGTCAATTCTGGTTTTATTTCAATTAGAGGTAAATCCAAATGCTTTAGTAGTAATTTTGCAATAATAAAAACATGCATAATGAACTTTTATGTTATTGTTATCATGGAACTAAAAGCTTGTGCATAAACTTTAAAATTTAACAATATACATAGGAAAATAAATAACTAAAGATTGCTATTGAATATGAAAGTCATCCAATTATGAATGTAAAAGGTATCTAAAATATTATAAAATATTATGATTTTTAAAATTCATCCAATTATGAATGTAAAAGTTATCTAAAATATTATAAAACTCAATAAAAGCTAGATTATGATTTTGAAAAGTAACTAAAGTTAAACAATAAAGGTAAGAAATGATGTACACAATATGTTTGGACCTAAAAGTGTCTTTTCCATAAAAAATTGATGTTCAAGTCAAATTGATGACTATGTTTTCTTAAATTTTATGAGCAAATAACATTTAAAATTTCAAAACAATCATAGTATTGGACAACAAAAGTGAACTCTAAGTATTTTATCATCTTGTTCCACTGTTATTTGTTAAGAAACAAGTTTATTAATCACAATTTCACAAACTGCAACCATGAAATCCAGCTACAATTTAAGTTTCTTATTCTAATAAATGAGATGCTAAAATTTTCTTCAAACGATGATGTTAATATGATGAAATTGGTAAAGAACAATGAAACATATTCAACCTAATTCGTTCCTAAATCCATAATTAAAGGTGAAAACAATTTGTTTCTCGTAAAAGGTATATCGATTCACAACCCACTTTTTTCACTATAGCAAGATTTGTAGAACTTGTACTATAGGTTAGTCAATGTCCTAATGTAGTGTATTTTGACTATATTGCACAAACTTCATTCAATTTATGTTGCTATAATTGAGTCAAACTAAAAGGTGAAATATTACTAATATCAATATACATCCAAATCACACCTTAAAGAGATGAATATGTTTGGCTTTTCAATATCACTATTCATAATGTTAATGATTCAGTGATAAGTACCAGCAAGAATTTGAAACTAAACTAGAATCAGTCATAAGTACATGTTTAATGGCTTCTTCAATAGACAGGTGCCATTAATGCATGACTACACAGATCTTAGTTGGGGCATTCTTTTTTCGAAGGGCTTTCTTCAACTCTTTTACTTAAATATAGAGCATGGCCAATAAGGCAAGATTCTTTGGAATAAATAAATAAATAACACTTGAGAAAAACTTTTGTTATATATGTAATGGTGGACGTTATCATAACAAAATATCACCATCCCCGACATAAATCATTATGCTCATCTTTTTAAAATGACATTTTAGAATAATAATGATAAGTAAGTAAAGCGTTAGAAATTGGTCAAGCGTTATTGAGGTAAGCAAGTGAAATGAGCATCTATAATCAATTGTATATGAGAATCGTTACCAATTGAAGCGTAACCTTCCATATTCTTTGGTGCATGAAGAATTGATATAAATTGGGCCAGTTATTTTTACAAAAAATGAAACAACCTGGTGATCAGATAATGTCCTGTATAATATAACAAAAAAAATATTCAAAAGAAAAAATGATAAACCAAAAATGCAAAGATAAATAAAAACCAAATTGTAATAATTGCTTTTAACATCAAATACGATAAAAACCAAAAGGCAATAAACCAAAAACCATAATGAGACCTAAATGCGTTTAACTCCAAAAAGCTTTAACTTTGCCTTCTCAAAGCTCAACTTTGTGTTTAACTCCGTTGCACCTATATATGATCGATGGAGAAGACCACGGAATATCACACTCTTTTTCAAATGAGAAAGATGGCTGAGAAGTTGTTGCTTATTATCTACTTTATAAGCCCACTATGACACTATCCCATCTTGTAACTTCCTCTCTTTTGTCATTTTACAAGGTTATGCACACGGTTGTTTTAAGGAACAACGACGGGGGAGTGCTCGGTAAGGACTAAAAAATAGAGGAAGCAAAAAGTGGAAAATGATTTTGACGTTATTCAAACTGTATAATCCTCTATTATACTCCATCTGATTCATAATAAGTGTCATTTTAGAAAAATACACATTTATTAAGAAAGTTAATGAAATTATAAATATACCCTTATTAATACTCCCATAAAATTACCTCGTGACTCCGATAATCAGCATATTAAATGATTGATAAGAGAATGAAATAATTAATGCTTTTAGAGTTTCGAAGTTTCAACTTTTAAAGTTCCAATTTATTTAAGTACTGCAACTCTTCATCTTCGTTTCTACAGTTTATATGGGCGTCCCTTCGTCTCCACCATTATGATATGCAGATTATGTGTAGAGCTTTTATATTTAAATAATAAATGAATGTTGTTGAGAATTGAAAGGTTTTGAAGTAAATAAAAAAGAAACATGATGAAGTGCATTGAAAAGGTAATTTGCAATAATTAGCATGTGAGAGAAATTGCATATTAAATTGCCTTGAAATTGTGATCTGTATAATTAAGATGAGAGAGAAATGAAAGGTTAATTTTGGAAAAAAAATTATAAACATGCATACAAAGTCAAGAATGACACTTATTTTGAATAATTAAAATGTATCTAAAACGACACTTATTATGAATCAAAGGGAGTATTTTCTATTATTATTGTGTTATGTAATAGTTAAATATAATTCCCTTTATTTTTCCCTCAAATATTATGTAAAATATGATATCTGAAATAGTAGCACTTGTTCAGGGATGACAAAGTAACCTAGCTCAGCTAGAATTGACGGAATTTTAAGTTAGGCTTGAAAGAAAAATTAGGCTGAGCTAGAGTTTAGGCTATCTGGCTCAGCTCGGCTCGAAACAAAATTTTTTTATGTAAAATGATATCATTTTGAGAAAAATGACATATATTTTAATTTTTAGAAATTATAAAAATAAATTTAATCAAGCTCAGGCTAAGGTTCATGCTTTATTTGTTGCTTAATCAGTCTTATTCGTTGCCAATTCTCTTATTGTTTAAAAATACTTTATTAATTACTTAAAGTAGTAACTATTTTAGTTGTTGAATATATAAAATTTTAAAGTTTAACATTTTATTTTTTTGCTTTTAACTATATGGCAACACATCATTATACTATTTTAAATAACTTTAAAAAGTGTTGCTTTTAATATTATTAAAGGTAATACATTAAAATCATTGCATTATATTAGTTTTAAGCAGCACATTTAAAAATTGTTGCAAATTTATTGTTGCCTAAGTTCTTTTACGGTAGTGGTTAAATATAAAAGTCAATGTTAATTATTAGACATTAGATATGTAAAGCATAAAATATGAAATACTATAATTGAGTGGAAAAGTTAAATTTTATAAATTATGATATATGTAGTAGGAATGAGAACAAATAAACGAGATTAATAAATGGATAAGAAAACATTTTTGTTTAATAATTTTTTTGTAAAATAAGAGGGTTTTCTAAGATTAAGAAGTTTTGTAGGAACAAAAATAAGATTAGAGAATGATTTTGTGTTTTATATAAAATGGAAAGATTGAAGAATTTTGTAAATAAAAAGATGTGAAAAATATAGGACCATTATATCAGAGAGATAGAAAGCTTTGATTGGTAGGGGAGAGGGAGAAATAGTTGAGAAAATTTGAAGGAAGGATTGCTTAACCTCTTTGTTACAATAGGTGCATTTTTTTGTTACATTATGAGAGCAACTAATGGTGGACAAATGTCTTTACATGTGTTTTTAGGCTTTTACGTGTTGTAAACTTTTGCAGGTATTGGTCTATCATCTATTTGTTGCCTTCCTTATATAACAACAAACTTGTAGGATTTGTTTGGTGACTCATTATTAATAATATTTCTCTTTCTTTTACATCCCTAGACCATCTAGCATAAAAAAATATTTGGAATAATAATCTTCATTATCTTGTAATAAATTTAATGCTTCCTTATTACTTTTTTTAGGTTGAAGTAGATCGAGATTCTAGTGATTGGTCCATAATATTTAATATTCTTCTTCTGTTTTCGCTTAGTTAGTAAATTAACATCTTTTAATTTCAATAATAGAAATATGACAGGCTCACTACTTGTTTGTTAAAATGACTATGATTTTGAATAGCTAATGATAAAGCTTTGCGATTTTGAAAAATTTTGTCTCACTATTTTTTCCTTGAATCTTCTTCTTAGGATTGTTGTAATCATACCTTCATATTACGACTTATAGGATAAAGAATTTTGAAATAAATAATAACGGTGAGAATATGTCTTCGTAGTTTTTAGTTGATATTTGATTTTAAGAATAAAATAACCTTGATATATCTATGGAGAATATTTATGGAAGTTATTTATACCATT
This sequence comes from Erythroxylum novogranatense, assembly GCA_029891385.1. Lineage (NCBI taxonomy): Eukaryota > Viridiplantae > Streptophyta > Magnoliopsida > Malpighiales > Erythroxylaceae > Erythroxylum > Erythroxylum novogranatense. The sequence goes on along the minus strand of CM057225.1, from coordinate 14,727,700 downwards.
TTCACCAGTTAGCAAACAAAAATGAGAAATTGTAATTGGATCTAACATTGGAGAAAAATAACCAATAATAGAGATTGGATGTGTTTTAAACAAAAAAAAGTTAAACCGCGCTTGTTGATAGTAAAAATAGTTATAAGTTAATGCCAATTGGAGGTTTTCTAGAAAATCTTACCTCAAATTTTTTCAAGCATCAAAGTTATTGTACTCAGTTTATACAATTAATAACCTTCATAATTTTGTAAGGGAAATAGGCTCATGGTTTTATCAAGTTCAATAAAATGATGTTTAGTTTTGATGACTTCAGAATTTTCGAGAATATGCGAATAATTTTGATAAGACTCTATATTTATAATGCAAATTTTTTGGGAAGAAGCTTTATGCAACTTTTGTAGGATTTGAATTGTAAAAATTATATTCTATTGTTGAACTATTTGAAATAACTCTTTCTCGAAATAGGTATTTTGAAAAGAAGATATTTGTAAAGATGAGTTTTGTAAGCTCGGAGAAGAGATATTAAGGATTGTTGATTTTATAAAATAGGTTGGTATGGAGGTTTTGTTTAGTGCAAAATCATTTTTCTCTCTATATTTTTTGAAAGTATTTGTTTGTATGAGTAGTCTTCTAGAGCATTTTAAAACATTATTTCTATTTTTGGTGTCATACATAGGTGGCATGATCATTCTCATATATTTATTTAATGGGATAAAGATGATAAAACCTTACCTCATGATTTTAAGGAAATGAACGTTATTGTTTTCTCCTTTTATACAATTTCATACTGTAATTTAGTTGGTTAAGTTGTTACATGTTGTACAAGTTAAGTTTGAACATCAGAAACCCACTGGATTACTACAGGAGCTACCACTACCCGAGTGGAAGTGGGAGCGGATTACCATGGATTTTGTGATTAGATTGCCAAGGATGCCTAAGGGGCATGATTCTATTTGGGTTATAGTCGACAAACTCACCAAGTCAGCCTACTTTATAGCTATTAAGACCACTTATAGTGCAGCTCAATTAGCCCAATTATATGTTGACATAATTGTGAAGTATCATGGAGTGCCAGTGTCTATTATTTCTGATAGAGGAATACAGTTCACTTCTAGATTCTGGGAACACAGTTCACTTCTAGATTCTGGCAGAAACTACAAGAAGCCTTGGGTACACAACTAAATTTTAGTACAACATTCCACCCACAAACTAATGGGCAATCAGAGAGAACCATCCAGACACTCGAAGACATGTTAAGAATGTGTGCCTTAGACTTTGGTGGAGATTGAGAACATCATTTGTCTTTAATAGAATTCGCTTACAACAATAGCTACCATTCCACCATTGGAATGGCACCTTACGAGGCATTGTATGGTAGAAAGTGCATATCTCCACTCTGCTGGACAGAACTAGGAGAAAAACAGTTAGAGGGACCAAACCTAATTAAAGAAACAGCTGCAAAAGTTCCTGTGATATAGGAAAGATTAAGAATGACCTTCAGTAGACAAAAGAGTTATGCAAATTCTAAGAGAAGGGACGTACAATATGAACCAGGTGATCAAGTTTTCTTAAAAGTCTTTCCTATGAAAGGTGTAGTCAGATTTGGAAAAAGAGGAAAGCTGAATCCTAGATACATTGGACCATTCGAGATCCTTGAAAGGGTCGAAAATGTGTCATATCGGTTGGCTTTGCCTCCTCATCTTAGCTATACATTCCAGATCCTTCTCACATATTACAAACCCCAGAAGTGGAAATAGCAGAGAATCTCTCTTATAAAGAAACTCCTGTTGCCATCATAGATAGACAGATTAGAAAATTGCAAAATAAAGAAATTCCAATGATTAAAGTCAAATGGCAGAATCAAAGAATTGAGGAATGTACATGGGAAACAGAAGAATCAATGAGAACCAGATATCCACAATTGTTCCCCAATAAGGTAAATTTCTAAAATTCGTGGGCGAATTTTTATAAGGGGGGAGAATGTAACACCCGGTATCTAGTTTACCCGGTACACCAAAATAAATCGGTATTTGAGATTGATGTCATTAAAATCACAAAACAGTGAATAATAATTTTTAGTGATATCAAACTAATGATGTATGACATTTTTCGGTGGTCACAGGAAATTGTTCGGGCAGATGTTTAAAAATCAGTACAAGAGTGGCAATTTTGTAAATAAGTGGACATGAGGAGTATATAAGAAGTTAATTTGGAGAATAAGACAAAACACTTTGTCTTCTTCCTCTCCTACACTCACGACACCTCCATGGAAGCTCCCTCCAAGCTTTTTCAATCCTTGTAACAATATTTGAAAGGTGAACCAAGGCATTTGGGTAGCATAAAAAGGTAAGCCTCCATTCCAATGCTTAGATATATAGATTAAAGCTTAGTTTCTCTCTTCTTTTGTGAAACCCATTTGATGGAATGTATGGGTTTGATGGTTTTGGATGATGGGTTTTTGTTCTTTAATGTCCAATGACACATTAACATGAAGAAATTTCATTGTTATGGTGATTTGGGGGCTAAATCAAAACCTAGGGTTTTGAAGTTTAAGCTGTCAATGGAGACAGATTCGTAGGTCCTCTTTGTATATTTTTGTTGAGCTGTTTAACGTGTGAATCTGGAGAAAATCAAAACATAGAAGTTGTAGATCCAGATGTCTACTATCTCTCTGATTTTGTTTTCACGATTTTAGGGTGAGCTTAACAAATTTAAGAGGCCCCGAATTGACACTGGTTTAGAATACCAGCGGGATTGAAACGAGAACTGAAAGTTAATTGTTTGAAGACCATAGAGTTAGAATTGGATGATGAGCTCTTCTTACGAAATACTAAAAAATGTGTCATATAAGTTCTGTATAAAGGAAATTTTAATTGGATGAGTATTATGTTAGATATGGCCGAATAAGTAAAGGGTGTTGTTAACATTAGTGACACAGAAAAGAACATAAACAGGACAGGCTTATAAAAATCACAATAAATCTGATTTACTTCATTTTTAAGCCGTCTTTGGATATGTGTTAGCCATATGAGTCTATTGAAAATGAAGTTTTGAATCACCTTAATTGGATGAGAAATGAATAGGTTATAAAGTTTTGAGTCGGGAAGGGTCCAACTCATGACTGCATCTTAAAGTTGATTGTTAATGGGAGATTTGGATCTCCTTAATGACCAAATTAGAACATGGTCATAAAAGAAGAAATGTGAATTTATGTGTTAACTGGAGGTATGGAAAGTTTGAAAAACATTGGACCAACGTATAAGAAGTTATGCTTCACGAATGAGACCTATGCTGATGGATTAGTGAATAAAATAGAATTTGTAATGTTATGTGTTAAGAAATGAGGTTTATGTGAGAATGTCTAATGTGGGTATATGTATTTGTTATGCATGTTACCCAATAGCTTGTGAAAGCAGACAAGGAATAGAACTAGAAGTTATACCTAGTACTTCTCAAGTTCAAGAAAATTAGAAAAGAGATCAAAACCATTGTCGATAGTCGAGGTGAGTATAATCATGCTACTATACTTGTGTAGTAATCCTTTTCTTTTATCTTGCGGCTTGTTGAATTGTTCTCAAACCTATATGATTTGTTTGACATATGACTCCATGTAGTTGAGTCTAGCATGTTGTATGCCAAATTGACCAGATGATTTCAGATTCTTTGCATCTTTTGGTTCCCTTATTGTGTTGAACCTATTGATTGCAATTCTTTGATGAATCACGTTTTCTTATTGGCCATGATGGATGAGTTCACAGAATACCCAACTGATAGGGTATATTATCAGACTATGTGCACATAGATAACCCGCCGGTGATGGGTTAGATCCAGGTCCTACTTGGAGAGGGCAGGCCTCCAGGGGCAAGGTTAGGCCGACCTTGTCTAGAATCAGAAAAGGAAAGATATGCCGTACTAGCATGCCTCTATCTCTTCTAAAAAAATTCAGAAAATTTAAAAATAAAAAATGAGAAAGCTCATAATTAGGAATCCTATAGAAACCAGAATTTAGAAAGACCCAAAATTCAGAAAGAAACTAGAACTCAGAAAAGAACCCAAAACCCAGAAAAGAATTCAGAAACTAGATTGATGTTTTCTTTGAACAATTCATATTGAGCTTTATTATTGATACTCATGTGATTGCCGCATTTGATATTACTACCTGTTCATTATTTGATCATGTATTGATGCTCAAAATGCCTCAGACCATTCTTGTGAAGCTAGCCTTGTGTTACCTAGCCTCACAAGCATGGTAGTATGTTTATATCTCACTGAGTCGCGTTGTAGACTCACACCTCACTATCACCATTTCAGGAGATTAGCGGATCGTACGAGAAAGAAATCCAAGCCTTTTAAGACTCGTTTGGATAATCAGACAAGTAATGTTTTTTTTGCATGATGTAAATTGCAGATGCTTATAGCTGCTCCATGGTTTGTCATAATCAAATGTACATAAAACATGTATGAATATCTTATGTTATTGAGAACGATGTTGGTTGATGATAAGTAGATGTTGTATGTGAGAATTGCATATTTAGATCCTTACTTCTTACAACCTATTAAGCAGGTACAAGGATTTATCAGATAAATGAATGGGTCATGCCGGATTTTTAGTAGAATATAGAAAAGTTTGGCTTACTACGAGTTTTGGTGGCATTAAGCCTACCCATTCTCTAGTGCCAACACGACCCAAAAAGGTAGGTTGTGTCAGTAGGTGAGGCTTTGTAAAAAATTTTGAAATTATTTTATGTCTATAAATTGAACAAAAGATTTCCTTTTGAATTCGAAAGTTCTTTTTATAAGTGTTATTATAGCTTGTTGAGTATGATCTCCTAAAAATTTATTTCTTTTCTGGAAAATGGTTATTTTGATTTTGACACCATTAGACCATTGTTTTTGACAATGTAAATGTAACATCCCGTTACCCATGTGAGGGATAAAATTGTGAATTATGAGAATTATTGAGAAATTAGAAAGTGCAATTCATGTTTATGCTAAACTCGACATGCACATTTTTGCACATTCATATAATTGTACATGCATTCTTTGACATTTCCGGGTACAATTGAGTTGTTAATTATGATTAAAATATGTTTTGGTGATTTTGATATTATTTAAGACATTTTGGAATTTTTAGTGAATTTTAGAAAAATATTTATTTTTGGACCAATCCTATTGTGAAATGTGGACTAATTATTGTGTGACAAATGGATCACTTGCGTAGAGCCATGCGTCAAAATTACAGTAACCCACGTAGGCATGTTTAGGTAAGGAAATTTCCGCAGTTTGCATGTTTCCTTGGAGTTCTCCTTCGTCTTCACCGAGTGTAGTAAATTGGTTATGTTAAGAGTTGGCTTTTGAATCTTACATCAAAGTAAGAATTGCATTACTTAGAGAGTACCCAATCTGTTGCCCTTGGTTTTCTTTATCCACCGTGAACTTCATTGCTGGAATCGGAGCTGAACCAAGTAAGTGTTGTTTTTCATGCAATGCAGTGACTATGGTATGTTTTCCACGGTACATGCATGGATATTTGAGTGTTCATAGAAATGAATGGGATAAGTCTGATGATGCTCGAGTGTTTGATAACGAAGTTGTGCATGCATTTTGTTAGAAGTGAAGCTGCATGTGTGATGGTCGGATTTTGATGTTTTAAGTGAATCTTGAATTTGATCTTATGTAAATGATTCGAACTAGATTAGGAGTTAATTGGAGTGAATTTTTAGAGATTATTTCGGGTATAGAAGTGAAAAATCTGGAAAAAGATATCGGGGAAGACGAGTTTCAGAACCAGACGTTGCGACGTGTTCTTTTGTACGTCGCGACGTGTAGCTTATTTTGTTTATTCGTCGCGACGTTCATTTTTATCCTCGCCACGACTCATTCCTCTTTGTACGTCGCGACGTATGAGACCCCCCCTTGAGCTTGTCGCGGCAAACGTTGCAAAAATCTCGAGAAACTGATTTTCTTGGGCTGTACGTCGCGACTTCATCTTTTCTCCACGTCGCGGCGAGCACCCTCCTTTGACTGCTCGAACATGCTTTCGTATTTTGACCATAACTTTCTCTATACTGATCCAAATTGGGTAATTTTTGATTTGCTGTAAACTAGAGACATAGGAATACAACTTTTATGAAGAAATGAAGTTTTAATTCTGTCTCTAAGAGTTTCAATTTTTGGTTGGAAGTTGAGGTATGAATCTTGTGGGAACTTGTGAATCGTCTAGAATACTTTGAGGATATCTCTTGGTATACTAATCCCAATTAAATAATTTTGGTGTCTTTAGAAAGATAAGAAATGGAAGAACAACTTTACAGAAGGAAGTTTTGTCTAATTTGGTCATTTACCTCATCAGATTTAGTATGGAAAGTTAACCCATATGTATATTAGAGGGAAAATCTAAAGTGTTCATTGAAGTTATAATATTGTTGGCATTGTTTGGTCCAATTCAATTGCAATTTTACATGATATTAATGATGGAATTGATATCTGAATGATTTCAATAAGGATCGCGTCATTATACCCCGGAATTGTCATTGAACATGCATTGTGCATACATTCTATACATTGATAGAATGTCCGAGGAGATCAATATTCAGGAATGTATTGGAAGTGCTTTGATTGTGACTTTGTTTGTTATGAAATTCTGAACGTTATTCTGAACGTTATGTGAATTCTCAACGAAAGTTGAATGCCAGACTTAGGTTTGATGATTATGAGTTTTGTTTGAGTATCCTATGTGATTGCCATATATGCCATATTCAGTTTTGATGCATTGGAAGTGTTCCGATTTGATGTGAAACCCCTTCTGATATGTGAATTCTCAACGTATGATGAATGCCAGACTTAGGTTCGATGATTATGAGTTTCTGGTTGAATATCATATGTGATTGTCTGATATGACATAATCAGTATTTGATGCATTTCATAAATGCATGTTCAGATAAAGGCATTGTGACTTGAGTAGCTAGTATGAAACACTTCCACGTAGAGCTTTGCTCTGTGATATATGTGTGTGCACGTAGAGCTATGCTCTGTGATTATGTTATGACTGAGCCCTATGGGCTAGTATTTATATAAGTATGTGATAGGTACTCAGTCACAGCAATAAGAACGAATGTGAGTCTCATGCATTTAGCATTCTTATAAGATTGAAACTCATTAAATGATTTGCAAAGTTGAAGCGAGTGTAAATTGATATTAACTGTTGCTATACGTGGCTATGTGAATTGTGTGAACACATGAGATGCCATGTTATATGAAAATCAGGAATAAATATATGATTTGAATGAATATTTGTGATATATGTGATGTGCATGCGTAATCCGGTGAAATCATCAATGATGGTTCACTCATTGAGTTGCAAAACTCATCAAAAATTGTAATGTGGCTTTTCAGGTTCTGAGGAATTATTTCAGCTAGGCTAAATGGAGTATAGTCACTGAGGTCTGATATGGATTTAGGGGTCGGGGTCAGTTTGCACCTGCACATGTCTTCATTGACTTTATTTTTGAATTATGTTCTACAAGAATTGTACAAAGTGTATGTAAACGATTTGGTAATGAAATGAATTTGTGGTTTCAAGTGTTTTGTATCTGAAATGGACCCAAATTTAAGGTTAAATACTAATGTTTTTAAAGATTGTAGCTTGGAAATGGAAATGTTTTCAAATGACATGGGCCCAATTTGATTAGTATTTTCGGCTTGCATGTTCCTTATTTTTACATAAAGAAAAGTTTTGTAATGAATTTTGACTGAATGATCATTCTAGCATGCCACCCTTGCGAGGTACGTACTCGGATATCACCATAGATGTCGAGTATGTAACATCCCATCACCGACGAGAAAGGTAAATTGGTCAATTGGGACGGATTAGGAGTGTATAAACTAGTCTCGGTATGTTCATGCATAATATGACCTCCATATATGCATAAATTGTAATTTTTGTAAATGCACATGATTGTACATGCATTTCTGACATTTTCCGGCATTTGTGTTTATTGTGGATAAATATGAATTGGTGCTTGAACATGGAATTGAAGTGGATTTTTTTTATGTTTTACATTTTTGTGGAAATTTAGAAATTTTTCGGGGTACTTGCCCAGATCGAAAAATTTCCAACTGATTGACTGAGTGGGTTTCATGTACTGGAAATGATTGGTCAATGGCACTGGAAAATTAGAGATATGATGTTAGGATTTATTAAATTAAGCCATTGGAGTTTGACGAGAAATTGGAATAGAATTTGGAACCGGAATAAAAATCTGGATAAGTGGCAAGTGACACTTGTCACTTGCCTAGGGAAGTCATATTATAATGGTTTCATATTTAATCTCAAGAGTACTAGCCTTCTACGACATTCCAAGTTTGGAAAGATTAATGTCCCATTTTTAATTGCTCCTCCCTTCATTCATCCGTGGCTTTGTTTCTCTTCATTGTGTTTTTGTCCTTTTCTTCATGAATTGCCAAGTGTTCTCATGCATTTAAGGGTTTTGTCTTGTTCCCTTCATCTCTCAAGACATCTCTCCTTGTGTGAAAGACTTAACAAAATTACTTTGCAAGTTATTAGTTCTCTTTCATCCGTGAGTGCTCTTCTTCTTCTTCCTTTGTGGGTGTTTGTCCATCCTTCATTTAAGAAACTTTCTTTGCTACTTACTTGCTTGCTCCTTCTTCCTTCTCATATAAAACCTACCTTAAGCCTTGTGAAGATGATGAGTTGAGTGTGTGAGAGTGCTAACCGTAGGTGTTGGTGAGGGTTGGAAAGTTGGTGTGATAAGTTGGAAGATTGAAGAAGTTTAAGCTTGCTACTTACTTAGGTGAGAATTGATGCTTATGTTCATTAAAATTAGTAGTTAGATGCATTTATGATGATAAAGTGTGCATGAATTTTATAAAGATTATGGTTTGACTGTGGGGGTAGGTTACTTCTTTGATTGGTTTATGATTGGTAAAAGATGAATTATGAAAACTTTGGATTGGTTTTGTGGGGTTAAATGAATGGATATGTAGGTAAGAAGATGGTGTATGTTGTGCTGCCAAATTTTGAATTATCAATCAAGTAATTGTCTTGATGAACCTAGGGCTGAAGTTGAGGCTAATTGGGATGATTATTGATGTGGTATTGATGTTTGAATGAAAGGAGTAGAGTTTAGTATGAAATCTGAAAAATGTGACTTTGTGTAGGTTTCAGGTTTTTGTTTATAACTTTTGATGTGGTTATACTATTGAGTTGAGGCTTGTTTTAAATTAAAATTGAGAAGTAGGGCTAGATTTCATATGAAGGAAGTTTAATTCAATTCTGACTTTAAGGATTTTAATTTTGACTTGGAAAGTGAATTGTTAGGTGCTGTATGAACAGTATCCGAACCTTGTGACCTGAAACTTTGGTGATTTTTATTAGGTTGATTTGGATTGAATTTACAAATTTGGTCTTCATGAAAGTTGAAGATTGTTGTGTTAGCTTTCTAACGCCAATAAGTATGAATTTTTTTGATGTATAGATTGAAAGTTATGGTCTGTTAATGTTCAAGTGGTAATTCAGCCTTTGGTGTGCAATGCTCTAAGTGTGTAGGTCTTGTACACTTTGTGTTCTGAGATTTAATTGGGAATGTTAAGGGTGAAATTGGTTCAAGTGACCTTCTAAAAAATTGTAGAGAATTGTTGTAGCTTTCTAATGAGGTATTTTATGCGAATTTTGAATGTAAGGATGGTTAGATATAAATTTGTAAATTTCTGTTATGGTTTAGGTGAAAAGTTGTTTTAATAAACCCTAACAAGACAACCAACTTAATGTGAGGTGTTGACATAGGTTGAATGGGAATTTGCTTTGAAGTTCTTCTTGAAAATTGTAGTTCATTGTCGGAGCTTTTTATTGCTATATGGTATGTAATTTTTCGACAATGGGTTGGAAAGTTATGAATTTTGAAAGATTGGGTTATATTTGAGAATGTTCTGGATAGGCTGAAGCTTTGATTGAGAAATTGAGTTGGTTAAAAATGGAATTGGCTTTCAATTTGTTCATGAAAGTTGTAGCCCTTGTTTTTCTCTTTTGATTGACATAAAATTTGGAATTTTTGGCTAAGGGGATAAAAAGTTATGATTTTTGGTAAAGTATTGAACTGTTGTGGTAATTTTGTAATTTGGCAGAAGTTTTGAGTGCATTTTTGACCCTTAGGGGTGAAATTGGATTTTTCACTTTTCATGAAACTTGTCGGGTTTTCTGATAACTTTCCAACGAGACCAAATTTTTAGAGCTGAAATTGACGTGGACCAGTTAGGTTGAAGTGAGGGGACCGAATAATGATTTTTCCGATGCGTGTTTTATTTATAATTGGACCTATAGAGGTCCAAATTGAGTGGTTTCAATGGCTATGATTTCCTAATTTTTAGAAGGAATAGTCGTGTCGGGAATTTGTGAAATGGTGTCGGGATTGTCACGAACATGCATTGTACCCATTTTAATTGCTACATGTGCATTATTAAATGTTTCTGATCGCCAATTTGGTAACGTTGGATATTTGGACTATTTTAGAGACGCATTTAGGACGTCAATTCACAGACGTTGCCGAGACTTCCAGGCTTTAGCTTCGGAAGCAAAGGTGAGTAACCTAAATGGTTCCTCAATTATTATTTGGTTATATTTTGCACTTATACAACTGTGGAGAATAATGGAGGGACTCTTGCGTTTGTTTGTGCCAATATTCCGGATCGAAGGTGTCCGATGTATGTGGGAGATTATGACATAGGAGTGTTTTACTGGTGATTGTGAGTGGAATGTGACTGTTTGTGAACCAATTGTATGAATGTGTTATATGGGATTATAAATCGTGATTGTGACTATACTGTGAATTGTTGTGAAACAATTATTTGAATGTGATAATTTGGATTCGATTGTGATGTAATATGGTTCAATTGTGACACATGCATTCTATGCATGAATGCATGATCAGTTAATGAGAGTTGTGACCGGAGCAGCCACCGAGAGCTACAAGCTCAACATTTATATTGGGCCTCGAGCCCCACAGTGATCCAGAGCCTTTTACTCAACGATTAATGCGCCCATATTGGGACAGTTTAGAGCCTCAGGCTCACCGATTAATGCGCTCATATTGGGACAGTTTAGGCGCTCGGTCACAACACCGTAATAAATTGAAAAGAGTCACATGTGCATTACATATGTATTGGATTGCATTTCTTTGAATGAATGAAAGGCTAACTGCTTTGTGATTCTGTGTATTTCTGAATGTGAATTGGGCAACAACTGTCTTGTGTTTGAACGTTTTACAAATTCAATTGGGTATAGATGTTTAAGCAAATGGAATGTGGCACATTGTCTATGTTCAAGTGCAATTGTGCAATGTGCTTAATTATGCAACAATGTGAAAATATGTAATATGTGAATTATTGTGTTGCTTGAATTGAGTGAACCATCGATGATGGTTCCTCACTGAGTTCGCAAAACTCACCCAAAATTTGCAATTATTTTTCAGGACTCAGAAGAATATCCCGTTAGGCAACGGGAGTATGACATCTGCTGGTTAATACAGTAAAGAAGTGGTCGGGATTAGTTCGCGTTTGCATTAGTGTTTTGTTATTTTTCTAAATTTTTGTATTACTGATTTGGACAATTTGTAAAGTCAACAGATTGGAATAAATTGTATTTATGAAAAAGGCCCCGAGGCCATTGATTTGTTTATGTAAATTATTTTCCACATAAATTATCATGTGTGTGTGTATGTGTTAAAGAAAAAAAAATTATACTGAGTTTTGATTGAGTGATGTAGCACGCCACCCTCGCGGGACATGGACTCGGATATCACCATCGATGTCGGGTTCGGGTCTTGCGGGAGTGGGGTGTTACAGGGTATGTGTCTTGTGAGAGTGGGGTGCTACATTTTGGTATCAGAGCCCAACTTTAGTATCTTACATGGGCAGTTTTCGACATATATGTTAAGTTACGTGCATTTCAATCATGTCATAGCAAGCAGTAGCAACTGATCCTTAGTCTGAGTTGCATTTATATGAGTCACATACATGAGCATTTGTTAAGTGTTTGAATTGATGGAATTAGTTGGAAGAATGATGATCTGTCTGACTATGAGAAAACGAAAGTTTGTGGATATTTTAGAAAGGGAAAATAGTATATGGCTATATATGATAAATAATGATGTAATGTATTTGCATTGGTGGATGTATTATGAAATACGATATCGATATTGTACTGTGGTAAAATATCCCTGAATGTGATATAGATGTGAATACATTGTCATGGTTTGATTAAGGAAAGTAATGATATAAAGATGAATGACGAGATTTAAAGTGTACAAGCCAAGTTGAAAGAAATAAAATTTTCTATGACTTTGAGGGGTCAAACTTGGACTTGAAATAATTGTCGAATAAAGGTGATATGAGTTATGATTCACTAAAAGAATATGTTGGTGGAATTGCGATCGGGATTTTAGGACAATGAGTCCGAATTGATGGTGAAAATATGTATGTATGACGATATAGTGGTAATTGGAAGATGGGATAAAGATAGTGAGAATTGTAAAAGTTGTCATAGTTTAGTTAATTTGTTATTTTGTGAGCACATATTTAAGAATGGGATTTCTATGACAAGTGTGAGAATCGAGCACATAAGAATTATATGTGTGGAGAGGATATAAGAAGCAATCTATGAGATATGAATAAATATTTAGTCATAGTTCCCATAATTTAACGTCTATGATGAATTAGAGTAATGAATGAAAGTGCTTATGGTTATCAATCGGGGATATATTGAGAGTGTTAAAGATGATATTGTGTGTGATGAAATCGAGGAAAAGAAGAAGGGCAAGATTGTGGCATAGTTCCCACGACTAAGGTTAGGCGCAAAAAAAAAAGAGATAAGTGTTTTCCTAAATCAAATGAGATTAAGATATTCTGAGCATAAGTTGTTAATTAGTGAATTGTCTTAAATACATCTTTAGATGAGATGTAATGATTATGAATATTTAAAATTGAACCTTTTGGGATATTAAGAATGTTTGATGAGCAATGATGGGAATAGTTGATTGATAAGGATTAGATGAACAATCTAGTTGACAGTAGCAAGAAATCCTCTTTGGAAGAAGAATTTCACCGAATCAGGTTTAGTAGACCAGTTGGTTTACTTTTAAGAATGAAAAAAATAGAATAAATTAAAAGAAGAATATTAGAGCTCTATTCCTAATGAAGACTTAAGCATAAGATGTAAAATATGCTACAGAGAGAGTGTATGTATTTTGTTTGAGGTAAAGTATCCAACTATGTGATTAGATTCTGAAATTTGAGGTGGCGCTATTGCTAATATGAGGAGAACTTAGGCCCACATTACGTTATATGAAAATATGCTCTGGGAATACAAATTGATTTGATGAGTATGTTGCCAATACAGGAAGTTAAGTTTGTGAATAAATTGAAATGAGTGGAGACACTAGTTAGAATGGTTCGACATTGTAATAAGTCAACGTGAAATCAGAGGAAATCTTACAAATGGAAGAATCATTCGAGAAAATAAGTCAATTGATAAATTAACAAAAATATGAGATAATATTATGTCATTGACGAATTAAGTACGTATGGAATTATGAGAACTAATCATGGGAATATAGAGTTATGGCAATATTATTAGAGTTAAAAATACCTCTGAAAGTGGCATGGTATTGAAGAATAAAGTGATCCAATTTTGTTTGGATCAGTTAGTGGCTGTGATCATAGATGATATTTTGAATGTATTTGAAGAGTTGAAAAGAATATTTTGATTACTTAAGAAAATCTGTAGTTTCGCATGTATATGAAATTCTGCTTGTGCATTAAAGTGAAAGCTATGCATAGCATATTTTGTTATTTGATACATATCATATAATGCTTGTTCTGATAAAGGTGTTGTGATCAGAGTAGCCAGTCTAAAAGAGCTTTAAGCTCGATTCGCACATAGAGCTTTGCTCGTGATTTCTGCTTCTAACTAAGTTTATTGGCGAAGACTGATCGATGTCGAGAGGCACTCGATCGCAACAAATAGTATCGAATTTGGAGATTTTGTAATATGCAATGATGTTTCACATCAGAAATTAAGATGCACTTTGTTGTAGCATACCAAACTGATCTCGTATGCATAGAGGCAATTAAAGTCTCATGAGTTAAATGTTGGATTTTGTTGGAATAGTCATTGCTTTAAGAGCTTGGAGACACTATTAGTGCAGTGAAACATTTCAGAATTTATATTCAGATAAATAAAGTTTGAGGTACTTATTGAGTTTGAAATAATTTCGTACAAGACTGCGAAAATGGATAGAAGTACTGAAGGACTATGATTGTACAAATAAGTACTATCTTGGTAAAACTAGTGTACATACTTATTGCTTGACCAGAAAATTCAATATAGGAATAGCACAAATTCAGACATTGTGGATTTCTAAATCTTGTGCAATGAAGAGCATAGAATACTGAGTTGACCTTAAGGCAAATCAGAGTATTATTAACTAATGAATGTAAAACCAGTTTTGCATGGACAGATTGACAAAGCCCAAATAAAGGATTTAGAGTTGATGAATCTTATTGAGGAAATTGTAAGTTGGTAATGAATCTGAATTTTGAGTTTGAACAGGAAAAGAGTATCGTGTGATTGTAATATGAAGTTTGTGTGTACAATATAGATGATTAAGTAAAGGATTGTCAGAGATAGCACAAATAACAACCTATGCTATACATCCTGGTAGTAATACGATGAAATAATGTCGATGGCTATGGATGAAAAAAAAAGGGAAGTGATCACATGTAACTGTTGCCAACAGTCTTAACTGTTGGGGATGCGTTTAAAGTTTATATTTTGGAGTTCATAGAAATATGTGGTCAATGCTTAGTTTTAATTGACTTGAAGCACGATAATCAATATCACAGTGATATCATTCAAAGCTCATATGAGATGTTATACGATAGAAAGAGTCGACCACCTTTATTTTTGGATGAGTGAAATTGATGTGTACTAGAAATTAAGTGACTCAAGAAAAACAAATGAATTAGGTGCATCAACACCAAAGATTGGAATAAAGTGAGCTAAACACATGAGTTAAATGTTTTAACACAAAAGAGATATGAAATATCAAGCAAGAGATGAATTGTTTTTGACAGTATCA
The DNA here is from genome assembly GCA_029891385.1 of Erythroxylum novogranatense. Lineage (NCBI taxonomy): Eukaryota > Viridiplantae > Streptophyta > Magnoliopsida > Malpighiales > Erythroxylaceae > Erythroxylum > Erythroxylum novogranatense. The sequence goes on along the minus strand of CM057225.1, from coordinate 14,712,557 downwards.
CCTTGCCAAGGTGTACTTAAGATAGGAAAAAAGGGTGAGTTAACCCGACATAAAATTGTCCATAGGAAAGTTTTGTAAGAAAAGGACTATTAACATAAGTTTGTAACGCCAATAAAGAGGACTTATATGCATTAAGTATGATGTGTGGGTATGATAAGAAATCGTGATATGATCTGATCCAGATGTATTATGGAACTAGAAGTGAAAATTTTGAATGATCTGAAATATATTGAGGAGACAAACAAGATTGTGTGATATCTGAATAAGTAACGAAAAAAAATTGATTGATTCCATTGACTTTAGTCAAGTAAAAGAAATTATTCGAGTGATAGTGCCAAAAGGGAAAAGGTAGAGCGTATGATGAAAACACTTACCCCTACCTGTTTGATTAATCAGGTAAGAATCTCGAGGACGAAATTTTTGTTAGGAAGGGAGAGTTGTAACATTCCGTTACCCATGTGAGGGATAAAATTGTGAATTACGAGAATTATTGAGAAATTAGAAAGTGCAATTCATGTTTATGCTAAACTCGACATGCACATTTTTGCAAATTCATATAATTGTACATGCATTCTTTGACATTTTCGGGTACAATTGAGTTGTTAATTATGATTAAAATATGTTTTGGTGATTTTGGTATTATTTAAGACATTTTGGAATTTTTAGTGAATTTTAGAAAAATATTTATTTTTGGACCAATCCTATTGTGACATGTGGACTAATTATTGTGTGACAAATGGATCACTTGTGTAGAGCCATGTGTCAAAATTACAGTAACCCACGTAGGCATGTTTAGGTAAGGAAATTTCCGCAGTTTGCATGTTTCCTTGGAGTTCTCCTTCGTCTTCACCGAGTGTAGTAAATTGGTTTTGTTAAGAGTTGGCTTTTGAATCTTACATCAAAGTAAGGATTGCATTACCTAGAGAGTACCTAATCTGTTGCCCTTGGTTTTCTTTATTTACCGTGAACTTCATTGCTGGAATCGGAGCTGAACCAAGTAAGTGTTGTTTTTCATGCAATGCGGTGACTATGGTCTGTTTTCCACGGTACATGCATGGATATTTGAGTGTACATAGAAATGAATGGGATAAGTCTGATGATGCTCGAGTGTTTGATAACGAAGTTGTGCATGCATTTTGTTATAAGTGAAGCTGCATGTGTGAGGGTTAGATTTTGATGTTTTAAGTGAATCTTGAATTTGATCTTATGTAAATGATTCGAACTGGATTAGGAGTTAAGTGGAGTGAAGTTTTAGAGATTATTTCGGGTATAGAAGTGAAAAATCTGGAAAAAGAAATCGGGGAAGACGAGTTTCAGAACTAGACGTCGCGACGTGTTCTTTTGTACGTCGCGACGTGTAGCTTATTTTGTTTATTCGTCGCGGCGTCCATTTTTATCCTCACCGCGGCTCATTCCTCTTTGTACGTCGCGACGTGTAGCTTATTTTGTTTATTCGTCGCGGTGTCCATTTTTATCCTCACCGTGGCTCATTCCTCTTTGTACGTCGCGATGTATGAGACCCCCCCCCCTTGAGCTCGTCGCGGCGAACGTTGCAAAAATCCTGAGAAAACTGATTTTTTTGGGTTGTACGTCGCGACTTCATCTTTTCTCCACGTCACGGCGAGCACCCTCCTTCGACTGCTCGAACATGTTTTCGTAGTTTGACCATAACTTTCTCTATACTGATCCAAATTGGGTGATTTTTGATTTTATGTAAACTAGAGACATAGGGCTACAACTTTTATGAAGAAATGAAGTTTTAATTATGTCTTTAAAAGTTTCAATTTTTGGTTGGAAGTTGAGGTATGAATTTTGTTGGAACTTGTGAACCGTCTAGAATACTTTGAGGATATATCTTGGTATACTGATCCAAATTAAATGATTTTTGTGTCTTTAGAAAGATAAGAAATGGAAGAACAACTTTACAGAAGGAAGTTTTGTCTAATTTGGTCATTTACCTCATCAGATTTAGTATGGAAAGTTGACCCATATGTGTATTAGAGGGAAAATCTGAAGTGTTCATTGAAGTTATGAAATTATTAGCATTGTTTGGTCCAATTCAATTGCAATTTTACATGGTATTAATGAGGGAATTGATATCTGAATGATTTCGATAAGGATCGCATCATTATACCCCGGAATTGTCATTGAACATGCATTGTGCATACATTCTATACATTGATATTTTTATAAAAGAACATTGTGCAATTGTGCAAAGTGTGATATTTGTGAATGTGTTTTGCCTATTTTAGAGGAGCATATCGGACGCCAATCGGACATTACCGGACCATCCAGGCAATAGCTTATTGGAGCATGCTGTGAGTCAACCTAGATGATTTCCTAGGATTGATTTAATTTGATTTGTTTAAGCTTCCAATATTGTTATATTGCTTGCGATTTGATTATGAATTCCGGACTTCAATTGTCCGAGGAGATCAATATTCGGGAATGTATTGGAAGTGCTTTGATTGTGACTTTGTTTGTTATGAAATTCTGAACGTTATTCTGAATGTTATGTGAGTTCTCAACGAAAGTTGAATGCCGGACTTAGGTCCGATGATTATGAATTTTGTTTGAGCATCCTATGTGATTGCCATATATGCCATATTCAGTTTTGATGCATTGGAAGTGTTCCGATTTGATGTGAAACCCCTTCTGATATGTGAATTCTCAACGTATGTTGAATGCCGGACTTAGGTCCGATGATTATGAGTTTCTGGTTGAATATCATATGTGATTGTCTGATATGGCATAATCAGTATTTGATGCATTTCATAAATGCATGCTCAGATAAAGGTGTTGTGACTTGAGTAGCCAGTATGAAGCGCTTCCATGTAGAGCTTTGCTCCGTGATATATGTGTGTGCACGTAGAGCTATGCTCCGTGATTATGTTCTGACTGAGCCCTATGGGCTAGTATTTGTATAAGTATGTGATAGGCACTCAGTCATAACAATAAGAACGAATGTAAGTCTTATGCATTTAGCATTCTTATAAGATTGAAACTCATTAAATGATTTGCAAAGTTGAAGCGAGTGTAAATTGATATGAACTGTTGCTATACGTGGCTATGTGAATGTGTGATAACATGAGATGCCATGTTATATGAAAATCAGGAATAAATATATGATTTGAATGAATATTTGTGATATATGTGATGTGCATGCGTAATCCGGTGAAATCATCAATGATGGTTCACTCACTGAGTTGCAAAACTCATCAAAAATTGCAATGTGGCTTTTCAGGTTCTGAGGAATTGTTTCAGCTAGGCTAAATGGAGTATAGCCACTGAGGTCTGATATGGATTTAGGGGTCGGGATCAGTTTGCACCTGCACATATCTTCATTGACTTTATTTTTTAATTATGTTCTACAAGAATTGTACAAAGTGTATGTAAACGATTTGGTAATAAAATGACTTTATGGTTTCAAGTGTTTTGTATCTGAAATGGACCCAAATTTAAGGTTAAATACTAATGTTTGTAAATATTGTAGCTTGGAAATGGAAATGTTTTCAAATGACATGGGCCCTTGATTAGTATTTTCCACTTGCATATTCCTTATTTTTACAGAAACAAAAGTTTTGTAATAAATTTTGACTGAATGATCGTTCTAGCATGCCACCCATGCGGGGTACGTACTCGGATATCACCATAGATATCGGGTATGTGTCTTGTGAGAGTGGGGTGCTACAGTAAATGAATGCCTTAATATGTTAAAGATGTTGTTTTGTTGAAGATGAAAATACCAAAATGTCATCTATATAAACTATACAAAATTTAAAATATAGTGAAAAAATCATTATAGTTAAATGAACATTTATTAAATTTAAAATGTACATTCAATTCAAATTGTCTAAATATTATTATAAAAGCATATCTTTAGGATCTATTTGCATTTTCCGAACTCAAATTTCATGTCAAACTTTACAAAGATATGAGCATTATGAATTTTCTAAAATAAATTTTCTTTTTAGGAATAAGGTACCCAAACTACTTTAAAGATTTATGAAGTATAAATTATTATTAACAAAGGAAATTTTTTATTAAGAATTTTTGTTATCGTGGAATGTGTCACAATTCAAGGAGATATGGAGGAGAAATTCTTTTTTCATTTAATAGATCACTTATATCTTGTTTACAATGACTTTGTATTTTTTTTCAATCTGCGTTGGTCTAACCTTAGTAAGCATTTACTTTCCTCTAAATTATTTTCATAGGGTAGGTCTACAACACATTCTTCTATTTTGAGAACATTAGGTAAATTGATACATATTTTGACCACTTTTATAGTTTCTATTTTTGATATTTTTATTTTGTACTTGTCTTAAATAAAACATCTTTCTTTAAAAATTTAAATATTTTAGCTTTTAGATATTATACTATTTAATTAGTTTTAAAATATGGTACATATTTTGATTAAGTTTAAATTTATATTTTTATATATATATAAAGCATAAGTACAGTCTTTTGTTATTTATTTTTTATTTGGTCCATGATTTGCAATATAAGAAGTAATTAATTTTATAAAATGATTTCATAATATTATAATATAATGAGTATCTTCTACAATGAAATGAACAATTTCTATAATGAATTTATTAATAAAAATGTAGCCATCAATTTTGTATTTAAAATTTAGCTATGAACTATTAGTAACCTTCAATCTTCTCTGTCCATTTTGTAATAATTTTATAAGGATGCATCTTATTTTATACAATTCAAATAAGTGCATGAATCAAATAAAACTAGTTTATCAATTATAAATTGTTCCTTTAATGATAATTTTAGTTAAGTATTTTTGAGAGGTCATTTCACTTAGAATAAGTAAGAAATCATTTTGATAATTTTATTATTAATTAATTCAAGATTCACATTATTTTCATACTCAATTTTATTTTTCAAGTTTAGAATATATATGTTAGAGTAAATTTTAATTGTTTCATTATATTCCTTTGTTATTGTTTAAAATTTGAAATTTCTTGGCTCTTTTTAATTGTTCTTATTTTTAATAAAGTTTTAGAAAGATCTATCTAAGCATTTTCACTTTCTTGACTTTATCGAATACATTTGCTAGACCGTAGGAGGAAAAATAAGAATATTTGCACATTTTGGCTAAAGTCTTCAAAGGATTATTGTAATTTAATAAGATAATCTTTTAGTAATTGAAGATTATAGATGTGCTTTATAATTTTAAAAGCAGATTTTATCTTTTGTTAACAAATTTATATGTTTTCCTTATTTTCTTGTTTTTTTAGATCATGCATTTGTTTTTGAACTACTAATTTCTATATGGGTGAATATACACAAAATACCTTTTGAATATTGATCGTCTGAAGGTTTAAGTCATTTAGTAAGTTACCTTGGTTCCCCTCTTGCTTTGGATGAAAACATAGCCAATATCAAGAGAGAAGGCTACGCAAGAGTGTGTATTAAAGTTATTCATAAGAAGTAGATGCCTGACTTTATTCTTATTATGAAGTTTAATTCGAGTGGACAGCTGGTGAAGGACATGATTCTCCTTTCTTTTCCTTTGAAAGTATATGCTAAACTTGTCACTAAAATGTGGATACCTAAAACTAATATCAATGAGGAAGGTAAGAATGTAAAACAACCTATTGAGTAGGTTGATTCTCTACAAGTTGTTGGGAGAAGTATTAACACACAAACATAACTCACAAGATAAAGAAATTGTGAGTTTGGAAAAAAAACATTATAAGGTTAGGTGAAAGTTATGGAAAATGGTAACTTGGAAAAGTTTTCTATAGGTTAGATGGAAGTAGATGAGATTAAGATGGTTATGAATGTTTAGAATCAAGTTGATGTCACTATTAATGTGCATGGAGAGAATGAAGAAAATGGTAGTAAGCTTATGGTTTCAACTTCTAACACCTCTAAGCAGAAGCTGGTCTTGTAGAAGCAAGATGTTACCCAAGTGATGCAAAGTACATGTTCTAATGATCATCATTACAATATTGAAGAAGCTAAAAACATAGAGAATTCTTCATTTTCCACTAGTGAGAAAGCAAAACTAATAGAAGATGACAGAGTAGTATCTCCAAGGGTAGTTAGTTTAAAAAATGAAGTGGACAATTATTGTACCACTCAGCTACAAAAGGAATGGCAAGCAAAGGTGACTAGAGGTAGAAAATCTAGAAGGACTAAGTCCTCACTCTCCAAATGATTTATACTATTTGAAATGTTAGATGAATTAATTGTCCCAATAAATAGTTAGCGTTGAAAGACTATATTCAAACTTGTCAAATTTTTTTTCGATTTGGTGGAAACCAAGATTAAGGAAGATGTTATTCAAAATGGTTTGAACTTTATGTCTACAAATTGTGTTACTCTTAGGAATCATTGAAAACACCCTATTGGAAGGGTTATAGTTGCTATGGATCCTTCCTATTTGTTTATTTTTAAATGGTACTATATTGATTAATTACTTCATTGAGATTGTTCTAATATGTATTGACATTCCTATTGCAATAATAGTTATATATGCAACTAATTGGGAATTTCAAAGTGACAATTTATGGAAATAATTGCAGGTTACTAATTCGAATATGTTAATACCTTGGATGGTGCCAGGTGATTTCAACTGTTTACTATCTCCTTCTGAATCCTTAAGAGCAAGGAAAGTTTCTCATGTTGATGTCAGAGAATTAGCTACATTAACAACTTCTCTTGGTTTAGTCAATTTGAGGTTTTATGGACCTATATTCAAATGGAGTAATCATCAAAAGGGTTGTAAGTTAATTCTTTGAAAGTTGGGCATATGTTTAGCTAATAGTAGATGGTTATCTCAATTGACAAAAAGCTACGTGAAGATTAACACACTTTTATTATCTGATCATACACTAATGAAGGTGTATATCTCTGGCAACTTATTCAAAAGAAGATCTCCTTTTAGGTTCTTCAACTATTTACTTAAAAATGATCAGCTTGAAACAATTATTACACATGCTATTAGTTTGAAGTTGTAGGGATCCAATTCATTCCAGTGTGTTCAAATGCTAAAATTCATTAAATCAGAATGTGTTAAACTCCAGACCCTTTGAAATTCAATAAAGTGCAGGCCCTTGAGAATTTATCTTTGACTCAAAAGCAATTGGCAATGGATGTTACAAATTCCACTCTTTTAATTAAAGATAAATCACATTTGAGTAGTTATTTACAATCTGTTGAAGAATACAAGGAACAATTGAAACAAAAGTCGATAATTTTGTGGATGTAACATAGGGAAAGTAATATCAAATATTTTTTCAATGTGATTCAGGGTAGGAGAAATAGAAACAAGATCTTTTGTCTTGAGAATGAAAATGATATCAACATAAATGATCAATATGAGTTGGAACGGATGGCCAAAGGCCATTTTTATATCATAAATGGAATCCTCACACACACTACAAGTCTCTCTAACAGTTTGGTTAATCGAATGGTTGGTTTAATCAATCATATACAAGAAGTTTCTTTAATCAAGGAAGTCACTAGTGACGAGATAAAGGAATTCTTGTTCTCTTTTCACCCAAATAAGTCTCTTGGGCTAAATAATTTTAATTCTCGATTTTTTCCAAAAATTGGAATTTGTTGCAAGTTCCAGTAGACAAAGCAGTTCAGGAATTCTTTAGTAGTGGCAGATTACTCGAAGAACTTAATAAAACCTTTCTTGCTTTGGTGCCCAAAGTTTATAATCCTAAGATATTGAATGACTACAAGCCTATTGCTCGTTGCAATATGTTATACAAGATTATCTTTAAGATTCTTGCTAATAGATTGAAGATTACTCTACCTGGTATTATTAATCCTAGTCAAGGTGTATATGTTCCAGGTAGATGTATTGACAGTGAGTGTCAAGTGCATTGTAAAATTTACCTGACTCTGCACATTAAAATTTGTAGTTGCGGTGAGTCAGAATCAAATCCATAGGGAATGTTTGGTTAATTTTCGTAACAAAATTAATTGATACAAGGAAAATAAAAAGGGTTTTATGGATTTTAAGGAATTTAAAAATAAAGTAAAAGGAAACTATCAAGAACAAATTAACGCCAGCAATAAAAAATGATTAAAGTGTCGAATATAAGTAAGGTTCGGTTCTAGGGTGAATCTCAACCTAAACATGATTAAACATATCCCATCATCCTAACGTCTTCACACCTCTCTTCGAAATAGTGATCTGAGACTAACAGTACACTCTACTAATCCTGGTTTTCCTTCAAGTTGTGTTTAATTAAAATACGATCATTAATTGAACCTAGCCACCAAATAACCTAGGATATGATCTCTAGATTCAATTTGGCAATCACATTGCAAAGCGGAAAACAATATAGGCAGTAATTTCACACGTTCGGGTTATCTAACCTAGGTTATATTGTTCCTAAATCCAAGACCATTAGATGTGATTAACAAACATCAAATATAACGATTACGGATTACATTCAACATTATAGCAATAGGTTCATAACAGAACAATCCATATGATGTATTCAAATCATTCATATAAAAACACCCGATTCAGTCAACACAAATAACGTAACAATTCGAAAAGAGATTAACAATGTTAACAAGATGAAATAGCTTAACCGTGAGTGTCGATATCACCATTAAACTAGTGTCGAGACGTCTAGCCTTTCATCCTCTCTATGGGTCTCCAAGCATTAGCCAAGAACATCTTTGTTTCTATGGAAAACCAAAGAGAAATAATCAAGAAGCAGTTGTTATTTTGTTATTCTCCAGCACTCACCCATTTGGTTAGTCTTAATAATATTGAGACTTTTGAAATTTACCTTTGTACTCGATGACAGATTTTTCTCCTTTTTCAATTCCTTCTCGATCTCTTCCTCAGTAGCAATCCTTGGTGGAGTTCTTTTAGGACATTTAATCTCCTTCCCACTCCTCAGGTTTATGACACTAACATTATTCGAGTTCACCTCTGGTTAGGATAATAGCTTTCCTCCATTTTGTTATTCTAATCAGTTGAGCCTAACTGTCATTTGACCCATTTGGTTTTTCAAATTCTATACACTCTCCTTTGTCTCCTGCTGATTTTGTTGTATGCTCTGTTAAAATTACTGTTATAAGCTCTGTTGAAATTGGAGATTGTTAGTAGTAAAAGTCTTGATTTCTTCCAAAAAATTACCTTAACTAAAAGAGGAGGCTCCTTGTGGCATTAGTTGAAATCCTTGTGCTCCTTCTAACTGATTTTGGAAGTAATTATGTTGTTTAATCCCTCTATAACTCAAGTTGGGGTGATCCTTCCAGCCTGGATTATATGTTTACGAGTACAAGTTGTATTGATTCGAGAAGTTCCCTTCTGTAGCATTTACATACTCTATACTCCCCTCTTATAGTGTCGGGCACTCATTAGTTGGATGATTTGTATTTGAATATATCCCGTATATTTTTATTTGTGCTTGTCTAACTACAGTTTGTCTCACAAAATATGTTAGTTCATCTAAACGATATTCGATAGTTAAAGTATGTACCTTGTTTACTCATCAAACATCATTGCAAGTGTCGAATTATTGAGTGTTAACGGCCATCCGATCAAGTAAAATTCTGGCTTCAATGGGAGTTTTCTCATAAAGTGCCCTACCACTCGCCACATCAACCGAACTCCTCTCCATCGATAGTAATCCTTCATAGAAATATTGGATGAGAAGCTACTCTGGAATGTTGTGGTGCAGACAACTGGCACATAGCTTCTTAAAACACTCTCAATACTCATAAAGAGACTCGACATTATGTTGTTTGATGCCACAGATCTCCTTTTGAATACTTGTTGTCTTTGATGTTAAAAAATATTTCTCCAAAAACAATCTCTTAATCTCCAACCACATATTCACGGTTCTAGGAGGTAAATCGAATAACCAATCCTTCATTGTATCTTTGAGAAAGAACGAGAAGGCCTTCAACATGATTTGCTCGTCTATCACCCTGGAAGGTTTCATGCTCAAATAAATCATGTCGAGCTCCTTGAGATGCTTGTGTGCATCCTCACCTATAAGACCATCAAAATTGGGTAATAAATGTATTAATCCAGACTTTAACTCAAAAGTAACATCTTCACAAAATTTGGAAATGTAATACATAATGGTTTATGAGTTAGGTCTGGAGTAACCAACTCCCTCAATGTTCTCGAGTTCACCATCATGTCTTCAAATTTAGATTCTGATGTAGCTATCAAAGTTGATCTTGCTTCCCTATGCAATCTTCACAATGTTCTCTCGATCTTCGGATCAAGTTGTTTAAGTTCTCTACGATGAGATATCGTAACTATCATACACCAACACTACAAACTTTTAAAATTTAACAAATAATCAAAATGAAACAAATATAAACAAATATATTCAGAAAACACCAACTAAAATCTAAAACAAAAATTAAACTACCACAATCCTCAATAACGACGCCAAAATTGACAACACATGTCGAATGCACTGCAATATTTACCTGATTTTGTATACAAAAATTTGTAGTTATGGTATGTCGGGATCGAATTCATAGGGAATGTTCAATTAATATCCATAACAAAATTAATTGATACAAGGAAAATAAAAATGAGGTTTTGGGATTTTAAGAAATTTAGAAAATAAAGTAAAAGTAAACTATCAAGAACAAATGAAACAAGCAATCGAAAATGATTAAATTGTGGAATATAAGTAAGGTCCGGTTCTAAGGTCAATCTTAACCTAAACACGATTAAACATATCCCATCATCCTAATGTCTACATACCTCTCTTCAGACTATTGATCTGAGACTAACAGTATGCTCTACTAATCCCAGTTTTCTCTTAGATTGTGTTTAATTAAAATATGATCATTTATTAAACCTAACTACCAAATAACCTAGGATACGATCTTTAAATTCAACTTGACAATCGTATTATGAAGTAAAAAACAATCAATATAGGCAGCAACCCCACAAGTTCGGGTTATCTAACCTAGGTTATATTATTTCTAAAGATCTAAGATCATTAAATGTTACTGACGAACATCAAATGTAACGATTACGGATTACATTCAACATTATAGCAATAGGTTCATAATAGAACAATCCAAATAATGTATTAAGATCATTCATATAAAAACACTAGATTCAATCAACACAAACAATATAACAATCCAAAAAGAGATTAACAACGTTAACAAGATGAAATAGCTTAAACGTGACTTGGCATCGATATCACCATTAAACCAGTGTCGGGATGTCTAATTTTTCATCTTCTCCATAGGTCCCCAAGCATTAGCGAAGAACTCCTTTGTTTCTATGGAAAATCGAAGAGAAATAATCAAGAATCAGTTGTTGTTTGGTTATTCTCCATCCCTCACCCACTTGGAAATTGAAGATAACCAAATGAAGGAGTTGTTGTCTCCTTTTCTGCCCAAAAAAACTCTCTCCCAACCATTCTTATAGCATCCCACTCTCTCGCAATGCACGTACCCGACATCCTGAGTGATGTCCGAGTACATACCCCACCAGGGTGGCATGCTAGAACTGTTAATCAGTCAAACACTCAAAACTCAGTACAAATTTTTCAAAAATATCACACGCGTATGTAACATCTCGTCACTTGAATTAAGATTAAAATGGTGATTATTAGAGACTAATAAAAATGGTGATTATTAGAGATTAATGAGAAATTAGGAAATGGTCATGCATCATTGTATATTCACACATATGTGAATATTTATTTTGATATATTAAAAAAAAATTGTACATGCATTCATTGATATTTTTCGGGTATAATCAATTGTTAAAAATGTAATTACAATGTGAATTGTGAATTATTGAGGCTGAAAATTTATTTGGAGAGTCATATTATTATTTCGAATTTTTTGGTAAATTTTAGAAATTTTCAAAAAATTTGAGGCATTTGAGATTAAAAAAAGGTGACAAATGGAAGAGTGACATATGGCAGCCTTGCATGTTGACATATGACCCACATGCAAGGAACACACGTGGTGAAGTGTGTGGCTGGAGAGAAATTATTAAGTGATGTTCTTATGTTTTTTTTCTTCACGAAACAAGCCCCCTTTTACTAAAACTCTTCTTTAGCTCATCTACTGAAACATCAACTGTTGCATTGTTTTTGTGCAATTGATTCAGTCTCACTTGCTAGAGACTTTGTGGAACTAGGTAAGTGTTTTTGCTGATGTTCTAATATTGTAAATGAATGCTTGCATGAGTTGTTGTAGGAGGAAGCAATTTGGTGATGAGTGCATGGAGGTTTATGTTTGAATTTTGAACCTTGGATTCTCGGTTTGTTGTAAGTTGATGAGTTGAAAAGAGGATAGAAAAGTTGGTTTATGCAATGGATGCACTAATTAGAAAGTGTAAAAGTGGGAAAAAATTTTGGGTTTTCGGTGAAGAAGATGAAATTTTGCGTGTTAGAGAGAGAAAAGGGTGGTGGTTGCATGTATGGGTTAAAAACTAGAGTATTTCATTGAATACCCCTAAGTCTTTTGCCTATAACTTTTTCCTCCGAACTCCAAATAACTTGAAACTTATACCAATAGATTTCTAAGACATTTTTCTTTCTCTCAATAAAAATTTAGAGCTATTATAATTGATCTGAAAGTGATTGATAGGATGAAAGTGTGGAAGTCTGCTGGAATATTATGAATTGGAAATTTTCCGTGATCATGCTTCGGTTTTCTAAGTATAACTTGAGCTGTAGATTTCTTAATGAGTTTATTTTTAATTCATATTAAACTAGAGACATATTTCTACAACTTTTGTGAAGAAGTTTAATTTTAATTCTGTCTCTATGATTTTCAAAATTGGCATGAAACTGAGTTTTAGCTTAGGCTGTAGCATTACCAGGGACGGATGTGGGCCGAATTGTATTGAATAAATTGTACTGATGTGGGGCGAATTAGGCTGATTTGTCTTCATCAAAATTGTAGCTTACTCTCTTATATTTAAATTGGTATAAATTTCGTAATTTTTGGATGTCTTAACTGAAAGATATGAGTTGGACAATTAGAGGGTATGATCATGTACTAGCTAAAAGTTCAAATGTGCACAGTCTATGGTATTTTGTGCATAACTCATTGAATAATTAATCAAATTGGATGATCTTAGAGTCATTAGAAACTTAAGACACTGTAGAAAAACTTTCTAGAAGAAAGTTTTGCCTAATTTTGTCATTTGCCCTATCAGATTAATTATGCAAAGTTGACCCAAAATCATGTTGATAGAAAATCTGAAATGGTCAATTAAGTTATGTAATGAATTTCACATATGCTTTATTATGTTCCAAATTATAAATACAAATGATGTTAAGGAGGGCTTTGATATTTGATCGATTTGATGATGAGAATTATAATTAGATACCCGGAACTGTCATTGAACGTGCATTTTGAATACTTTCTATACATTGATGTGCATAAAAGAACACTTATACATTTGTGCAAAAAGGTGATATTTGTGAATGTGTTGTATATGTTTTAGAGGAGCACACCGGACGCCAGTCGAACATTTCCGGACCATCCAGGCAATAGCTTCTTGGAGCGTACTGTGGGTCAACCTAGATGATTTTCTAGGATTGATTTGGTTTGAATTTAATTTGATTTATTACACTTCCAATATTATTGAATTGTTTGTGAGTTGTTTATGGATTCCAGACCTGAGGTCCGAGGAGTTTAATAATTGGGCATGTATTGGCAGTGTTTTGATTTGATATGAATTGGAAGAATTTAATTTGATTTGTTAAACTTCCAATATTATTGAACTGTTTGTGAGTTGTTTCTGGATTTCAAACCTGAGATCTGAGGAGTTTAATAGTTGGGCATGTATTGGGAGTGTTTTGATTTGATATGAATTTGAAGAATTTAATTTGATTTGTTAAAGTTCCAATATTATTGAACTGTTTGTGAGTTGTTTCTTGATTTCGGACCTGATGTTCGAGGAGTTTAATAGTTGGGTATGATTGGGAGTGTTTTGATTTGATATGAATTTTGACATTTGATTCTTAACGAAAGTTGAATGTCGGACTTAGGTATGATGATTGTGAAATCTTGTCTAAACATTTGTATAAGATTGTGATATATGAGATATTCAGAAATTGTTGCATTTCATAAAATGCATGCTCATATAAAGGCGTTGTGACTTGAGTTGTCAGTATGAAGCGCTTCCACGTAGATCTTTGCTCCGTAATTTCTGATTTTGCATATAGAGCTATGCTTCGTGATTCTATTTGACTGAGCCCTATGGATCGGTATTTGTATAAGTTTGTGATAGGCAATCGATCAAAACAATAAGAAAGAATGCAATTCTCATGCATACGACATTATAAGACTGAAATTTATTAAATGATTTGCAAAGCTGAATGAGTGATAATTGATGTGATTTATTTGTTATGCTTAGCAATGTGAACAGTGTGATCTTGTGATATACCATGTTATGTGTACATTTGGAATGTGTTTATGATCTGAATGTGTGTCTGTAAAATATATATTATGTGTATGTAATCCGGTGAAATCATCAATGATGGTTCACTTATTAAGTTTGCAAAACTCATAAAAATTGCAATGTGATTTTTCAAGTAAGAGACAGGAGACCTAGTTCTTAAACAGGACTAAAGGACCCTTTAGATTTTGTTATGGCTCAGAGGTCTGTCAACTGGCTCTAGGAGTGTTGTGTTTTGCATTTTGTTGTTTTTGTTAGAACCTGTATGAGATTATATAAATATTTGTCTAAAGGAAACAATGTAAATTTTGTGGATTAATGTAATGAATGATTTTTTTAAAATTTGCTGACTTTTAAATGATGTTAGTTGATGCCATGTGTAAGTTTGAACTGTTTTGTTCTAACATACCATTATCATATTCCTAAAAGTTTGGGTATGTACCCTATGGTACTGGGATGTTGCACGTATGTGAAAGCACAATTATTATTACACTTTGATAAATCTCATTTGCAACACATTTCTAATTTTGAAGTTATTACATGCAGAAATATTCAAATATACATTGTACAGAAATTGCGGAATACAATTTGATATAAAGATAAGAAAACAAATGCAGATGCGTAGGGGTGTTCAAGAAAACCCGTGAACCTGTGAACCGGACCTGAACCACATGAACCAAATCTGTAAATAAGGTTAACCAAACCTGAAAAATCAGGTTTATAGTTCAGGTTCAGGTTTCTAACTTGCGGTTCTAGGTTAACCGAACTGAACCTGATTTATAGGTTTAGATTTAAACCTGAACCTAAAACATCCAAAAAAACATATCATATATTTAGATATAATTTAAAAGGATAATAATAATAATAAATTCACTAGTATTTATTATATTAATTTGAGTAAAAAAAGAAGAAAAGGAAAAATACTTCAATTCTATGTTATTAAACATTAATCTTGAACATTGTTATTATAAGTAACAACTAATGCATAACACTCAATACTTGTACTTTAAATAGTAATTAATATGTGCCAAAATTATTGATCAAAGTATTGAATTATTAGTAGAAACATTCATTGACTAAAATAATATAATCATTTAGAGATTAATTAATGAAATTAATAAGTGTAAAACACATTTATTAAGAAATCCTACAATTTTAGTTTTTAAGGCACATATATTAGCTTAGATATTTATGAGATATTACAAACATTAAACAAGTAAGTAATCTGATTCTTAAAAATATATAATATAGTTGCTAATAAATAATAAGCATATAATAATATTGTCTTATACAAATACAAACATAGTTTTATTTATTACAAAGGAATGAAAATGAGTTAATTTAGTAATAAACTATAGAATTGTATTTATTTATACAATTGCGCTTTATATAATATAATATTTGAAGTTTTAATTATGATATTAATTGCATTTTCTATACTAAGTTGCAATAAGAAAAAGGATATTTTTGTGTTTATTAGTTTATTATTATTTTTATTTTAACATGATAAAATAAGATTTAATGATGTTAGAAGAATAGTTCTATTTTTTTAGTCAATAAGGTCTAGTAGAGCGGTTCACTCCCGCATTGATTCATAGTAATAAGAAGTCATATTGCGATATTTGATAAAAGATCAATTGTGATTCAAGTGATCTTAGCCACAAATTTACAAGATTTGTATTAAGACCGTTGGATCGAATTACCTTTTTTAAAAAGAACTGAATTTACAAGTGATTTTAGCAATTTTATCAATTATTCATATAAGAACAAACTATATTGCTATATCAATGATTCATATAAGAACAAACTACATTGCTATTCTCAATTTAAATATAAAAATGATTGCTATTCATTATATTAACAAAAATTAAACACAAAACCTTACGTAAGGTTTTTATGGTAATGTCTTGTTTCTTAATAAACTTTCGATAAAGTTTATTATTTTTTATAATTTTTTGTCATATATATTGATATGAATAGGTTTTGGTTACCCTGAGAACTGAACCTGAAAAATAGGTTAACCAATCCTATAGGTTCTTTAGGTTCGGGTTCAGGTTTAGGTTCGTGAAATTGCCGAACTTGACATTCAGGTTCAGGTTCAGGTTCAGGTTATTTATGACCTGGTCAGGGTACCCTACCATGAACACCCCTACAGATGCGAACTGATGCTGACCTCTATCTCTTGTTTGAATGCAGTGGCTGTACTCCTGTTAGCCTAATGGGATAACTCTTCGAAGCCTGAAAAATATTGCAAATTTTGAGTGAGTTTTTGCAAGCTCAATAAGTGACCATCTTCGATAGCTCACTCAATCACATAACACATCGAAACATATTTTCACATAATTTATATCACTTCATTTAATATATATCATCACATTCAGAGCAGTCAAATCAATCATTTCAATCATTTAAAAATAAACATATCACTTATAATGCAATGCACATGAAACTTAATTTTATTTATTACTTTGTTGTGATCGAGTGCCTATTTACTAGCTCATATCCCTTAGTGGATACCGAGCTGTATCTGTTGGACCCCGTCTCCGAGGCCCAACATTCGAAAACACACAAGCATAGCAGACCCAAAACCGACCACACACTGACCACAATTTGGGTAAACCTTCAAAGGGAAATTCAGATCGACTTCTTAAGGACATTTGTTCCTCATGATCTAACGATTCTAACACCACTGAAAACGCTCAATTCGGATTAGAAATGAAAAAGTTATGCTTAAAATACTATCTGAAGAAAACAATCAAAACCGACACTCTACCGACTTCAAGTCAGAAATATAAAATCTTAGAGGCTAAATTGTCGATCGGCTCCTTCATAAAACTTGTAGATTTTCGTCTCTAGTTTAATTTAAATAAGAATAGACCCGATCGGAGCTCTATAGCTCAAGATATTTCAAAATAAGTGAAGTATATTCAGACTTTATTGACCGACCATCACACTTTATTTCAAACCACTTTTTACAATTTAAAAGCAATACTGATAAATCAGGTATAAAAAGATAGAAAATTTTCTTAGGAGTCCAACGCTTCGAAAATCAGCTTAATCGGAGGTTGGACTAAAAAGTTATGGCCAAAAGAAGGGAGAGGGGTCGGTCGGCCAAAAACTGACCCCAAACACGAGCTACCCAGGCGAGTCTTTGGGCGCTCAATGTTAAGCCAAGCACTCATGGCCGAACGACCTGTCCAGCGATCCGACCTATTAGACTTCAAACCCTTATAAATTTTGACTCCGAGCTCCAAATCAGACACGGTTTATTTCGTTGGAAAGCTAAGAGAAAGCTCTACCATTTTCAAGAAGAACCCAAAGACAAGCTCGGCCTTTAAGAAAATCAAAAGTTTACTCCAAGACCGATCGACTAGCTCCTCCTAAACAGTACCAGGACTTGCAAACACCATAACTTTTGATCCAAAACTCCAAATTTAACAAACTTGGTGGCTATAGAAAGGTAAGAGAACGATCTACAACTTTCATGAAGACCATAAGGACAAAATCCAACTCTATATAGGTCGCATATGGAATCAAAGTTCTGCTAATATACATCTATCATTTTGACAGCACCTGCACTTAATTCTAACAACTCATATTTACCAATTAACACACCCTAAAATAGCTCGTAATACATCATGGACAAGCTCTACAGCTCGCCTCCCACTCTCAATAAGACCAAATGATCCTATTCGGTCTATGACAGTCCAGAAATTGCAGCACTACTCAATACACCTAAAATCTACCATATGAACACATCAGCCCAGATTTCAACAGCTCCTAAACCTTTGCAAATTCCAGCAAGCTATCCCAATACAAAACCCAACAACAACTCAACAATTAAAAGGACTCATACACTTCCTTTTTCAAGGCCACACACAGATCGCAAATCAACAAATTCACATGAAGAAGAGAGTACTAGAGCTCTCATTCTCTTTATCAATCCTTCAAGAGTTCAATCATAGCTTTAATTACATATCCGCATATTCATCATATCCATCAAGAATCAAGTACCAAAATACAACATATGAGATGCTCAATGCTTAATATGCTTATAAAGCCATTCCGAAAGCTAGTTACTAACTTAATACAAAAGTGTATAAGATTCTTGGAGTTATGCCCGATGTCTTACAAGGTTCCGCGATCAACTAGAATTTGCACCTGAGGAGGGAGAATGAGGTGAGCAAACACGGCTCATTGGCTAACACCTTTATAGCCATCGAGTAATGAGCCATACAACACATAAAAGAATCCGAAACGTTTGCAATCTATCATATAAAGCACAAATAAATCAACTTCATCACATAAATCATAAATTAGCCAAAATCATCACATAAAGCATAACATGGAATCTTCTATCAATTAAAACACATATTATGCATCATATACTCAAAAATGTTGAAATGCACACAATTGGCTCGAGAGTTCCATAAACACGATGAAAACTGAAGTTTACCGTAAACACGACGAGTCCATCTTCGGATCTCGTAGGCCTCAAGCGGGCAGCCGGGAGAAGGCTAAGGGGTCAACGTGTACGTGACTTAACGAAATAGGTTCTCTCTCGCCCAATCACAACCAATTTATGCTCACATATTCAAACACAAGAATAGCATTTTATGCTTCTTTCATTGCATCGAATCGTCATAGTTTCATTCTTTTCTTTCAAATCAAAGGAATACACTTTCAATATACACACAATTTAACAAAGATAACACACATAGGGCATTTTCCCATTACACAACAACTATAAAAATGTTACCCACCTAACGTCGGAATCCGAATTCAAGATTGCCCTTCCTCCTTGTCTTGAGTGGGGTTTTCGTGAGTTCCTTCAATTAAATCACACTCCATTTAATAAATATATTCTAAAAGAAAGGCATAGCATTCATAAAATCAAGGAAAGGTAAAATAAACTTTAAACCTAACCTACCCATAAGCCATTTATGTCAGAAAAACCAAAACCCTAACTTAGAAATCCTAAAATCCCTTTGATTTCACCTTCTCTTCTTTCTTTCTTCAACTCTACACAAACCCTAACTTCCATTTCATCCCATTTTCGAACCTATCATAAACAAAGATGGAACTTACCTCTAACAAGTAGATTTCTCTTCTTTTTCCTCTTCTTCAAGCTTCCTACGACTCTCTTCCTCTTGGCCGAAAGCTCCTTCTTTCTTCTTAGCTCACGATTTTGCTTTCTCTTCTTTCCTTTAGGTCTACGACAACTTGCTTCCTTCTCTTCCTTTAATTCATTTATGTCTCAACTTAAAAGCCTACCTCAAAACTATGTAATTTTGATACTCCTTTAAAGCTCACTTGCATTTCCTTTTGGGCTCTCCTCAATCTACTTATTCTATTCTTTCCCAAAGCCCATTCCATCCAACAAGCCCTTATTTGTCTCATATGGCTCTACACATATCACAAGCCTGCTACCAATTAATCCAATTAATTCTAACCCTTCACTTTAACTTCAAAATTTCCAATTCCCAATCATACTAACTAAATCAAGACTCAACAAATGCATATATAGATACACACATAATTAAAACAATTAAAACAAAAATAAAGAATAAGTCAAGTAAATCAATAAATAAATAAATAATAAAAAATTTGGGGCCTAACAGTATCAGATAATGTCCCGTATCCTTTAGTGGATACCGGGTACATTTACCACTGAGCCTAAGGCTCTTTTTCACTTTTTGAGCTTTAAGTTTTTTCAGTGACTACTCTGATCATAACTTCCTTTATCTTTCATGCATTCATTCATGTAATGAAACACATCACATTCTTATAATTTTAGTCTATCACAAGCTTTCAGATTCACATTCAATTTCATATTCATCTTTGGACCTTGATCCGACATTCAACAATTAAGTTGAGAAAACACATATTTCTTTCATATTCATAGACAATGAGAACTTCAATGTTCTCACATTTACCAAACTCCTCAGACATTCAATGTCCAGAATCAGCATATTCACATCAATCATATTCGCATTGCGTAATAATCAAATCCGTAGTCATTCAATGCAGAAATTGAAATCAGAACAAACAAATAAATGAGACCATTTAGGTTGACTCACAGTACACTCTAAGTTAACATTAGATTCCGTGATCTGAAAACGTCTGAATGCAAACGTTTATCCTGCACATCAAAATTATGCAACACACATGATGCACACACATTAAAAATTGTACAAATTCTAAGTATTCCTTTATGCACAATTATGTATATGGAATAAGTACAACGCATGTTCAATGACAATCCCGGGTATATTATCAAATTTCACATCTTATGTACATTCTCATTTTTAGCATTATTTGCTTTTATAATATCCAATTCTTGTTCACTTTTACTAGATACTCATTACTCATCTCCTTTGAATCATAACTACAATCATATGAACATCTTCATTTCATTATACTCATGACTTTGGTACTTTAATATCAACAATTCACTCATTAATGTTATTCTAACATTATAAGATCAAACATTATCCAAACTCTCATTTCTTCTTATAACATCTCCAAAATTCCAGACCTTCAACTCTATTTTCCAGGAATATTTTGACAAGAAAAATGGAGTAATTTAGCAATACTTTCTTCTAGAAAATTGTTTATACAATACACACGAAGCACTCACATTAAAAATTTCACAAATTATAAGTATTCCTTTATGCACAAATGTGTATATGGAATAAGTACAATGCATGCTTAATGACAATCCCGGGTATATTATCAAATTTCACATCTTATGCACATTCTCATTTTTAGCATTATTTGCCTTCATAATATCCAATTCTCATTCACTTTTACTAGATACTCATTACTCATCTCCTTTGAATCATAACTACAATCATATGAACATCTTCATTTCATTATACTCATTCCTTTGGTACTTTAATATCAACAATTCACTCATTAATGTTATTCTAACATTATAAGATGAAACATTATCCATACTCTCATTTCTTCTTATAACATCTCCAAATTTCCAAACCTTCGGGTCTATTTTTCATGAACATTTTGACAAGAAAAATGGAGTAATTTAGCAATGCTTTCTTCTATAAAATTGTTCTCTTATATCTTAAGGTTCTAATGACACAAAGATCATTCAATTAGGTTCAGTAATCTGAAAGTTATACCCTAAAATTTTTCATTTTGTTTTTATACCGGAACAGTGTTCTGTACTCAAATTCCATCCAGAAATTGAAATTCTTAGAGACTAAATTAAAACTCAATTTTTTCAAAAAATTTGTATTCCTATGTCTCTAGTTTACTCCAAATCAAAAATCATTCCATTTGGATAATTACAAAACAAGTTATAGTTAAAATACCAAAGCATGTTTAAGTTATGTAGGAAAGTTTGCCGTGGTGAACTTTTCCAAAGAGGAAAATTCCTCGTGAATTCCTACAAGTTGGCCGAGGCGAACCCAATAGTTGGCCACGATAAACTTTTCTAGAGAGGAAATCCTTCAAGTTGGCTACATAGAACCAAGGAGTTGGCCGCGGTGAACTTTCACAAAAGCATAATTAGGACTCATCTTCCAATTTTCCAGATTCTAACTCTTTACTTACTACACTCACTACCTTAATCTTGTCTATGATTTCTAATTCAATTTCTCCTCATTTTTCCATTATTTAAACTCCATTTCAACTCAATATCATCCATAAACAAATTATAGTTCATGATTGATTATAAACACTAATAACAGAACGTACACATATATACACATTCATCATCAACTTATTACACATATTTAACTTCATTTTTACTTTCATTTTACATTCATTAAGGATTCATTCTAACTCTAAAATATCTCTATATCAATTCATGAATCATTGATCATCATCCATGTAAAAACAAGATATGAATCTTACACATTCCTTATTCATGTTTTTTCATATACCCTGTTGGGACCCGATCTGGGAACCGGATCCCAACCGAACGAAGGAAGCGGAATCGGATGGAAACGAAAATTTCGGATCGAAAACAAAATGCGGAAGCCAATAGCGAAAACGAATTAAATGAACAGATTTCGAAAGTCGAATTCGGAATCAATTCGTAACAAAACAAATCGAAGTTGTATAGAACCTAACGAATAGATTTCAAAGCGAAACGAAATCAAGTAGAACAGATCCGACATCCGAGCACAAAAATCAAAGCAAACGATCAAATGAACATAATTGCGTTGGAATTCCTTAGACTAATCCGATGCGAAAATCCGGTATAATTTTTTTTTCTTTTCACTTAAAATCCAAAACTTCCGAAATTCATAACTCTTAATCCCGGACTCCAATTTTGACAAACTTAGTCTCTATAGAAAGCTTGAGGGAAGCTCTAAATCTTTCAAGAAGGACATAAAACTCAATTCGACTCCTACGGAAGTCCATTTTTCGGTCAAAGATACTATCCTCTATACAAACTTGTAAAAAATCATAACTTATTATTCCGAGATCGAAAAATTGCATACTTTATATCGAAATAAAGATCAAAACAAATCCTTCAATTTTCATGAAGAACATCAAAGCTCAATTAACCTCTAACTAGGTTAATTTCTCAGTCAAAGATTCAGTCATCATAATTAAAGTCAAAAGTCAACCTTATCAAACATAAACTTTGACTGAACATAACTTTCACTCCCCATATCAAAAAATTGCAAACTTTATGTCTACAGAAAACTCTTAACATAATCTACAAGTTTCCAGAAGACCATTTTATCAAATTATGCCTAAATCAAAAGTCAACTTTCAAAGGTCAAAAAGTCAACTATTACACAATTTTCATATTTTCACATTTTCTCTTTTTAATTTTTACTATTTAACTTCATTTCAATCAACTCATCTACTTATAAATATTTCTTATTTTTACTTCAAAATCGGGGTCCAACATTTCTCCCCCTCTTAAAAGAATTTCGTCCTCGAAATTCATACTTACTTAAACTCCAAGTAACTCATTCTTGCATAAATTTCTTTCTAAACAAAGATCATCAAGCACTTTCTTACTAATTTCTTTCCAAAAATCATAATCAATTACATTCTCTTATCTAATTTCCTCATCATATATATATATCCCAATCTCTTTACACTATTTCACATCTTGTATCTCACACTAACCATTTCATATCAAATCACTATATTCATAATTCATTATTTCTTCATATATGGACACAAATTAATGGTCCATTTCTTAAGGAACCCTGATATGGTTCAACTCATTATGTCATCATTCTTTCATCTATATCAATTCATCACGATTTATCAAGAAATTCTAATCTTAAGTTCCTCAATACACTCTGCAAATCGATCATATTCTTAACACCCAAATCGAATCAATCACTTGAATTCGTCAAATAATCATACACATCAATTTCAAATTCCTAAAGACAATCATATTTCTTTCATCAAAATCAAATGATCACTAAGCATATCTTCACCAATTCAACCTTATCCTCACACATTCTTATCAATCTTATGTGCCCAGTTAAGATCCTAATACTGGGCTCTGATACCATCTATGTTGGGACCCGATCCGGAAAACCGGATCCCAACCAGAAAAGTGAAAGAACGGAGGAAACGAAACAACCGAAGCGGAATCAAAGCAGAAGCAAAGCGAATGTGGAAGCGAAAAATAGCGAAACGTATCACAACAAACCGAAACGAATCGAATAAGCGAATCGGATACGAATCGCAAACGGATACGCAACAGATCGAACCAAAGCAAACACATCCGACATCCGGAAATAAAGAACAGCGAAAAGCGTCGCGTTGGAATTCCTTAGACTCAAACTATTCGATATCCAGTATATTTTTTTTTCTTTTCTTATTCTCATTTCTTACCTCATTAGTCAACCTCATTCAAATCACACAACTAAATTCCACTTTTGGAAAATCATTCTCATGCAAATCTCTAAATCTGATCATATTCTTATTTATCCATACAAATCTCAAATTCCATTTTTATCCCAATTTTATCGAAAATTCGGCAGCATAACGGCTGCATTTATTCTAACCCAAACCTACAAAGTATCGAAAAACACACTTCTAAATGCCCAAACAATCATACACATATCAAAATCAACCGGACCCTCCGTCCGGGATCTCAGCAGAACAAACGCAATCTTAATTCTAAAACATTCTCATAACTATAATACAATATATTGATCTCATAACTCAATCTCATTTCCAAATTCATACTCAATTTCATACACAAATTCTAAAACCATACACAAAACTCAACCTTATACGCAAGTACACTTTTCCAAACTTATCTTAAGCCATATACAAATTCATACTAAAATCCTAATTTCTCAAAATCTAACTTATACAAATGTCGAAACTGACATCTTCACATTCTTTCATCCGATCTCCTGCTCGAAACCAGCAGATGGGGATGGGGATGAAAGGGGGGTGAGCTCGGAAGCTCGTGGATAACACATTTACAAAATGACAAATAAGCATAAATCAATTTTTCATAAGCTTTTTGCCAAAAGGGCTAATTTTTTTCAAACTTTATAATTTTTCAAACAATTTCCTCAAACCTTTTTTTCATATTTTTCAAACTTTTTCCTCAAACCCTTTTTCATATTTTCAAACTTTTCATAATAATCTCACTTTTTCTCATTTTTTTTCAACCTTCTCGAATTTTTCATAAATATGAATGCAACATACAGAAACAAAATTGAAAACACATAACATATCAGAATGGTCTGGCTAGGTCCAACCAGAACGTACTGCACAATCCCGCATAGCGGTCCCGTGCAGTCGTGAACAGAACGTACTACACTTTCCCGCATAGCGGTCCAGTGTAGCCTTGAAGGAGTCCGAAATCGGAGCTCCGTGCCACTAGCAGGCAGCCGAGAGAAGGCTATACACATAGAGACAGCGCTGACTCACCAAAGGACCTACCAAACCCACATAACACATATCGAAAATGGAAATTCAAATTGCCCGAAGGTACTTTACTAGAGAAATGTTCCTCTCAATCATACGAATCCAACGCCACTGACCGCGCTCAATTCGGATCACTACACCAAAAGTTATGCGCAAAACAGTTCGGGTATATCCACATTCTAACATATTTTCCATGTACGATTAATTCCGTCCAAAATTTCACATTTTTAATCCCAGAATTGAAACTCGATGTCTTCTTAAAAATTGTAGCCTTATGTCTCTAGTTTAATTCAAAACAAGAATCGCCTCATTTCGATTCCCAGATCAAAAGTTATACTCAAAATACTCTCAGGTGTTCCTAACCCACAAATTTCACCCTAATCCGAAATTAAATTCAGAAATTAAAAGTCTTAGGGGCAAAATTGACATTTCATGTCTTCATATGATTTGTAGCCCCTTGTCTTATCTTTATTTCGCCTCAAGAATCGCTTCAATCGGATCTCTACAGATCCCGAATTTCACAAAACACTGAACTATGCTCGGAAACTTTTCCGACTCACTTTGATTAAATTAATCACCATTAATTTAATCTCATAAAATTATAAATTTCCTATGAGGATGTAGGGAATTGTCTTAGGAATCCAACGCCGTAAGAATCAACTCAATCGGATGTCGGACGGAAAAGTTATAAATAAAATAGTGAACAAAGGTCGGATTTGAGAAAGTAAAGTCAAGAAAACCAAAGAATCAAAACGGCGTCGTGCGGGCAAGATCGCCCTGGTGACGCGGGCGGAACGCCTGCCGTCGTAAGGGCGATGCGTCGCCCTAGCGATAACGGATACGCAACAGATCGAACCAAAGCAAACACATCCGACATCTGGAAATAAAGAACAACGAAAAGCGTCGCGTTGGAATTCCTTAGACTCAAACTATTCGATATCCGGTATAATTTTTCAAACAATTTCCTCAAACCTTTTTTTTCATATTTTTCAAACTTTTTCCTCAAACCCTTTTTCATATTTTCAAACTTTTCATAATAATCTCACTTTTTTCATTTTTTTTTCAACCTTCTCGAATTTTTCATAAATATGAATGCAACATACAGAAACAAAATTGAAAACACATAACATATCGAATGGTGCAGCTGGGTCCAAGCGAGCGATCTTGCGCAGCCCCGCATAGCGGTCCCGTGCAGTCGTGAACGAAACGTACTACACTTTCGCGTATAGGTCCAGTTAGCCGTGAAGGACTCAAATCGGAGTTCGTACCTCGGCAGCACGTGAGAGAAGGCTATATACATAGAGACAACAACCGACTCACCAAAGGACCTACCAAACCCACATAACACATATCAAAACGGAAATTCAAATTGCCCGAAGGCACTTTCCAAAATTTTACTTTTCTAACATTATTTCATCAACTTAAAACAATCTCACAAATTCACACATATCATATAATTCAATCAATCAATAATTGCAACAATATGCATATTTATCAATGCGTACATAATAAATACAGTTTCAGAAATTTCTAACGATTTAGCAAATCATTTAAAACAATGAATTTAAGCTTGTAATAATTTTTCAGAAATCACTTAGGAATCATAATTTCAAACCTTAAATTAATTCTTATTTTCAAACATTTCCAAAAACAATAAGTGATCAAAATTCCAAACTTTTACTTTCTTTTAATTTTTCAAAATTTGTATTAAGCTTACAAATCAAAATATAAATATGCTACCCACCTCGAATTATTGCCAGAAACTTGATCCTAGCTCCAATTTGATCCTTGCTTCTTTCCTTCATTCAATTAAAATCGACCTACGCCATAATCATTCAATTTCATCATTATAATTTGCATAATTCTCAAAATTAACTATCGGAAATTCATAATTATCATATTTCCAAGCTATTTCAATCTCCAATTTTGAAAATCCCCAATTTTCAAAATTGGCCTAAACCAATACACCCAAATTCAATCTCATAAATAACTTAATTTTTAAAACTAACTTCACAATTCATCAATTCACATTAATTCCAAAATATCTACACCACCAATTTCAAAAATCCCCAATTTTCAAAATTGGCCTAACCCAATTTTCACAAATTCTATATCATAATTCACAATTTTTTCAAAACTAATTTCATATTCCACAAAACCAAAAATTCACCAAATCCTCAACCATAAAATTTTGCCTAAACTTTAAACAAATTTCCATCCAAAATTAAACCCAACCTAAAACATATATATCAAAATCAACTTCATAAATCACAAACCCATATCAGTATCTATATTTCTCAATCAAAAACTCAACAAAAACTCAAAGTTGAAAATTTTCTCTTACCTCATTTCTCCACCAAATTCGAATTTTCTTGGTTCCTTAGGAAGCTCTCATCATTCTCCACTCTTTTCCTTCTTGGAAAAATCCCAAAAGCCTTAAGAATTGAGTAGAAAAATTAAAACTTACCTTTCTCCCTCTTCTTTTTCCCAAAACCGAAACTCCTTCTCCATTCTTCTTCTTATTTTCTTCTTCCTTTTCTTCTGAATTTCTCAGCCACTTTCGTGGCTTTTAATATGCCAAAAACGACATCACCATATGTGTTTCATTAAATGATGGTTAATTGACCATTTTACCTCCATTCAAAGCTTAAAGTCATGCTTACTTGGGTTGATTCAAGACTATCAAGATGAAGGAATTTATCCAAACTTCCTTCTAGAGAAATGTTCCTCTCAATCATAAGAATCCAACGCCACTGACCGCGCTCAATTCGGATCACTACACCAAAAGTTATGTGCAAAACAGTTCGGGTATATCCACATTCTAACATATTTTCCATGTACGATTATTTCTGTCCACAATTTCACATTCTTAATCCCACAATTGAAACTCGATGTCTTCTTAACAATTGTAGCCTTATGTCTCTAGTTTAATTCAAAACAAGAATCGCCTCATTTCGATTCCCAGATCAAAAGTTATACTCAAAATACTCTCAGGTGTTCCTAACTCAAAAATTTCACCCTAATCCGAACTTAAATTCAGAAATTATAAGTCTTAGGGGAAAAATTGACATTTCATGTCTTCATATGATTTGTAGCCCCTTGTCTTATATTTATTTCGCCTTAAGAATCGCTTCAATCGGATCTCTACAGGTCCCGAATTTCACAAAACACTGAACTATGCTCAGAAAATTTTCTGACTCACTTTGATTAAATTAATCACCATTAATTTAATCTCATAAAATTATAAATTTCTCATGACGATGTAGGAAATTATCTTAGGAATCCAACGCCGTAAGAATCAACTCAATCAGATGTCGGACAGAAAAGTTATAAACAAAATAGTGAACAAAGGTCGAATTTGAGAAAGTAAAGTCAAGAAAACCAAAGAATCAAAACGGCGTCGTGCGGGCAAGATCGCCCTGGCGACGCGTCGCCCTGGTGACGCGGGCGGAACGCCTGCCGTCGCGAGGGCGATGCGTCGCCCTAGCAATGCGAGCGAAACGCTCGACATCACTAGGGCGATACGTCGCCCTAGCGACGGGGATGAATCAATTTCATTTTTTTTCACTTAAAATCCAAAACTTCCGAAATTCATAACTCTTAATCCCGGACTCCAATTTTGACAAACTTAGTCTCTATAGAAAGCTTGAGGGAAGCTTTAAATCTTTCACGAAGGACATAAAACTCAATTCGACTCCTACGAAAGTCCATTTTTCGGTCAAAGATACTATCCTCTATACAAACTTGTAAAAAATCATAACTTATTATTCCGAGATCGAAAAATTGCATACTTTATATCGAAATAAAGATCAAAACAAATCCTTCAATTTTCATGAAGAACATCAAAGCTCAATTAACCTCTAACTAGGTTAATTTCTTAGTCAAAGATTCAGTCATCATAATTAAAGTCAAAAGTCAACCTTATCAAACATAAACTTTAACTGAACATAACTTTCACTCCTCATATCGAAAAATTGCAAACTTTATGTCTACAGAAAGCTCTTAACATAATCTACAAGTTTCCAGAAGACCATTTTATCAAATTATGCCTAAATCAAAAGTCAACTTTCAAAGGCCAAAAAGTCAACTATTACACAATTTTCATATTTTCACATTTTCTCTTTTTAATTTTTACTATTTAACTTCATTTCAATCAACTCATCTACTTATAAATATTTCTTATTTTTACTTCAAAATCGGGGTCCAGCATACCCATCCTTAATTTATGAACATTTAACCTCTAACTATCATCAAATCATGTTTTATTCATCAAATCAAGAAGAGTGATGCTTATATTTACTTGTTTAGCTTCAATGTCTTCAAACTCTTCAAGATCTCTCTTAACCCTAGCTTTCTCCCACATACACAATCTTCATCTTGCCAAAGTAGAATAGGTGGGTTTTTTCATCACCAAAGTGAAGACAAGTAATCATTTGGAGTGGCCAGATGAAGGGTATTAGCAAAGTCCAACGTTGATGGTTGGGTTAGGAGAATATCGTGAGTAAGAGAAGAAAAGAAGAAGAAAAGAAGAGAAGAAGAAAACAAGTAGTAGGGAAAGTGAAAGAATAATATGAAAGATGATCTTTCATATGGGTGTCGTGAATGACAAATAAAAGACCACAAATTGGTCTTTAATTTAGGTTAAATAATAGTAAATGATGAGTGGTAGAGAAACTTATCACTTTCCTATGGTCCCATTTTGGTCTTTTAATCTACTAATCCATTTGCCTCCAATTTTTAATCCAATTTTTTCCCAATATTCAATGACACTTGTCATTAAATCCCAGTGTCATTCATAAAAATTTTCACTGCCATTTGACTCTTATTTCTACCACTATTCATCAATTGTTCTGCCAATTGGTATTTTTCCTAATTCAAAAATTACCCAAATTTTCAAAAATTATCCTAAAATTCAACAAAAATTCTAATCACTAAATATATTCTCCAAATTAGTTTTCAACACATAAAAATCATAATTCTCAATATAATCACATTTATAATCAATTATACTCAAAATGTCAATCAATGTACGTACAGTCATTTTAATGTGTGCAAAAATTCAAATTCACGTGCATGTTTGCTAACATTATGCATGAGCATGAGATGCATTTTTCTTAATCTCTCATGTACCATATTTTAGGGTTCTAATCCTTAGTATAAGAACGGGATGTTACAATTCCACACTTGCAAAACCGAAGAGGATAAAAATATATCAGTTGTCTTTCACTCTCGGTTCTGTCTTGTTTTTATCTTGGTTATTCTTTCTCCACTTGTTTTTTACAGTCGACACATACACCACTCTTTTTAGCTTACCACACACTTTATTACTCCAGCCAAAACACCATCAAGATGGATGGCTCTCTCCTCCTTTATTTTTTTACTCTCGGTTCTCCACTCCACTCTCAGTCGTCATTTCCACCTTATATATTCAAAACGTATGTACCAAACAAAATAATGAGGCAACTAGGTTTTCAATGAGAATAAAATGGACACGTGTAATGTGATGCATGTTTTTATTCTCCAACTGTCCACTCTGTGTTCCATTCTCCAAGTGTAGCAGCTATTTTGCCATCACACAACTAGATTAAAATATTCACCACCGTAAATGATGTCTCATGTTACATGGCTGTGTAATTTTCTAGATGGTAGTGAGTTATATTGACAACATTTTCTTCATGTTTTTTTCTTTTTTTTGCTTATTTTTGCTTTTAATTTTCTTCTTCTTGCTCCATGAAGACAAGTGAGTGTTAATCTTTAGAATATGGCCTTTAGCACCTTTACTTCCGAATTGTGTCTAAAACTACATATGAGTCAAAATGAGTATCTTAAATAATTTCATAACATTAATTGCTAAGTATTATGGAATAATTATACAATCAATTAAGCACATATCATGTATGGGAGACAACATAATGCTTGCTCAAAATCCATTCAGAGATTACAAACAAAAGGAACATGTTAAAAGTTGTGCTCTCAAAGTAAACTTCACTAAGGCTTATGATACTATGGAGTAAGGTTTCATTATTAATTATCTTCATGTTTTTAGTTATCCTAGTAGGTTTATTAATTGGATTTATGCTTGCATGTCAACAGTATTCTTTTCACTGTTAATGAATGGAGAATCTACACATTTTTACCAAGTAGCTAGGGGTATAAGGCAAGGTAACCCACTATCTTTATATCTTTATACTATCACTATAAAAGTTATTCAAAGAATGACACATATGTGTATTGATGAAAGCTTAGTTTTCAGATATCATTATCAATGTAGAGAGTTTAATTTTACTCAACTTGCTTTTGCAGATGATTTACTCATGTTATGTGCTAATGATACTTCTTCAATTGAAGTTATCATCTTTATAGAGATTCAAAGAAGTTTTTGGGCTAAGATTTAATCCTCAAAAAAGCTATTCTTACTGTTCTAAACTAAGCCTGGTGAGTCCTTAAGGATGATTATTAAAGCAGGACTGTCCATTTACTTACTTGGGAATTCATATCTCCACAAGGAAGCTTATAGAGGTTGAATGTAGACCTCTAATTGATAAATTTCATAAAAGGATTTCCACTTGGACTAATAGGTTCCTGTCTTATAGAGGTAGACTTTAGCTTGCTATTTCAATCTTCAATAATCTACACATCTATTGATTGTCTCACTTAGTTATTCCTAAAGGAGTTCTGAAGAAGATTGATAGAAGCATAAGAAACTTCTTATGACATGGGATAAATATTATTGGTAAGAATATTTGCGAAGTTAAGTAGAGTGTGACTTGTCTTCCTAAAGCAAATGAAGGGTTGGGAATCAACTATGCTAGCATAATGAACCAAGTACTGTTAGCTAAAAGGTTATGGAGAACATGTCATAATAAGAAAAACCTCTGGGTGAAATGGGTGCATATGTTTCATGTCAAATAAAAAAAGTATTTTGTCCATCTCTCATAAAAGTACTCATTCTTATACTTTTCGACAAATCTTATGTGCCAGGTCAGACTTACATTCTCATATCAAGCAGTACTTTAAAGATGGAAGAAGTACTAAATTATGTTTTGATAATTGGCATTCTCTTGCTCCTTTATGCTATACACAATATTTCATTACTCTTAGAAGGCCAATTCTTAAAAAATACTATAATGTAAGAACTTATTCAAAATGACAACAGGTAGGGAAATTAGCCTAATTGCAAACAATATGCCAGATTAGTTACCAGATCAGAGGCCACAAAATGAAGTTAGATGGGAGTTACATAACTCATGTAAGTTTAATGTTATCTCTTATAAAAAGTTGCTTCTTGGTCCACTCATCAAGTTTCCTTTTTATAAATTAATTTGGGGTTTTGGTATCAATAAAGCTTATTCTTTCATTATCTAATTAACAGCTATTCAAAAGTTGGGTACTAGAGATAGCATTAAATTTTAGATCCCAAATAAGAATTTTCCTTTATGTACTTATGAAGTTAAATCATTTGATCACATTCTTTTCAAGTGTTGTCATACAAGCCAGCTATGGAGAAATTTTCTCAACTTGTTTGATTGGCATGACATAAGCCTCAGCTAGCTGAAATGTTTTTCTTGGATTATGGGTTTGAAATAGAAAAGTAAGGAAGATTGCAAGGTTTTTATGACTGATTTTGCTATGATAGTTCATCATGTTTAGATGATGAAAAACACCATGTTATTTGGGAAATTTGAACAGTTCAACAAATTCAATTAAATAGGGCTTTACCTCAAGTTTAGATTGAAGATTAAGACACTCATCCTACTTGATTCATAGTATCACTTAAAAATTAACAAAGCATTGCAAGTGTTATCTTAATACATAGTTTGTTGTTATGTTTATACTCCAACTGTTGGGGTGAATTTCAGTTTTCATTGCAATTTCAATCTTTTTAAATGAATACATTACTTATTTTCCAAAAAAATATAAAAACTTGTATATTGTCAAACATTTCGTGATCTTAATTTAAATTGAAAGTCCATTGTTAATCCTACGATACTTTAGCTATATGACGATTGTGTTTTTCATATTTATAACATGTTATATTCTTATA
The DNA here is from genome assembly GCA_029891385.1 of Erythroxylum novogranatense. Taxonomy (NCBI): domain Eukaryota; kingdom Viridiplantae; phylum Streptophyta; class Magnoliopsida; order Malpighiales; family Erythroxylaceae; genus Erythroxylum; species Erythroxylum novogranatense. Next base: position 14,679,213 of record CM057225.1, on the reverse strand, counting down.
ATTGGGAGAAGTTAAAGATTTTTTAACTATTTTATATTTTATTTTTTAATAGTAGATTTATTCTAATTTTTGTCTTATACTTTTAGAGGTTTTACTACAATCTTCAAAGGTTTTATTATTGTAAGAAACATCAAATTATTAATAAAGATCCTAATTTTTTTATTTCAAAAAATTCATACTTCTCTTATTTTTAGTCTCATATATTGACCTAATTTTGAATCTTTATTTTTTTTGTATAACTATGTAGGCTTTCATATGTCAATTTATTACATTTGATTATTGTAATTATGTAGCGCCCCCTTACCGTAGAGTACGCACCGGGACGCCCGTAGGTCATTCCGATACATAACCTACTATGAGGGTGCACTACGAATGATCATTTCTATATCCACATGGCATCAATATAATAAAACCAAAATACCAAAATCACTAAATTTTAAAACCGAAAGATTTTTCTCATTTCATTTCTTAAAAATCACAAATGTACAAGTCTAACCGTTTCCACAGTCTATACATAAATTTCCGAAAAGGAACTGCGACAAAAGCCTAAACTAGGTCATCCTCAAAATCGATCCCAGCTAACCGACCTGTGTGTCATAACCTCTCTTGCCAATGCTCACATAGCAGGAACAGTCGAACTCTAGAGCTAGGAGTCTACTATCTCTGTCCTGAAAAATATTTGCAATGTTGGGTGAGTTTGCGAACTCAGCGAGAAACCATCATCGATGGTCCACCCAACTCATGCATATACAAATAGTTCACACAATTTCACATAATACCACACAATAACATATTCGGAATTATTGCATGCATCTACATTTCACAATATAAGGCATTTCACTTTCATACGACCCACAATTTATCATTTATATGTATACAATGCACATGTGACACTTTCCAATTTGTTACGTTGTTGTGACCGTGCGCCTGATAACGGTGGGCTTGAAGCCCTGATACGTTGAGCCTGCGGCTCTAAAGTTTCGTTGAACTCAAAGTCCTGATGCGTTGAGCTTAAAGCTCTAAAATGCGTTGGCTGCTCTGGTCACAACTGCCATTATCTGATCATGCCTTTATGCATGAATGCACATGTTTCAGTTTATACTAGTCATATCACAACACAATATCATACGTCCAATTTTTGCATTAAAACCAATTAATTGCAATTATGCACAATTAACACTTCTATAACAAGTTCCAAATATTTCGAACACCTATTGTCCGAAATCGATCAGAAGCAAACACACAAATCCTTCCTTAATTCCACATGGCATAGGTGCATAAAATGTAACACATAAAGGTTGAGGAACCAACTAGGTTACTCACCTCTCAACTTCCGAGCTACTGCCGGGAAGTTTCCCCTATGTCGGAAGATCGACGCTCCGCTTGAGCATCTAAAATAATCAGAATAAACCAACATTACTAATTGCACGATTTACAATAATCAATAATGCACATGCAGCGATTGAATTATGTACTATACATGTTTATGACATTCCCGATCCTATTCCCGAATCCATCCAATTCAACTCTTTCACTCTAAATGCTAGTAATTTCTAACACCATAATTCAATTGACTAAGTTCCGAACTCTCTAAAGTCATACTCCAATCTCAAATCACATTCCCTAGTAAATCGCCATCCGATTTCGAGAACCATCGAATTCAATTCCGAGTTTCCCTCTTATCAATTCACAATTCTTAATCTCTAAATTTCAATCACACAAGAACTAATTCAATAATAATTTAACCTCAAAATCATCACTTAAGGAAGCACTTCATTTTCGAACAAAAAGGTGTCCTCGTCGCGGCGTAAGATCACTCGCCGTGGCGAGACCATTTCACCTTCGTCGCGGCACATGCGTTGCGACGCATCGCGGCGTGCCAACTTTCGCTCGTCGAGGTGTGCGACAGAAATATGCTCGCCGCGGCGTGTTCATCACACGTCGCGACATGCAAACCCAGAAACGCCCGAAACCCAGATTTTTTTTCAGATCTTTCAACTTTCCAATCCATCCATCTCAGTTCAAAACACTCCCAAACAACTTAAAACACTAAACACAACTTATCCCTAACCTCAATTCCATCTAAGACCAATTATCCTTCAAATACCCAAATCAAAATCAAGAAAACTCATCACCTCAAACTCATATATCTCCCCACAATCACATACTCAAATCAATTATCAAATCAAACTATCTAAAACATAAAAGAACAATAACTTACTTCATTAATCCTTGCAAAGCTTCAAAACACTTAAGAAACTCAAATCTCCAAGCTTAGGCACACCCACGGTTTTCACCTCTTCCAACACCAAACATCATCTTCTCCCATAACAAGCTTAAAGGATGGATTAAAGGTGAAAGATGGTACAATTAGCAAGAAGGAAATGGAAGAAATGGGTAAGGAGGGATCCACGAAGAAGAGAGAGGAAGAAAAATCCAATTTTCTTTCAAAACAAAGGAGAATATCGTGGAAGGCAAAAATTCAAAGGGTTTAGGGTTTTATACCTAAGGCTTAGGGCATGTTTGGTAAATCTCAAGCCACATGCCTAATTTTTAGGGTCTAAAAATCCGATTCTTATTCTAATTTTCTTTCAATTTCGCAACGACTGTAAATATTAAATCCTAAAACCATCAATCAAATTATCTCGTGCCAATTGCCAATCAATTTTAGAACCGGAATCCAATTTATCAGTCATTAGGCCATTTCTCCGGTCCGGATTCATTTCTCTAAAAATTTTCAAAAAATTCCTATATATCCTCAAAATTAGGAAATACATATTCCTATACTCCAATTTCAATTTTCAAACCCTTAAATTCAATTTTCACTCCAATTCTATAATCAAAACATGATCTATACAATTATCACCCAATTTTCCAATTTACACTATCAAGCCGGGAAAAATGTCATACATGCATGTACACTCATATGCTTGTGCAACAATAATCATTTATCAATAATATAGAGGCTATAATGCATGTGCAATTCAATATACGGATGCACTCAATCCTACCCCATCCGAATTACCAATATGCCCATCACATCGGTAACGGGATGTTACAATTCTCCCCTCCTAACAAAAATTTTGTCCCGAAATTTTCTTACCTGACTGATCGAACAAGTGAGGATACTGCCTTCTCATGTGCTCCTCAGTCTCCCAAGTCGCCTCCTTAGACGAATGGTTCTTCCATAGGACTTTCACCAATGGAATCACCCTTCTTCTCAACTGCTTAATCCGAGACCCCACAATCTGAATCGACTCCTCTACATAACTCAAATTACTGGCCACCTCTATCTCCTGAGCCGGAATCATATGGGTCGAGTCTGAACGATATCTCCGGAGCATGCTAACATGAATGACGTCGTGCAACTGCGACATCTCACTCGACAAAGCTAATCTATAAGCCAAGGGTCCTATCCTCTCTAGGATCTCATAAGGACCAATATACCGAGGGCTCAACTTGCCCTTCCTGCCAAATCTCAAAACTCCTCTCCAAGGTAACACTCGGAGGAAAACCCTATCTCCTACATCATACTCCATCTCTCTCCGATGCTGATCCACATAATTCTTCTGTCTATCCTGAGCCGCCTTAATGCAACTCCGAATCAATCTCACCTTGTCCACAATATCCTGGATCAGCTCGGGACCCTCAAGCATCCTCATACCCTCTTCATCCCAATAAAGAGGCGATCTACACTGACGCTCATACAACGCCTCATACGGTGCCATCCCAATGCTGCTTTGGTACTGATTATTATAAGCAAACTCAACCAGAGCCAAACACTGATTCCATGCATCTCGGAACTCCAATACACAAACTCGCAACATATCCTCAACATTCTTAATCGTCCTCTCACTCTGCCCATCTGTCTGAGGATGAAATGTTGTGCTGAAGTTCAACCTAGAACCCATAGCCGACTGCAAACTCTTCCAAAACCTCGAAGTAAATCTGGGATCCCTGTCTGAGACTATAGACACCGGGATCCTATGCAGTCTCACTATCTCGGCCACATACTTTTGGGCTAACTGATCCAACGAATTGCTCTCCCTCACTGGTAAGAAGTGAGCCGATTTAGTCAACCGGGCCACTATGACCCAGATCGCATCATGCTGCCTCAGCGTCTTAGGTAACCTCATAATGAAATCCATCGAAATTCGCTCCCATTTTCACTCCGGAATGGGCAACGAATGCAGCTTACCTATTGGAGCCTGGTGCTCAGCCTTAACCTGCTGGCACGTCAGACACCGAGAAACAAACTCTGCCACCTGCCTCTTCATACCTGGCCACCAGAAATGCAATTTAAGAGTATTATACATCTTGGTAGTACCCGGATGCATAGCATAGGCAGCCACATGTGCCTCCTCTAAAATCTCACGGCTCAAATCATCTACATATGGAACACATAATCTCTAACCCATCCAAAGAGTCTTATCTCTCAACTCAAAATCAGAAGTCAATCCAGATCTTACTCTATCCATCAATCTCACCAACACAGGATCTTGATCCTGCACCCTCCTGATCCTGTCGTGCAACATCGGCCTAAGCCTCAAAGTAGCAATCAGAGCTCCATCCTGACCCAAATCCATCTGCACATTCAGAGCTCTCAACTGAATCAAACTAGACAATCTCCCAATCTGAATCTGAGCTGCACTGATATGAGATCTCCTGCTCAATGCATCAGCTACCACATTAGCCTTCCCTGGATGATACTCAATCGTACAGTCATAATCCTTAAGCAAATCTATCCATCTCCTCTATCTCAGATTCAACTCCCGCTGACTCAGCAAATACCGCAAACTCTTATGATCAGTGAAATCTGGAACGTCTCACCATACAAGTAGTGTCTCCAGATTTTCAGAGCAAACACAACTGCAGCTAACTCCAAATCATGCACTGGATAATTCACCTCATGAGACCTCAATTGTCTCGAGGCATAAGCTATCACTCTCCCATGCTGCATCAGAACACACTCTAATCCCTGCTGGGAAGCATCACTAAAGACCTCAAAACCTCCAGCTCTAGACGGCAAAGCTAACACCGGTGCCGTAGTCAACCGATGTTTCAGCTCCTCAAAACTCTTCTAACACTCCTCAGTCCAAATTCTTCCTCAGAAGTTTTGTCAGAGGGGCTGAGATCACTGAAAACCCCTCGACAAACCTCTGATAATAACCTGCTAATCTGAGAAAGCTCCGCATCTCTGACACATTCCTAGGAGTCTCCCAACTCCTCACTGCCTCAATCTTGTGAGGATCCACCCGGATACCCTCACCAGACACAATATGCCCCAAAAATACAACCTCATCCAGCGAAAATTCACACTTGTTGAATTTGGCATACGACTGCCTCTCTCTCATGATCTGCAAAACTATCCTCAAATGCTTAGCGTGCTCCTGTCTACTCCTCGAATACACTAGAATGTCATCAATAAATACAATCACGAACTGATCCAGGTAGGGCTGAAAAACCTTATTCATCAAAGCCATGAAAGCTGTCGGGGCATTAGTCAACCCAAACGGCATCACTAGAAACTCGAAATGCCCATACCTACTCCTGAAAGCACTCTTAGGCACATCGGCCTCTGCTATCCGCAACTGATAATATCCTGATCTCAATTCTAACTTAGTGAACACCTGAGCTCCCTGCAGCTGATCAAACAGATCATCGATCCTAGGCAGTGGATACTTGTTCTTCACTGTCACCCGATTCAGCTGCCTATAATCGATGCACAACCTCAAAGTTCCATCCTTCTTCTTCACAAACAACACTGGAGCTCCCCACGACGAAACACTAGGCCTGATAAACCCCTTATCCAGAAGCTCCTCGCAATCGAAGTCTTAAGCTCCCTCGCCCACCGTGCCATCCTATATGGAGGTATAGATATAGGAGCGGTACCTAGAACGAGGTCAATCGAAAACTCCGTCTCTCGATCCGGTGGCAAACCCGGTAACTCATCAGGAAACACATCTGGAAATTCCCTGATCACGGAAATATCCTACAACCTCTGTTCAACCCTGGCGTCAACCACATGAGCCAAATAGGTCTCATAATCTCCCTGCATCAACCTCAGGGCACTCAGAAAAGAAATCATCCTGGCTGGTACTGCCTGACTAACACCTCGAAATACTACTCTAGGCTGACCAGGAGATTCCAACACGACCTCCTTGGTATAGCAATCCATAACAACCCTATGGGCAGTGAGCCAGTCCATCCCCAAAATCACGTCTATCTCCCTCGGAGGCAATACAATCAAGTCTGCACTCAAAACTGCTTGATCTATCTGGATCGAGCATCCCTTGCAGACCTCTCCCAAAGCAGTAGTACTACCTAGAGATGTACTCACCTCTAGTCCATACTGCAACATCTCCCTATCCCCATGCAATCTACATGCCACATACGGTGCAATAAAAGAATGCGTGGAACCTAGATCTATCAATGCAAAAACCTCAAAGCCGGAAATCAGAAGCATACCTGCAACAACATCCGGAGAATCCTGGGCCTCCTGCCTAGTCATGGCGTAGACCCTAGCTCGGGATCTGGGTCGACCGCCACGCCCCTCGGTCCCCACAAAGGAATCTCGATTACACTCTGCTCGCCTCGGCCCTGAATCCAGATCCACCACCGCGACTCTGCTACACTGTTGTGCTACTACCAGCTCTCCCACTCACAGCAGACTGAGCTCCCAAAGTAGTGGGACAATCCCTAATCACATGATCCATGGATCCACATGCGAGACATGCTCCAGTCACTCTCCAGCACTCACCCCGGTGCCTCTTATCACAATGCACATAAACAGAGATCGCCCCTAAACCTCTCGCCATCGCCATCGCCACTCGCCCAAATCTCCCCTCGAACAAAACCAGATATGTTCGATCTCTTGAAGATCTGAAGATCCTGCTCTGGCGCCTACTAACACTCCTACCAGAGCTGCCCTGATTGTCACTCGATCTCTTAGTCCTGGATCCTTGACCAATCTCAGTCTGACTCTGTCTCAGAAGCTGCTCAATCCGTACTGCAGCAGCTCTCAACTCAATAAAGGTGCCCATGTCTGATCGGGCTAACCTGGTACGGATCTCCAGATTGAGCCCTCCCTCAAATCTCCGGCACCTATCGATCAGAGCAATCGTAGCGAAGCATACCCCATCAGCTCATTGAACCGCACCTCATACTCGGCCACTGTCATCTGACCCTGACTCAACTCTAAGAACTCCTGCATCTTCATTTCCAAATAGACCTTGGGCATATAGTTATCCCGAAAGGCTCGCAAGAAATCCTCCCAAGTCGTAACACGTGGTCCGTGATCTTGCCTTAACATCTTCCACCACTGATATGCGGGATCCTGTAGCAGAGAGACCGCATAATCGAAGCGCTCATCAGAGTCGCAGTCCATCTGATCTAGGACTCTCTCAGTCCTCTCCACCATCCTCGCCTCGGCGAGTGCCGCCATAAAGTCAATACTCCGCCACGCAGACGATCATACCTCCTTTTCCGTCTCGCGGGAACCCTAGGAGGCTGCTCCTCAAATCGAGGCACTGAAGACTCCATACTAGCTCCGACTGATCCATGGTCAGCTGGTTGATCTACCTGATCACCAAGGACAAATGACCTATAACAAAACCATAATTCTGATCAATTTTTGCTTTTCTTACGAAAATTCAAGCCTAAAATATAATATGCCTAAAAGATGTCAAACCATGCTCTGATACCACCTAATGTAGCGCCCCTTATCGTAGAGTACGCACCGGGACGCCCGTAGGTCATTCCGATACATAACCTACGATGAGGGTGCACTACGAACGATCATTTCTATATCCACATGGCATCAATATAATAAAACCAAAATACCAAAATCACTAAATTTTAAAACCGAAAGATTTTTCTCATTTCATTTCTTAAAAACCACAAATGTATAAGCCTAACCGTTTCCACAGTCTATACATAAATTTCCGAAAAGGAACTGCGACAAAAGCCTAAACTAGGTCATCCTCAAAATCGATCCCAGCTAACCGACCTGTGTGTCATAACCTCTCTTTCCAATGCTCACACAGCAGGAACAGTCAAACTCTGGAGCTAGGAGTCTACTATTTCTGTCCTGAAAAATATTTGCAATGTTGGGTGAGTTTGCGAACTCAGCGAGAAACCATCATCGATGGTCCACCCAACTCATGCATATACAAATAGTTCACACAATTTCACATAATACCACACAATAACATATTCGGAATTATTGCATGCATCTACATTTCACAATATAAGGCATTTCGCCTTTCACACAGTCCACAATTTATCATTTATATGTATACAATGCACATGTGACACTTTCCAATTTGTTACGTTGTTGTGACCGTGCGCCTGATAACGGTGGGCTTGAAGCCCTAATATGTTGAGCTTGCGGCTCTAAAGTTTCGTTGGACTCAAAGTCCTGATGCGTTGAGCTTAAAGCTCTAAAATGCGTCGGCTGCTCCGGTCACAACTGTCATTATCTGATCATGCCTTTATGCATGAATGCACATGTTTCAGTTTATACTAGTCGTATCACAACACAATATCATACGTCCAATTTTTGCATTAAAACCAATTAATTGCAATTATGCACAATTAACACTTCTATAACAAGTGCCAAATATTTCGAACACCTATGGTCCGAAATCGATCAGAAGCAAACACACAAATCCTTCCTTAACTCCACATGGAATAGGTGCATAAAATGTAACACATAAAGGTTGAGGAATCAACTAGGTTACTCACCTCTCAACTTCCGAGCTATTGCCGGGAAGTCTCCGCTATGTCGGAAGATCGACGCTCCGCTTGAGCCTCTAAAATAATCATAATAAACCAACATTACTAATTGCACGATTTACAATAATCAATAATGCACATGCAACGATTGAATTATGTACTATACATGTTTATGACATTCACGATCCTATTCTCGAATCCATCCTATTCAACTCTTTCAATCTAAATGCTAGCAATTTCTAACACCATAATTCAATTGACTAAGTTTCGAACTCTCTAAAGTCATACTCCAATCACAAATCACATTCCCTAGTAAATCGCCATCCGATTTTGAAAACCATCGAATTCAATTCCGATTTTCCCTCTTATCAATTCACAATTCTTAGTTTCTAAATTTCAATCACTCAAGAACTAATTCAATAAGAATTTAACCTCAAAATCATCACTTAAGGAAGCACTTCATTTTCGAACAAAAAGGTGTCCTCGCCGCGGTGTAAGATCACTCGCCGAGGCAAGACCATCTCGCCTTCGTCGTGGCACATGCATTGCAACGCATCGCGACGTGTCAGCTTTCGCTCGCCGCGACGTGTGCTTTCGCTCGTCGCGACGTGTGACAGAAATCTGCTTGCCGCGGCGTGTTCATCACACGTCGCGACGTGCAAACCCAGAAACGCCCGAAACCCAGATTTTTTTTTCAGATCTGTCAACTTTCCAATCCATCCATCTCAGTTCAAAACACTCCCAAACAACTTAAAACACTAAACACAACTTATCCCTAACCTCAATTCCATCTAAAACCAATTATCCTTCAAAAACCCAAATCAAAATCAAGAAAACTCATCACCTCAAACTCATATATCTCCCCACAATCACATACTCAAATCAATTATCAAATCAAACTATCTAAAACATAAAAGAACAATAACTTACTTCATTAATCCTTGCAAAGTTCAAAACACTTAAGAAACTCAAATCTCCAAGCTTAGGCACACCCACGGTGTTGGAATCCCTCCCCGGTGAGTCGCGTGCCCGACGTCCTTCGTGACATCTGGGCGCGCATCTCACGAGGGAGGAATTCTTCACCACGAAGGAAACCTCGAATTGAACTTAATTTAATGTCATCCGAACAAAACTTGATAAATTCACCATAATTATCCTCAAGTAAAAATGTATTTGCTTAGGGCCCATAACGAAATTCGATGCTAAAATGAAATTCTATATCTTTAGGGCAAATAAAAATGAACCTCACTTCAATCGAATCTCTATAGGTCACAAAAACGCCCAAAAACGGACTTATATTGAAACTCGTCACAAACTTGATTCTCTTTCGTAATGTCCGTAAAGTCCGACTAAAACCCCACACTCTCATTTTATCAAAAAGGGGTATGAATTTGTTTTAGAAACTCAATGCTTCGAAAACCGAGTGAATCCGAGGCCAAACGAAAAAGTTACAAACAAAAGAGTGAGAGGAGGATATTCAGAGATTAGGTGTGGGCACGTCTAAGGATGAAGTCTGGATGTGTAGGAAAATTTCAGAATTTCCAAACCTCATAACTTTTGATCCCGAAGTCCAAAATTCATGAATTTGGTATCAATAAAAAGGTAAAAGGAAGCTCTACAACTTCCTAGAAGGATTTAAACACTAACTTAGCCATTAAGAGGGTCCTAAAATGCTTCAAAGGTTGCTGCCATTAAAACTTAAATTTTCCCTACACATTGCCATAAATTTGAGAATTCATATCTTTTAGCACACAAGTCTAAAAAAGACTCATTTTACCTCATTGGAAAGATAAAAGATGCTCTACAATTTTCATGAAGGAACAAAATCGAAACAATCATTTAGAGGGTAAAACACAGCCAAAGGTTCAGCCTAAAACTAGCCAATGAAACAGTAATTTACCTAAATGAACAGTAACTGTTGTCTTCTAAATCTCATAACTTTTTACTCCTAACTCGAAATATGGCATAGAATACCTCATTAGAAAGAAGAAAGGATTACCTACAAGTTTCATGAAGAGTGAAAAAATCAATTCTATCATTAAAGAGGGTAAAACACACTTAACGTTTCAGCCTAAATGAAAAACCAATGGAACAGTAATTTGGCACAATGAACAGTAACTGTCAACATTCCCAACCTAATATCTTTTTATTCCTAACTCCAATGATTGTAAATCATACCTCATTTTAAATATAGAAAGATAATCTACATTTTTCATGAAGAAAGCAAAAACCAAATCAGTCTCTAATTGGGTGAAAAATCCTTCCAAAGTTGCTGCAAAATTTCATGACTAACAACAGTGGCTGAAACCTTTCCATTCTCATAACTTTTTCATCCTAAGTCCAATTGAGACAAATTTTATTTCCTTGGAAAGCTCTAATCATGCTCTACATTCTTCAAGAAGACCATCCAAACCAATTCAAGCTCTAAACCAGTCTAAAATCAAATGGAAGTTGCTGCCCAATTTCTGGAAAAAAATTGGACAGCACCTCCCCTATTTTACATCTAACCCAAATCCTCAATCCAATGCTACAACCTGCATAATAATTCAATATTCAAAGGCAGCAACACACTCCTAAGCTTCTAAACATTCTCAAATCACAAAGCACTCTTACTTCTAAGCATTTCTTCAATTCCAATCCATCAAGTTACAAGATTTCATTCTTTTCTTTTTGTCATTCTCAACCATACAACAATACATTCTTAGAAAACATATACAAAATACATTTTAAACTCAAACTCTTACTTTTTACATGGAAACAAGTAAATACAAAGCTTTAGAGGGCATTTTAGCCCGAATACATCCAAAATTTCAAAGAACAAAATACAAAACATTAATTGTTCCAAAATGCAACCTAAAGCTTTGTTTTTCTTAAATACAACTTCAAAAGCAAAAAGCATCGGAGTATGCCTCAATCCCGATGCGGTGACTCGGTTTCTCGCTCGACACCTATGGAGGGAAAATCCGTAGGTAATAACTTAATAAATGAGAATATAAGCACAAATCATTAATCATTCTTTCATTTTCAAAACAATATCACATAAAGGAAAACATTAACAATTTTCAAATCTTTTCGTCGAATGTATCACGTCAACAGTTTACAAATATAATATATCACAAAACAATATGACTTTTCACAAAATCACAAACAAGATGGTTCGGGTGGATCCGAAACAGAACGTACTACACATTTCCGCGAAGCGGTCATGTGTAGCCGTGACAAATAGGAGTCATTGAGAGGAACTCCACGGCCACTAAGCGGCAAAGTGGGAGAAGCCTATGGATGAGCAGTGCACGACTCAGATTGGACCACCACAAATCCAAAGAAAACATGCACATCACATAATTCACACAATTTACAAGCATTAGCCACAATTTTGTATCACTTTCACATAATTTGCACATAATCGCAAATTCACATATCCGCACCTATTCACTTAACAAACCATTTAACAAACACTTTCAACATAAACTTACATATAAAAGATACTTTATACAAATTAGAATCAATACATAGGATAATTCATTTAAAATTCTTAATTCATTAGAAAGCATGATTAACTTTTGTTATAAAACTTTCATTTAGCCTATAACTCGATTATTAAGTAATCACCCACCTTAAATTCCTTTAGCTTTGTGATTGATCCAAAGACCTTGCTTCTTCCTCCAAATGCCTCAATTCCCCTTCATTAAACATGATTATCCCATAAGAACATAGGATATCAAAATTGGACAATTTTAAGGATACGAAAGCATGGAATTTAACCTATCTAACTTTACCCATAACCTTTCTGAGCTCTTTAAACTAAAACCTACCTAAATAAATCAAAAAAAATTCAAAATCCCTTACCTTAAGGAAACCCACGAATTTGCTCTTTTGCCTCTAATGGACGTTTAACTCCTCCTTTCCACTCTCTTCTTGCCTAAATCTCTAAAACCTCTCTTTTTCAACACATGAAAACCTAAGCTTCACTTCTCTTCTTCTTCCTCTTCTTCTTCTTCAACCGAAAATCTCCTCTCTTTCTTTCTAAGTTTCAAACTCTCTCTTTTCCTTATAGTTTCGTGGTTTCTAGAAAACTAAGGAATTTATTCTAACTTATAACCTAAACCCTCCAAAACGTGGTAGTTTCAATAACTCTTCTTTTCCTTGCTAAATTCGTGGACTCCTTCATGTCATACGGCTACTCCATGCCTTACTCCATTTCTTCTTGTTTTAATTCTTTCCTTTCCTCATTTAATGGCATTTAGAAAGGGCTAAAAGCCCATCTCTTAAGTCTTAAGTCTTAAGACCATATACAAACTTCCTAATTAGTCCTACACCATCTTATTCTCTTTTAACTCTGACAACTTATTAAAACTCTAATTTTAACTAAATTCTACCAATTAATTTCTATTAACTAAACATTAAAAATTCCAAAATCAATCTAAACCTCAAAACAAAGTAAACGTGCTTAAAGCGAATCGGGGCCCAACACACGGTTTTCACCTCTTCCAACACCAAACATCATCTTCTCCCATAACAAGCTTAAAGGATGGATTAAAGGTGAAAGATGGTACAATTAGCAAGAAGGAAATAGAAGAAATGGGTAAGGAGGGATCCACGAAGAAGAGAGAGGAAGAAAAATCCAATTTTCTTTCAAAACAAAGGAGAATATCGTGGAAGGCAAAAATTCAAAGGGTTTAGGGTTTTATACCTAAGGCTTAGGGCATGTTTGGTAAATCTCAAGCCACATGCCTAATTCTTAGGGTCTAAAAATCTGATTCTTATTCTAATTTTCTTCCAATTTCGCAACGACTATAAATATTAAATACTAAAACCATCACTCAAATTATCTCGTGCCAATTGCCAATCAATTTCGGAACCAGAATCCAATTTATCAGTCATTAGGCCATTTCTCCAGTCCGGACTCATTTCTCTAAAAATTCTCGAAAAATTTCTATAAATCCTCCAAATTAGGAAATACATATTCTTATACTCCAATTTCAATTTTCAAACCCCTAAATTCAATTTTCACTTCAATTCTATAATCAAAACATGATCTGTACAATTATCACCCAATTTTCCAATTTACACTATCAAGCCGAAAAAAATGTCATACATGCATGTACACTCATATACTTGTGCAACAATAATTATTTATCAATAATATAGAGGCTATAATGCATGTGCAATTCAATATACGGATGTACTCAATCCTACCCCATCTGAATTACCAATATGTCCATCACATCGGTAACGGGATGTTACAAATTATCTCTAATTTTATTTTTAACCTTTTCTTCTAGTAGAGGGGGAAGTCAAACTACTAACTTCTTCTTTAAGAAGGGTTTATTTAAATCTTCTCCTAATATTAGTCTTACAATAAATGAATTTTTATAGACTTTGAAAACGGAGTTTTAAACTATTAGACTTTGAATTACTATCTTCTTCAATGATATTAGATGTTTATGAACTCGAATTTACTTCTTGTGAAATACTAATTTATTCCAACTTGGTTCCTAGTTTGTATGAAAAATTGTTTGTTTTTTTTTGCTAAGATATTTAATATTTGTGAAAATTGAATATCAATAATAATATTTTAATCCTATTTATTTTGTTTTATATAACTAAGAGGGAATCTCTAATATTAATTTTAAAATTTTAAATTTATTACTAAAACTTCATATAATTTAAATATGGAAGTTTTACTAAGAGAGTCCTTTGTCAATAATAATAGGGTTTTTAATGTTTTTCTATCTTAATGAATTGATTTTCTATAGTTTGTAAGTATCTATTTTATAATTATTTTGATAGAAATGTTTTATTTTCTTTTGAATCTATTTTATTTTTATTTTTATTTGAAGAGTGGTGATTTTACTAAATGTTTACTTTATTATTGTTACTAAGAAAATGAAATTCTATTATATTTTCTTAAACATATATTTTAACCCATTCAAAAATATACTATATATTTTTTAGTTGTTTAATAACTTCTTGAATTTATTTTCTTTATTTGATCAAATTATTAAAAATTATAGTATTATTTAATTTTATAAAGAATAAAATTTCTTATAAATATTTTTATTAAATTCAAAATATATATAGTTCATTGTTTCCATTTTCAATTACTGAAAAAAAGTTAGAGAGGTTGGAAATAATTGATGCTCAATATTTAGTGTGTCTTTATAAATTGATTATGGCATGTTTTGATTATAATCTATACTTTAATTAGATGCATTAGAAGTTAAATATTCTACTAAATCTTTACTTAGAACAATTTTCATAGATGGAATTATTAAAATTTTATCCAAATCAATCGTGCTTGCATTATCCTCATATCAAAATTCATTGATTTTCTATTAAAGGGCAGTTTTTACAAAATAAAAATGAAATTATTACGGCTTTTTAATTTTTTATAAAAATAAATTCAATAAATTATTATAATTTTTGTTAGAACTATAAAATACATGGCCTGCAAAATTGACAGTGACAGGGACCAATCCGTGTTAGATCGATGTCATAAGCTTTTGTCTTCCTTAAAGCCTACATGACAACAAAGTCGTCTATCGCCATAGCATATAAGCCCATAAATACTGGATATCATTATTTTCTTTGACCCACAACCTAACCTTGGGCCCGAATTGAAGCCCAATTTTGATGAAAAGACAAATACAACCAGCTATAATACCTTTATTGAGAAAAAAAAAAAAAGGGCAAGTTTCGAATATAGAGGAGGTTGAGGCTGAGGTTGATATGGTGGACGTTAAATAAATCTTCCAAAATATGTAACAGTTAACAAATTATGCACACATAAATTTTTATTAAACTTTGATTGCATTATAAGCAATGTGTCACTATTTAAATTTATCAAACTAACAATTGGCGGTGAAGCTTTCATTTTCTAATAAATTTTTAGAGTATACCAAAATGAAAATATTAAGGGGATAATAAATGACAAGAGTGAAGTAACCATATAGTTAGTTCTAGTTGATTAAACGAAGCTCAATTCTTATTAATAAACTTTACATTCTACCCATATTAATAATATGATATCAGAATAAGTATGGTTTGAATTCTTAATTTTCTAATTAATAAGGGTCGACTAATTCAATGACTAGTTCTAGTTATTTTGATAATTGTTAAACCAAAACCCGATTATTATGAATAAAATATATACTTTACCTATATTAAAAATTATAATTCAAATTCACAATACAACATGGTAACAAATGAGCTGGTACATAAATTTGTCTTACGCAATTGTTCATATTTGACAAACCAGGTCACCACATTTAAAATTTTTACGGTGTTATCATTTCAAAAGAAGTGAATTAAATGGGCATCATTTGTCATATTCTGAAGCTCACATGAAAGTTTATAGTCCACTGACCATGCAATAGTCACAGACAGCTGATGTTGAATGAAAAGGCCACAAACCACCATGAGGTCTCCCAAAAAGAAACAGATCACTTGTGTACCGTATTTTCCTGTCAACTCAAGCGCCTGCTTGGGCTTAGCTGCTCTATTTAATGCTCGGCCTACCAAGAGGTAGGTCACCTATCATGTTGGCTTGGGACCAGTTGGGATATAATGAATATGGACCACACCACAACACATTCCTACATTTAGTTCTCTCCCTTTCATCCTCAGATTTCTACATTTGTATGATTTGGCATGTTTGTTGAGTTTGCTTCCTGCCTGCCAATACTCCTCAAGCATTTGTATACTCACTCCAAATTAACTAACGGCATGTCTTCAGCCCAAAGTTAAGCTTCTCAAAGCTTGTATTACTTGGTTATCCAAGGCCTAACCTTCTGGCCTTTATTTGGACTTCAATAATAACATACTCTCTTTTATTTAAAATAAATGTCGTTTTACAGAAATACATATTTATTAAAGAAAATTAGTAAAATGTTTAATATAATTTTATTAATTACATGTTAAATTGTCTTGAAAATATAATCTATATAATTAAGATGTGAGAAAAATTTAAGGGTAATTTTAAAATAAAATTATAAATATATATATATAATTATGAACGACATTTATTTTAAATAATTAAAATTTCTTTAAAACTATTTTTATTTTAGATAAGAGAAACTGTTACTTATTCATCTCACGATTCAACAAGCTTATTAAAATGACGGTATAGATGAAATGATGACTTATCACAATTATTCAATATGATGTGAACCGTCGATGCTCTTCTTAAGAGTTTTAATAGGTCGGCCGATCTGCTCCAAACTCTAGGCGACACTCTACCACAAGAGAGGACAATCACAGGCTCCTCAAGCTACGGAGGCTACGGCGGCAACAGCGGTGGTGACGGCCAAATAATGCCACGTGGAACCACCGTGTCCTAAAGTGAAAGCTCAAAACGACAGGAGATCACGAGGGCCAAAGATTCTAAATTGGATACGAGACGTTGACAGGTCTTTACACATTTCGGGACAGATTTTCTGTTGCGCCTATCTGGTTCCTTCCTATTTCTAAAAAATCTCATCCATTCGTTGCAATAAGTTGGACGGCTGAGATTCACCGGAAACAAACGTCTACACTAGCATCAGCCCCTGAACGTAACGGCTCCGACGAGACGACATCTGGGTGTCTCACCTTTTAATCTTTGTCTTGCTGAGCTATTCACTAGGTAGCTAGCTACTACTGTGTACGAATGCTTAAGCCGTGTCTTGTCGGCATCTGAAGTCAGAAGTCGGTTTCTTCATTTGGAATTTTTTGGCTGCTTGGTCAGGTGCCATGGTAAAGTAGTGCAAGTTAAAGACCACAGAACTTTGTGAACACAACTAATGGAAACCCCTTAAGAGCCGGTGGTAACAGGGAAAACCGTGTGATAAGTGAAGAAGATAAAAATCTTGTTCACGGGAGATTTAGATCAGGGCATCATAAAGATTTTGTATGTGCACGTTTTGTCTTGAGTACGCGGTAGAAAAAATCTGTTTGTTTTTAATCGACGTTGCTTCATGTTTGAGAGAGAGGAGACAGGTTTGGTGCAAAACTTGATAAAGTAACGACAACAGCTATCGACATGTTAACGCCTGTAATTTGATATAGACCACACCCTGGAATTAAGTACAAGGAAAAAGAATTCGTAAATTTTCTCCTCCTCCCGAATTTCTGTTTGAACAAGATGCTGTATTGCCCCAAGGTTTTAATGCGGTAGAGGAAATAAATGTGCCTACCAAGAGTCGAGAGCTTCCCAGCTGACATGAATATCCAAAAGTAAAGAAAGTGGTCCAAAATGTTACCAACTAGCCGAGGTCTCCCCTGAAGGGGCAGACTCCTCTATAAAAACCGAGCATCACCAGTTCCGTATATCTAGTACAACTAATACCATTGGATTTGAATGTCTTGGTAAAAGCGCAATGGACCAAGTTCAAGGCTTGAGGTCTCACTCACACAAATATGTATCTTAAACATTCAATGACTTTCTGGACCATACAAAGGCAATCAGACTCAGGTTACCTGGAACAGCTATGGAGTGGCCAGCTTTATTTTCTTTATGTTTGTGATTTAAACGCTATTGAGAGTTTGTTTTGTTCCGACTTCCGACTATTAGATTCTGATGATCTTGGCTTCGAGTCTTCAAATCTTACAGAAGTAGACGAGAGGCACGTATTAGGTTAGACCAGCAGGCAAAAAGTAGGAATTAATTATGTTGGAATTCAAAGGCGAACTTGTGATTTAAATTCACGCATATAATTTAGTTAGGCAAAATCACAGTTCATAATGTTTACATGATTATGATTTTGAAACATTACAATCTATGTACGACCTAGCTCGTGTGCGAGTAAGATGATAGCATTATGAACTTCATTTGAGCGGCCTATCCAAGCTGTCAACAACAACAACCAATTGCAATCATGGTTTTTGACTAACTTAAAGACGTTTCAGATCATCGTTTTAACTTTTTTGTTAAAAATGAGATGTGCCAATTTGCTTTACAATCTTTTTCTTCGTGAAATTGCAATCTTTTTGACCAAGAATCACTCATTGTGGACCTTTGCTTTGGAATGTCATGGTTTTGTCTGTCTGATCCCTTTTTGTGTAGAGTTCCTCTCATTGTCCAATCAAAGGTTGTTTCCTCTCCATACATTTTGGCCTTTTATCTTGAAAAGTGGGGATTTTTCGGTGATTGCAATCTGTAGGGCATTTGAGGATCAAGAGAAAATCCCGCGAACAAAGCTGCACAGATTAGCCTGGCTTAATCTCATAATCTCATATTTTTTTCAAAAGCAGGCTCCAAATGTCAAAAACCGAGACACAAAAACACACCCTCATGGCGTTTTTGGTACACCTCCAAGCTGTACAAATTAGAAAGGAACATAAGCTCTTGACTTTATCTTTCTCATTTTCTTCTGCAACGAGCATCAAGATGTGTGAACTAAGAAGAGGCTGTTACTATAATTCTTCTTTAGTGACTTCTGGTTTCCGACATCAGATCTCGAGTTCTTCTGATAAAGAAAATAATGAATGATTATAGTCACTAATCAACGTCGACCACATGCACACGAGCAGTGCACATGCGATGAAGAATTGTGTCACTCGTCCATGATAATATCTTCTAGCTTCCGCACAAGGACACGCAATCACTTTTACATCCCAGATCTTTCTTTATTTGTCAGGTTACAAAACAATTTTACCATTAAGACTTTAACTAATTATGACAACTGAAATCCAAAAATAAGAACACTAACTAAAGACCCCTAATCAAGAATCTCCACAACCACCTTTTTATTGCTCTCTTTTTAGTTTTTCTGAATGAAGCGGAATGTCTGTTACCTTTGAGGAAAGCTAAGATAAAGAAAAGGAGGTACATGTAATGATGGTGTAATGCAGATCAGTAACAGATTGGAGGCATTGAAGTGATTTTGTGATCAAAGTGAGACCCCTTTGCATTATTGGAAAACATATGAGCTGGTTTTGTACTTATGCAACACCTATAAAGTTAGAAAAGTTGATTTCAGTAATTAAGATAAGTCAAATTTCAATATTCAATTCCATGGATTTAGACCCTCCTCTTGATTCCATCCCTTACTTTCGCAAAATCTTCATCCCAATGTGAGCCAAAAGGTCCATTTGACAAAAGTTTCTTACACTTGGGTTACAGACAGACAGATAATTGGGTCCCCCCCAACTCCCAATTCTGTCTTCCTTTCAATAATCCCCACTCTCTTTTCTCCCACTAACAACCTAATGAAAATCCTACTTAGCCCTTACTATTGTTTATCCACCAACACTAGATTACACAGGTCCCCATGCAAAACTTTCACATGTTCTAACAGGACTCTTAAGAGCTTTAGGTGTCATTCCAAGCTGCAAAAACTGGCAAGTGAGCCATGGAGATTGCCGCTGACCTCAGCTGCGCTGATTGAAACCAGGGGGTAATGCCAGTTGTTGGGCTAATGTACTTTGATGCCAATGGAGGTCTAGCAAACAGCATTGCAGCATCATTCTTATCTGGGCTACCTTCCCTGGAGCTACTTAAACTGGTAATCAAAGACGAGGGGTTAGAGAAATGAGGCCCTATCTTTTCTGAATCGTCTACCGCTTGTTGCGCAACATTCACTGAATCAATACCAACAACATCTTGTATAGGTACTGACATGGAGGAACTACGATTATTCCCTTGATTCAAGGATTTCGGATCAAGAGACTGAAAGGAAACATTTGGCTCTTGCTGTGGTGATTCATACGAAGCCACCTTCCAGTCTGAAGCATTGCCATTGCCATTATCCATCTTTACTGATTCACCATTGGAAGAGTTGTGGTACTCAATAGCGTCACTACTTGATTCTGACCCTTTGTTTCGCCTCGCAAGGTCTCCAGCTAGTAGAGTGCTGCTGGCCATAATCCTTTCCACGTCATATCTTGTTATGTCAAAGTTAGTCACAGCATTAGCTCCGCGAAACTTGATTGCGGCGATATCATATGCTTCAGCAGCTTCCTCTTGGGTGCCTGATATTTTTAATTCAAGGAGACATTATAAGCACAATGTCTAAGTTTCTATAATGCATTTATGTGAAATAAACACCCATTTCCTTTTCCATCTTAACTGGGAAAACAGCCTTATAAAAGTTGACTGAAAATCTGCGTTATGCTCTTACACTCCCAAAGAAGCCACTATCAGACTTACAAAAGCAACACTAGTCTTTAGTGGGTGCATGAGAGCAGACTTGACATAAAAATGAGTTCTTTACAGGTTTCTTTACTTACATTAGGCAAATTTCAAGACATTTGAACGTAAAATTTGAATGATGAAAATAAAGAACAATACCAGGACAAGTTGAAGAACTTACTGAACGTCCCAAGATAAAGATCCTTGTTTCCTGCAACCCTGCCAATCCTTGCTTGCCACCTTCCATGTTGATGATGTCTAAATTACATTAAACGAAAACAATGAAGATTGGAACCAAGTTAATTAAAAGCCTCAAAGGAGCCTCAGCTTTATCAAAAAGTGATGGTTTGCTGCAGAAGAGTAAAAGCAAAAGTAAAACCTTGTTACTCCTCTGTATATTGATGCTCCCCTAGAAAAGCCACTGCTTTTCCTGCAAAGAACAACAAAACAAATTATCAATACTCACGGAGTTAAGACATTTTGGCACTTTTAGTTAAGTTCAATAATTTCCTTTACCTTCGAAGATGAGCAACGTACTCCTGACGGCTCATATTCTTCATTTCTTCAAGCTCGTCTCTGTAATTCTCTAACTGAAACATAGAAAAATCACATGAAGTTGAACTGACCAATGTAATCAATATGAAGACAAGCAAAAGTAAAGAGTCTTACAGGAAAATTGACGTGTGTTGAAGGTCCCCAATACTTAAGGGCAGCAAGATCGTAAGCTCTGGCAGCTTTCTCTTCCAAATCATAACCCCCTATACATTCATCAGGACATAAATTTAGCAATTGAAAAAGGACTTCCTCATTGAAAATTTTTAAAATTTTAATAGAAAGAAGCCTACCAAGATAAACTGAAAATTGCAGCATTTGATGGTTATGGAACCAATGAGAAGAATGAGCATGACAACACAGAAAAGTAAGAGTCAGACCATAAAGGCAGGGTCAAAAAGGAAAACTTCAAAACACACAAAACTGTAGAATATCTATTGTTTCGATTAATTGACCAACCTTGCCTTCCTTTCCTTGTCTGACCTTCCTTCTTACAGCTGTTATCCCAGAGATGAGCTTCATACCTTCCAGTCCATCTATGTCTGGTAAAAGGTAAATTCACCATTTTACTTGACCATTAATAATGGCAATGCGCAGAAAGAATATTGATGGATTCATTGAAAATGCATGTATTGCAGTAAATGAAAAATCATTCAAAGCAAAAATAGTTGAATAACTGAACGGAGAGAAGATATAAAGCAAGTCGAAAACAGTGCGAACCAACCTTGTAACACCTCTATACTGCGACGTTCGCTGCCCAAATGTGTCAATAGATTTCCTGTGGACGGGCTGCTTTTGACCCACTTTTGCAGGCCCTCTCTTCTTCGTCTCCATGGCTATACATTCAGTACCATTAGGTGATATTTGCATTGGAGCAGTAACGCAGCTTGACTGAGAACCAGGGCTCATAGACAAGCTAAGAGACTGCAACTCCCCGCAACTCATATTACCAGCAGATGCAGAAGCTCCACCGTCATCAACCATGTGCTGTTCAAGTCCAGTATGTGTTGAATAGTGCCTAGAAACCCAGTTTTTGAAGCAAGGGACATCATTTCCAACGTGTGGAATATGTGAGTCGCAGTCTGTGAGTTGGGTGTTTCGGGTTTCATCGTCTAGTGAAGATTGGTACATTCCATGACAAGCCAATCCACTGTAGTACGGGTGTGATTGAACTAAAAATTGTTGTTCTTGCTGCCTAATTGTTTCATGCATGCTTAGAGAATGTGGCCTGTTGTTCTCTGTCGCTGGGTTGTGGCCGTAGTACATGCTATCGAGGCTTAAGGCCATTGTTTCCCTTTCATGGCTAGCTCCATAGTGGTGAGTCTCCATAGTTGCACCACCGAGAAAGTCCTCTAATTTGGGTGATGAACTCGGCACCATTGCTGAAGGCATGAAACCTTAGAGCAGTGAAACAAAGGAAAGGAGGAAAAATAAAGAGGAAATTAAGCTAATGGAAAGCAGAAGCAGACCTTCTGATTGTGATCTAGTAAGAGCTTCAATGATACAAAGTGACCCATCAGACTTGAGTGGCATAACTGACAAAGGAGAGTGAAAGCTACCATTTTCTCCAACGCCATAAGAGATACCGCAAGTGTTGAAGTGAGAAGCAGACAGATAGAAGCTTGTTGGAACAGCTTTAGAAGCTGCCACAGCTGCTACACCAGGATTCTGATGAGGTTGATCATGATTGTACTGATGATGGTGATGATTTTGTTGTTGTTCCTGTTGTTGTTGTTGTTGGGAGTCAGAAGCAGCAACTTCAAGTTTCATGTGCGGTGCGAGTGAAAATCCCAACCAGTTATTATTAGAACCATTATTCATATCATTCATAGATTTCATCTTCTATCTCCTAACCTCTTAGTCCCCCCTCTCTCTCTGTCTCTCGCTTTTCTGAAGTTGATTAGAAGCACCACTACCTGTATATCTTTCTGAAACGCAACTCAATCATTGGGAAGAAACTAAAACTAATGATGCTAAAATCTCTTGCCCACCCTCCATATGAAAGCTTGGATTTTTGTTGTCTAGTAAACCAACTTTAGTTGCAAGAAAAAAAATTTATGTTCTCTGACCCCCCAAAAACTCTTCACTCTATGTAGTCGGTAGTCATCCAAAGCTAAACCCTCTCTACCTTTGCGCCTTTTCTCTCACCATATAAAGCCAACAAAACTGGTCTCTTTAAACTAAGCAAAAAGAATGAACTCGAGCAAGCAATGCTGGGAAGCAACCCTGCACTCCCATAGGGATCTGTGTATATGAGCGAAACCAGGTTGTATAGCCCTATCTCTCTGCCTTTTTATGTTAAAGACCCGCAACTTAAAAGTAACACACCCCTTAAACCCCAGGAAAAACTCAGATTACATAAGAACCAAAACCTCGCTGCTCTATTACTATATACCAAGCCACCTTGACGAATATCATCTTGAACCCAACACCCACTAAAATGAACAAGTCAGAAGGTACTATGTAGTTAACTTTGAAATGTGGTGGATGGGCAATAGGCGAGAGAGAGGTGGGCAGTAACCAAAACTGGATAGCTTTATTTTTACAGTCCACAGGGCCTTAGATAGATTTGACGAGCATGACTTCTGCTCCTCCAGTCACTTCATACAGTAGTACTACTCCACACTGCTTCTGTTCTGTGCGACTCTGAAATCTAATTTATATCATTTGTTTTTGGTTCCAACTTAAATACCGTTCCTAACTTGGTTCACAGCCTTCAATTCAAAAATATGCCCCACCAACTTGTTGGTGACCATGTCCTCGTCACAGCCCCATTACCCACCGTTGATCTGGATATAAAGTTAGGTCATCTCTGATGTGACATTTTCTGACTTGGGCTTTATTCATCTGACAGCAATGTTAATTATCTGATATGCTCTAGCGACCACACGTTAGTTACCATTATCAAAGCCCAAACCCACTTTGTCAACTAAAAATCTCTGAATGCAAAAAACCAAAATTGATTAAACCGGAAGATAATGGAGAAGAACAAAAAATGGGTTAATCACGTGCCACGCTCTCTAAAACGCGTGACGTGACGCTTCATTTTCTTAGCAGAAGTGGTTAAAGAAACAGAAAACACAATTTGCTTTTTTGGGAGCTTTCTGGTGTGTAGTCAACACCTGCTTCCAGACGAAAGGTGGCAAGTGGGGTTGTGATTGAAAAAAATAAGATAAAAGGAAAACTTGAAATATTCCATATAATGATAACCAAATTTTAAAAGAGAACCCATTAAAACTCTTTTCTTCTTCTTTTTTTATTTATTAATATGTTTTTTTTAATTAACAAGATATTTTAAAAGGGTCTTAATTATAGGAAGGTATTTTTAAGTTATTAACACTCAGACTAATTTCGCTTTAATCGATAGTGCCTCTTTACGGAGAAGAAACTCTAAATTTTAAGTTTTAAAATTGCGTATATGAAAGGTTCAATTCATGACACTCACTTAAACCAGGAGAGTCCTTTATTAAGTCACCTTCGTCCTGGGGTTTATTAATATGCTAATTAAACATTTGTCCTTAAACAAGTTTAATGATTAATTGTCTGGACATTTCTAACATAGGTTTACTGAACATGACAGCGGGAGGAGAGGCATCCTCGTTCATGCGATTAGGAAAGTCTCCTTGGCTAGACATTGTCGAGTGGTTTCAATTTTAGATATATGAATTTCCACGTGAATAAAATGCATTACAATTATACTCCAAACTTACTGCTATATTTAGGAAATTCAACGTCCATTAAGTTTAGTTTGATATATTCTTTTCGGATTCTTTGAAATAAGTCGTTGAAATAACTAAGTTAACTCTCGAAACTTTCTATTTCTTATTTGTATCGGTTCGCTTAGGACTAACCATGTGTTTGATTACTGTCTTCGTGAGTGGAGACGATAGATAGGATCAAAAAATTCTGCCCTCGTTAGCGTTTGCTTAATGTCTCTGAATTTTTGTCTACCATCTCCGGTAAACAGGGACAAGATTTATTATCCCTCCCAAAAAGGGAGGACAGAGATACGTTGTCCTTTTCTCCCCACATTATAAGCAACGTTCCATCCAAATGTTTTTAAATGATTTTAGTTTCTTTTGTTTTATTTGAGTTTTTAAAATTTACCAAAATCACAATATTAATTAAATTAAAATATTTTGAAAAATATCATTTAAAACCACAATAATTAAAATATCTTTAAAAACCACAATAATTAAATTAAAAATATCTTTAAAAATATTTTCAATAAAATCTTGATTTAATAGTTAAAATAAATATGAATTTATAAATAATATTTTATCAATAAATATTATATAAGATATCGAAATAAATGTTACTAATAAAAATAATTTATATTTAAGTTTTATTTATTAATAATTATTAGTAGTAGTATAATGTAGATGTATTATTATTATTATTATTAAGCTTCATTTTGTATATTATTATTATTATTATTATTATTATTATTATTATTATTATTATTATTATTAACATATATTTGGAATTCATTATTAGTAGTAGTAGTATAATGTAGATGTATTATTATTATTATCACGCATTTTGTTATTTTTATTATTATTAGTATTATACATTTTGTTATTATTATTATTATTATTATTATTATTATTATTATTATTATTATTATTATTATTGTTGTTGTTGTTGTTGTTGTTGTTGTTGTTGTTATTAGGAACATAATAATGCTACACTTGCATTGACATTTTCAACATCTTTTAGGGTTAATTGTTGGACAATTTTGTCCTTTCTCATAAATTTAGACAACTATTAATTATATTTTCGAATTTTCAACTACTTATCAGTTAAGTCAGGTAATTTGATCTAGAAAAAAGTAATAAAGTAGTTCGACAAATAATTTAAATCAATAGGTCGAAGTTCAAGAGGAAAATAGATCTCAATTAGTGTGGACTGGACCCATATTGAGCTTGTGATAGCGAAGTCCGATATAGAAGCTATATATAAAGGTTAAGGTCTCCTGCAGCTACTCATATCATTCATAAGCATACGGATCTTCTGACCCGTTAAGAGTGCTTACGTGTTGAGAAAACTGTAAAAAGGTATTAGCCGCGTGTTCATGAACGTTTTCTGTAAAGGTCCCGAGAAATTGAAGCTCGTTTTGGTCTTGAAAACTGCTTCAAAAGTTCAGATGGAACCTAAATTAGGTATTCTGCATTTCCTTTATTTTTAACCCTTTCATAAACGATTTGGGATATGTAATAAGGTCTATCCTACGTGTTACATGCGATATCAGAGCAATTACGTGATTCGATTACCGAAAATAAAGATTTTTCGGTTTTCATCCATTATGGTTTTCATCGATTTTTGATTTGTTTTTCAATTTTTTGCGTACATGACAGACATGTATGGCTTGTGCAACGCACGCGCGGGACGAGCTGGCGTGTGTGATGCACGCACCCACCACCTGTCTTGACAAGTGGACAGACGGGATGAGGACACATGTCGACGTGTGCAGTGTAGGTGCATCTGTGCATGGGTGACGTGTACGGGACACACGCTAGATGCATCTGGCACACATCCACGCGCACCCCATTACCACAAGTAGGGTGATGTCGGTTAACGTGTCGTCAGTGCTACAGTGATGCTGACGTCAAGCATCTACCAAAAAAAGAAAGAAAAGAAAATTTTTAAAATTCCTGTAAGGGTGCCTTGGGTCCTTTTGGGTCAGTTTCTAGATCGACAAAATTTTTAAAGTGATTTTCAATTTTTATAGATTTATTATATTGGTAATTGGTTTCGGGAAAAGTTTTTAAAGCTTTTTTAGGCTGGTTTTGAGTGCAGTTTCATGCTCCGAATTGCACATAAAGGAGACACTTAAGGTTTCGTGTCTCATGTGGTAGGTTCAGCATTCAGGAAAGTACAATAGTCACTCTCATTGAGAATTTTTAAATAAAAATCTCAAATAAAGTTTAAAGATAATGTTTTTAGTACCAGTGTGTGATTATTTGATTGTACATTTGGTTTTTTCCATTTATAACTAATCTTCACATACATTATGTCGTTATAGAATGTAAGGATAACATAAAGATGTATCCCTTGTATTTGTGGACTTTCTAGGATACTGATGAGGATGTAATCACCAAAGTGGTCTTTCAAGTCAATATTTAGGATTGTTTTGCTCACATGTTGGGGGTGTCTCTAGCCTTATGTTTGGTTATTTTGCCCAAAGATATTGACCTTACATAGGTTTTGATATGTACATAAAGGCATTAGATAGAGAAAAGTCATTGCTTAAATGATTTATTAACCCAAATGTGGTAGTATCATGAGAGTTGATGGTTTGTACTATGATCACCTTTGTGTGGAGGTCTAATTGCATATATTATGCATTCATCCCAAAAGTGTTTCATAATATGTGTGATCGGATTCTCTGTTTAGATATTGTTATCGACGTTATCCTGCATTTAAAATGATTTTTATATTGTCTTTTCTTTCTTGCAATCACCTTTTATATAAACAACAATGCTATCACGATTGAGATCTTAAATGGTTTCAATTTCAAGAAGTAGAAGAAAGATGTAGTATTTGCCCTGGAGATGGTTGACGTCAGTATGGTGATGCAGATCGAGTGACCTTCTCCACGTATTGGTATCATCTCAGAAGTTGATAAAGTAGCTATGGCGATCTGGGAGCGATCAAATAGGATGTGCTATTTGACCATCAAGAGGTCGATCCTAGATCATCTGCTGAGTGGATTATCAGATCCGCCCATAGCAAAGAATTTATGGATAATATTTCCTACAGATACAGGGTGTTTTCTCATACAGAGAAGATCTCAACACTTTGATATGAAGGATTTAGGTGAAGCATCTTTTATCCTCAGTATGCAAATTCACCAGGACAGATCTCAACACTCATTAAGCCTCTCACAAAGAGCATACATTAAGTGAGTGATACAAAGGTTTGATATGACTGACTATAAACCTATCGTAGCACCTTTCTCTCATGGTTATGAGGAATGTCTCGCATTCTAGTGCAGTTGGTAGCCTGATATATGCCCAGGTGTGTACTAGACCGAACATTGCATTTGTTGTTGGACTGTTGGGTTGATATCTGGCTAACCCAGGTGTACACCATTGTAATGCAGTTAAGTGAGTATTGAGATACCTAAAGGGTACCAAGGATTATGCGTTGACCTATAGGAAAATCAGCGATTTAAACCTCACAGGGTATACAAACTTTGACTTTGCTATATGTCCACGTGATCATAAATCCACTTTAGGATACATTTTTATGTTGACAAATGATGCAATATTATGGAAGAGTGTCAAGCAGACACTTGTAACTTCCTCGACCATACATGCAAAGTTTGTTACATATTATAGAGCTGCTACACAGGTAGTTTGGCTAAAAAACTTGATTTCTAAGTTATTTGTGGTAGATTTGATAGCTAGACACATTCGATTATATTGTGATAATCTTGCTACAGTGTTATTCAGTAACAACAACAAGAATATCACAGGGTCTAACATTTAGAGGTCAAGTACTTGACCATAAAGGAGTTGATTTAAAAGGGCAACGTTGAATTAGAGCACATCAAGACTGAGGAGATGCTAGTTGATCCATTGACTAAAGAACTTCACCCACTAGTATTTGTTAAACATTTATCTAGTATGGGCGTGTTAAAGTCCTTATACAGTAGTAGTTAGGGATCATTGTATTTGCTCCTTCAAAGTTTGTACTTTTTGATGTATTATGACATTATGATTATTTATTAATATAGATGATCATCATTTTATCCTTAGTAATAATTGTTCTTGTGTATAGTCCTAATACATACAAAAGACTTAAGATTTGTGTTGATCTTAAGCATTTTAAAGATTATTAAGCATATATAAAGATTGGCCTTAAGTTTATGTTATTTTGACAAGTATAGTTTAGTATGGAAGTTTATAAATTTAATATTGTAACACCCCACTCCCGCAAGACCTGAACCCGACATCGACGGTGATATCTAGGTCCGTGCCCATGAGGTGGCGTGCTACATCACCCGAGAGAAAACTCAAGATAACTTTTTTTAAACACATACTCACATATTATCGTGAATGCGGAAAACAATTTATATAAATAATTCAATGGCCTTGGGGCCCTGTTTACATTTACAATTTATTTTAGTCAATTGACTTTACAACTTGTCCAACTTAGTAATACAAAAGTCCAAGAATAGAAATACTAAGGCAGCCGAATCGATCCCGACCACTTCTCGCTTCCTCAACCAACAGATGTCATACGTCCGTTGCCTAACGGGGTATTCTTCTAAGTCCTGAAAAATAGATGCAAATTTTGGGTGAGTTTTGCGAACTCAGTGAGAAACCATCATCGATGGTTCACTCAATTCATGCATGTTCAATCAACTTACCAAATATCACATACGATCACGATTCACAAATGTAATCTCAAATAATACATACCATTACATTTCACAAATGTAAGGAGTATCACCTTTCATACAATCCAAATTCAATCATACCATATATGCAATGCACATGAGACCCTTTCCATTTTCATTACGTTGTTGTGACTGTGCTCTGAACTGGTCCCAAGAATGCGGGCACATTGCGTTGAGCCGATGGCTCAAACATTGGGTTTGAAGCCTAATACATTGAGCCCGAGGCTCAATACGTTGGACTCGAGGTCCATGCGTTGGTGAAAGCTCATATACGTTAGGCGTGATATGCCCTGATACGGTGGCTGCTCCGGTCACAACTGCCTTTATCTGATCATGTCCTTATGCATGAATGCATATGTTCCAATTTCCATTTACAGTTATTTCTATCACTTACATTCAATGCCATTTCCTATTTCTTCGGACCTTCGGTCCGGTATTTCAATCATATATTTTTCCAATTTATTGCATCACACCATATCACATTTAAGTCACATCCAATGTATTGAAACAGCATAAGTAACACTTCAATATCAATTTCCCATTTCCTCGGACCTTTGGTCCGAGATCTCCAATATAAACATTCACACACAGGTACACACAAGTAGCACTTCGTTATCTCATTCCAAATATTTCAGACACCTATGTTCCGAAATCAATCAAAATCAAACACACATAAACCCTCCATTATCTCCATGGCATAATTGCAAAATCTTAAACACATAAGGTTGAGGAACCAACTAGGTTACTCACCTGCATTTCGAGCTAACATCTGGAAGTTTCAGTAACGTCGGTAGATCGACGCTCCAAATGTGTCTCTATAACAAACAGAGAGGAAATCCAATCACTAATTATCCAATCCGAACTAATATAATGCACATGTAAGTGTATAATGCATGTTCATGAGATTTCCGACCCTAAATCCAAATTTTTCCCATCATAAAAATTCCATCAAAAATTAGAAAACTATAGCCACTGACAGCACTCAATTCGGACCCCGATCGGTCCAAAAATAAATAAAACAGTGACCATAGAACAATTTCCCGGGGCTACGTCAATTTCCCGTCTCAAAATTCCCAATTTCTCATAAAATGAAATTCAATATTTCACTAATCCGATGCCTCAAGAATCAGGTCAATCGGACGTCGGACGGAAAAGAAATTGACAAAAGAAACACCAAATACCAAATAATCAAATAAATAATAATAATAATAATAATAATAATAAATCAGATGGCCTCGTCACTAGGGCGAGGCGTCGCCCTAGTGATGCCGTCTGATCCGGCGTCGTCGCTAGGGCGACGCGTCGCTCTAGTGACGCCGTTCAAACGAGCCTCGTCACTAGGGCGAGCCGTCGCCCTAGTGACCGGGCAATATACCATTTTCATTCTTTTTTTTTCAGATTTCTAAACCAAATTTCAATACCCATAACTCTTAGCACACAAATCAGAAAAATACAAATTATACCTTGTTGGAAAGATAAAGAAACTCTCTACGATTCTCAAGAAGACCATAAAAATCAATCTCACCCCTAAGGGTGTCAAAAATCCCTTCAAAGCTACTGCCTACTCAAATCCCATTAAAACAGAACAGTACATTGCAAATTCCATAACTCTCTGATTTTTCAGCCAAAAATTACCACATAAATATGTTCAATAAGTTCACAATGTCATCTACAACTTTCATAAACAACCCAAAATCAAATTCCATAACCAACTAGGTCAAACAATTCGACAAAGAATCTGTATACAGAAATTAACCAATCTGGTCAGTAATTTCCCAATCAGCATAACTCTTAGCACAAATGTCACAAAATTCACTAACTTATATCCCTGAAAAGATAAGATCTCAAACTTCAATTTTCATGAAGAACTCAAATCCAATTCAATTTCTAACAATTTCAAAACTGTCATGCAAGTTACTGCCATGATCAG
Source organism: Erythroxylum novogranatense (assembly GCA_029891385.1). Lineage (NCBI taxonomy): Eukaryota > Viridiplantae > Streptophyta > Magnoliopsida > Malpighiales > Erythroxylaceae > Erythroxylum > Erythroxylum novogranatense. The sequence continues at coordinate 14,647,476 of CM057225.1, read as the reverse complement.
AAGTTCATAACCTAATGCAGGTTCAATATTTACAAAATCATAACTCCCAAATTTGACCTCTAAAAATTACATGTCATATATCATTTTCAAGATACTTTCTTCCTCTGCAACTTTGCAGAAGATCACTCACACCAATTCAGTTCACATAATTTGCTAAAATTTCTTCCAATCCGCAAGCTCACAAACTCAATACGTAGGCTAGGTTTCATAGAAATGCTCAAAACCAGTCAATAGAAATCAGTTTATATCTCCCAATATACAACTCAAAAATTAGCAAGATCAGTGGAAATGGAAAGCTAACTCAATATGCTACAACTTCCATGAAGACCATTTTCCAAAATTCCATCTCAATTAATTTAGAAAAATCAGCAAAATAATCAGGTCATATATGCGGGTACTGTTCACAGACCCTACAACCAGAAACTTTCCATGCAAAAATTCACCTTCCTAACATTACAATTTAACAACATCTATTTCACACAAATTTGAAGCCAACATCCCAAAGTTTCAGTGGGCACAAACCTCACCTCATTTGCACACCTACACAATTAGTTATGATCAAAACATTTCAATAGGTTAAACACCAATTTTCCAGATTTCATCTATACCTCATCCTCTTCCATTCTATCACTTTACCTACATTAATAGACATTCACTTACACCTCCAATTCAGCCACAAACTCAACACAACAATTATTTGTATACTAACACAAAATTTGGCAGCACTCACACAATCATTTTCATTACTTTCCTATACATCTAACCTTGCAAATCAATCCAAAACCAAGCCAAATCAATGGAAACCTTATTCAATCATTCATCCATACACAAGCATACATTTAAACCCATTTACATCTACCCCTATAATGATCAAATAAATGTACAAATGATCCCCATACATGCTTCTAACTACCAAAAGAAGGAAAGCAAAACAACTCCTACCTAGTTGCAAGTTCAAGCTACCAATATCCCTTGATTCTTCAAGTTCACACTAACTTCCTTTTTTTTTCCCAACCTCCCATACGGCTATCACTAACTTCACAAGGATCACCATCCACTCAAGGCTTCAACTTGGTTTTAGGTATGCAAGGGAAAAGCAAGCAAGCTCCAAAGGAAGACCTTCTCGTATGAAATAAGGAGAAGCAAAATTGAAGGAGAAGAATAGGTACTCTAAGAAGATGAAGCAAGTTTCGGATGGGAGGATAAAGATGAGCTTCCAAATGAAAATTTTTATTTAACAACACAAGAAGAAGGTCGTAGATGCTTGGGTGGAAAAGACAAAATAAAATGTACACTTGGCTTTTAATGGATGAAAAAGACAAAATGAGTTAATCTCAATTACTTAAGCACTAATCCCACTTAAACTCTAAACATGGCACTAACATAATTCTCAAAATTATTTATTCACTAATCTCATACCATTAGGCAATCCCTTTTCAGTACAAAAAGGCTCACTCAGTCCGTCAGTTAGAATTTTTCGGTCCGGGCAAGAACCCCGAAAAATTCCAGAAAAATTTCCATAAATTCCTAAAAATGGGAAACAATTTATGACGTACTCCAAATAATTTTCCAAATACTATTATCCCATAAATTTCACAAAAGGCCTCAATTTGAAACCTAAGCCGGAAAATGTCATGAATGCATGTTACCATGTGCATATGCAAAACAATCATCAGTCATAGAGGCTAAATGCTGTATGCGCATGCCGAGTTCTAATTCAATACTCCTAACCCGTCCCAATTTACTAAAATATCATTCCCATCGGTGATGGGATGTTACAAATATGACATAGGGGGATATAAGTTTTCAATCCAATAAAGGTTCTCTAATACAGTTTAGCATAAAATTATAGAACATAAAGGTTTTCTCTAATGTTATTTAGCGTTCAGTGAGAGAAAATAAGTTTTCTCTAATGTTGTTTAGCATTCGGTGAGCCAAAAAAAACATAAATTTGGACAACTATTAATTGCATTTTCAGATTTTCAATTACTTATCGGTTAAGTTATATAATTTGATCCAGAAAAAGATAATAAAGTGACCCAATAAATGATTTAAATCAATGAGTCAAAGTGTAACATCCCACTCCCGCGTGACCCGAACCCGACATCGTTGGTGATATCCGAGTCCGTGCCCCTCGAGGGTGGCGTGTTACATCAGTAAGTCGAAACTCAGTATCAATATGTTTTTTTTAATTTATTATTATTATTAAAAACATTCATTCGCGCGGAAAACAGTAGACAACTTGAACCCACGGTAAAAGGAAGCATTTTCAGTTATTACAGACAGTCAATAATAATTACAATAGCCATTTAATGAACAAAAAGCCGTAACCATATTGGGCTCACTATAAATACAGAGCATTCTTTTACAGAGATGTTGAAGTACAATTATGAGACACTGATCCCGATCTCTATCTTTCACTTGCATACAGTAGACATACTTCCGTATCAAACGGGGTATTCTTCAAGACCTGAAAAATAGATGCAAATTTTGGGTGAATTTTGCGAACTCAGTGAGAAACCATCATCGATGGTTCACCCAATTCATGCATATCGCAAGCAACTCACGCTTTCATCAATTATACATTCAAGATATCATATAACAATTACGTAACTCGTGCAATTTCAGAATCGGTTATCACATTTGTATGCAATGCATATGTGACTCATTTCCGATTTATTACAGTGTTGTGACCGAGCGCTTAATGATCGATCGATTCAAGAGACGCGTCTAGGGAGTAGGAGAGCCTCTAGGTATGCACTAACTCCCTCGAGCTCGAGGCTCGGTTCAAGATGTGATGAATAATGATGGCGACTCAGGTCACAATTATCATTATTTGAACATGCCTTTATGCAGGAATGCGTATGTCCCAATTTACATTTACAGTCAGTTTACATTTCAATGCCCAATTCCCAGTCCTTCGGACCTTCGGTCCGGTATTTCAGTCATAACCAATTTTTTTACATTCACAAGCAGTTTTACTTCAATGTCAAATCACCTCCATCCCTCGAACCTTTGGTCCGAGATTTCAAACGTAATCATTCACAAACAGTTACACACAAATAGCACTTCAATATCAAGTTCCCAATATTTCGGACACCTATGGTCCGAAATCAATCAAAAGCAAACACACATAAGCCCTCTATTATCTCCACATGGCATAAACACATAATTTTAATCTCATATAGATTGAGGAACCAACTAGGTTACTCACCTGTACTTCCGAGCTAATACCTGGAAGTCTCAGTGACATCTGTGGACCGACGCTCTAATTGTGCCTCTAAACCAGTTCCAGTATGCAATGATTACCAAAAATCAAATCAGAAATATTTCAAAATGTACATGTAGCGCTTAAAATGTGTACAATGCATGTTCATGATTTTTCCGGCCCTAAATCCAAATTTTCAATCACAAAAATTCGTCTAAAAATTAGAAATCTAACAGCACCGACAGTACTCAATTCGAACCTTTATAGGTCCAAAAATCAAATAAAACAATTATATATATATATATATATATATATATATACGCCCCTATTCCCTTCTCTTTTTTCCTATTTTTCCAACCGAAATTCAATCAGTCATAACTCTTTGCACACAATTCAAAACATTACAAACCAAATCTCGTCGGAAAGATCATGAAAAACTCTACAAGTTTCATGAAGACCATAAAAATCAATTTCACCCCTAAGGGTGTCAAAAATCCAATTAAACCTACTGCTTAGTCAATGAGTTTTAAAACAGTGCAGTATCTTGTAAATTCAATAACTGCTCATTTACTTTGTCAAAAATTACAAAATAAATATGCTCATAAAGATCCCAATGTTATCTACAACTTTTATGAATAACCTGAAATCAAATTCATTTGCTAACTAGGTCAAACAATTCACCAAAATATCTGCCCACTGAAATTTCCCAATCTGAACAGTACATTTCAAAGCAGCATATCTCCTAGCAAAAATGTCAAAAAAATCACTACCTTATATCACTGGAAAGATAAGATCTAATACTTAAATTTTCATGAAGAACTCAGAATCCAATTCCATCCCTAAAAATTTCAAACTTGTCATGCAATTTTCTGCTGATCAGGGCAGTTAATAACCTAATGTAGGTTCAGTGTTTGAAAACTCATAACTCCCAAATCTGATCTCCAAAAATTACATGCTATATATCATTTTCAAGATAATTGTTTCCTCTACAACTCTTCAGAAGATCACGCAAGCCAATTCAATTCACAGAAATTGCTAAAATTGCTTCTAATCAGAATGTGCACCAAATCCACACTTAGTCTAGGTTTCCACAAAATGCTCAAAATCAGTCAATATTCCACAGTGCATATCTCCCAATATACAGATCTAAAAAATGCAAAATCAGTGGGAATGGAAATCTAACTTAATAGGCTTCAACTTTTATGAAGACCATTTTCCCTAATTCGTTCTAAATTAATTGAGAAAAATCATCAAAACTAGTAGGTCATAGTTGCGGTTACTGTTCACAGAAACTATAACAGTAACGTTCCAATCCAAAATTCAACCTCTTAAGGCTAAAATTAGACAATACCTATTTCACACAAAACTGTAGCCAACAAACCAAAGTTTATTTTGGCATAAACCTCACCTCATTTGCATAACTACACAATGAGTTATGTTCAAAACAGTACAGTAGGTCAAAAACCAATTTTAAGCTTTAATACTCAAATACACTTCCTATCATGCCAATTCAAATTCTACTACCATAAGCATCCCAATTGGACACACAATCAGTCCCTATATCATTCATACATTCTCTAGGAATACCTACCACAATTTGGCCGTACCAACCCCTTAATTTTCATGCAAGATTAGTCATCAATATACAATCAAAATCAAGCTAAAAACACTTCAATCATACTACTTTCAAGTCATACTTAAACCTAGTCTTATACCCACCAATTCAAACAATAATTATCATCAAATTAATGCATCAATAAGCATAATAATTACACCAAAATTCCCATTGAAAACATCTAACAACCATGATTCATTAACTACATAATTAAAGCATAATTAAAGCTTAACAATACAACTTACCTAATTAGCTTCCAATCTTCAATTCCTTTCAATTCTTTCTTTGCTATCTACCTCAACCACTTCTCCACTCACTTCTAATCCCAAATATGTGTAGGTTTATCAAGGAAAGAAAGTGGCTTGGTAAGATTTGGAGGAAGGATTTCTTAAAGAGAAGAAAATCGATGGAGAAGAGAAAATAAAAGTAGGTTTCGGTGGATGAGTAAAAATGAGCAAGTACAATGCATCTTTCACTCTTTTATGAAGACAATAACCGAGAGAAGCAAGGAACAAAAGACAAAACCCATTAAGTCAATAGGACAAGTGTCAAGTTGGTGAGGAAAGAGACAAAATGGCTAAAAGATAAATTAGAGATAGGATTTAGAAATCCTGCTACAATATGACCCGTTCTAGTCCAATGGCCCTCATTTCACTTCCAAAATAATATAACCAATATTTTCGTGCCATTGGGTAGCAATTTTCGCTATCGAAAAGCAACCGGTTCGCCACTTGACGATTTCTCCAGTCCGAGAATTTTCTCCGGAAAATTCCAGAAAAATCCCAAAAATCTCTTAAAATAAAAAAACTCACTATGGCTCACTCAGAATAATTTTTCACACATTATAACCACCTTAATCACAATAAAATGTCGTTTATGCCCAAATACCGGGAATGTCATGTATGCATGTACAGTTATTTCATGTGCACTATTTTCCCTGATCACCAGTACCAGTATGCATAACAATGTCAAAACAGTCCTAATCACTCTTACCCCTAGCCAATTTACTATTTTACCTTTCCCGTCGGGGGTGGGATGTTACACAAAGTCTAGGAGAAAAATAGATCTCAATTAGTTTAGGCCAAATTTATCTCGAGCTTGTGATGGGGAAGCCAAATATAGAAGTTATATATAAAGGTTAAGGTCTCGTGCAATTTCTCATATCATTAGTAAGCATACAGATCCTCTGACCCATTAAGAACGCTTACATCTTGAGAAAATTGTAGAAAGGCATTAATTGCGTTTTGTGATTGTTTTTTGTAATGGTTTCGGGAGATTGGAACTCGTTTTGACCTTAAAAACTGATTTGGAAGTTCAAATGGAATCAAAGTCAGGTATTCCACATTTCTTTCATTTTTAACCCTTTCATGAACGTAATAAGGTTTATTCTACGTGTTACATTAATGTATTCTTTTGCGAGACTTTGAACATAAAATAGGTATGTAATGGTTATATTTAAGGGCAACTTTTTGCAACTCGTGGATTAGTCATTATTAGTTGTTTTAAGTTTTTTTTTTATTGCTGCATTACATGGGAGGAAAAAAACACTTTCAAATCGACAGATATTCAAAATGTCAATCATTTGGTTTAGACGTTAAAAGTAAGAGATAACTACAAGCGAGGGATTTTGGTTGAAACGATGCTTTTTTATTCATACGGTAACAAGGAGTGACTCCCACGCCTAGTTTTGGTGAGTAGGAATGAAGATGTAAGAATGGTTTTGTAAATTATATTTTTTATTTTTTTTTGTTTGTTTGGTTGTTAGTAATGAATAAAATATGGATCAACAAATTCGAAATAAATTTAAATAATCTTAAATTTTTATTTCCAAGATAAATGTGGGTATAACTTCGAACTAGATATAAAAAATAAACAAGGTTTTAAAAACTGGACTGAACTAGCCGGTTTAACCGAAAAAAATCTAAATCGGCCAGTTGTCTAGTTTGGTTCTATGCATTATCCTTTGAGTATAAAAATCGGTCAATTTACAAAAGAGCCAACCAATTTTTTAGTAACCAGTTTGTCAATACTCACCATCCGGATATACATAATGCTACTAAACTTCAGATTTCATTTCAGACTCTTTCGCCTCTTCACCATCTCTCACTGCCTCCATGCATGTAGGTAAATATGATACTTGTGGGTAACCCATAGATTCAAAAATTGATTTCTATCCGTTATCTCCTTGGGCGACTACCATTAAGTTAATTTTCTATTCTCATGTCTCTCACAACTGGTATGAGATAACGAGCTTGTTGAAGCAATTTCAAATTCCTTCCTTTGCGACTAAACTCCACGATGGAAGAGATTGTCTCTACATCCATCTCATGTTTCTTGTGCTCAAGTTTTGGTTTATTTAGCTATGAAAATTTTATGTTCTTTCTATTTAGGATTTGTCATTTTTATTGCATTTTCTCTTAAATTTGGCCTTTATTTTTTTTTCATTTTGAAGGGTTACTACTCTTTTGTTTTGGTGCTACTGCTATTGATTTATTGGAGAGGAGGACGGAAGAACATATTGTATAGAGTTCCAATTCGTATAGAGTTCCAATTTGTTCTGTTTTATTCAAGTTTTAATATGTTAAGAGATAAGGAAAAGGCAATGATAGTTTCAATATTATGTTTTATTCAAGTTTTATTGTTATTGTGTATTCTTTAACAGTTAGAACTCTATTGCATTTCAATATCTAATTTTGATAGTAGGTTATATATATTCTGTGAAGTTTTCAATTTGTTGGTCTAAAACACCAATGAGATAACACAACTATTTTCTAGAGCAAAGTTTAATAAATCTGAGTACCATTATACTGTTGTTTTGTTTCTGTGTATATGTATGTTGGTCATTATGCTGTTGGTTTTTCTTTTGACCTATCTGTGCCCACTCTAATGTAGTTTGAGTGATTACTTTCGTACTGACAAAGCCTTTTCTAAAGCAAAGACAAGCTATTAAATACAAATAAACTTACAAACAACATAACTTGAGAAAGAGTTTTCATCAATTTGTCATTGCTTTTCTGAACCTATATTTACAACTTAGTCAATAGGATAAGGTTCATAAATTGTTGAAAAGGGGTATCTTAAAAGAACAATTTTACGCTTGTGACCATCATTATCTATTAGAACTGATGATGAAAATTATTTAAGTAGGAGACTTTTGCACTGACGATAGTATATCCAATTATTTTTTTATAATTTTTAGGTTAAATCATAATGGAGAATATGGAATCATCAGAAAAAGATTCAATGAATATCGCATCATCTACTTGTGATAAGTCCAATTCAACATGGAATTATTTATCCTCTTCTTAAGCATCTTATGGGAATATCCAATATAATTATATATTTTGTGGTAGAATCTTTAAAGGGGGAGGACTCATAGAATAAAAGAATGTCTTGCTAGTGTTAAAGGTAATATTGCTTCATACATTACTAATTTGTAATTTATTTGAATGCAATAGAAGAAGTTGATGTAAATACTTTGAATGAAAACGTAGTTTACGAGTCTTTAGATAGTGTTGAAGAATTTGGAGCTTTTAAGGATGATGACACATAACCTCTTTTAGAAATGCAATTTTGATTTTTATTGTTATTTTAAGTTTTATATTAGACTCATATTTATTTATTATTAGTTTATTATATAATAATAGACATTGGTGTATTTTTATTTTAATAAAATATTTTACTTTAACTTATTTTTATAAGTTTTACTTCATAGTTATTATATATAAGTTTTATAGCAATTCATTCCTAATTGGACCTTTAAACCTTAAACCTTTCATTTGACCAGTTCGATGACTGTCTAGTTTTTAAATCATTGGAAATAACAAATAAAGACAAGCATAACTTTTTTCTCTTTTTTGTGTTTCGTTATTATTATCAACATTGCACATTATTTTATTTTATTTCAATAATTTTATTTCATAAAATAAAGTTCATTATGGTTTTTAAAATTTATTCTTAAAAATCAAACACAATTATTTATTTATTAATTTATTAAATACAAAATTTTTATTAATTATGAATAATACAAAAATAATTATTTAATTACAAAATGAATCATATAATAATCAAACATAAGTAAAAAATGTCATTATCATTCTTAATATTTGATACCAAACATTGGTATAAATGTTAACTTCTATAATCTCATTTTAATGCTTATGTACCAAATATGTATAATTAATAATTTAATTCTTATCATGATTTTCACTTTTCATTCTCATTCCTTTTTTTTTTAATTTCTATTCCTTCATTACTATTTATCAAACTAGAACTACAATATTTTCTTGAAGAAATTAAAATTATTTCTCGTTACATAACTTTTAGAGATTGATTTTATAACTCATGTTGTGGTGCTAACATTCAAAACCTTAGAAGCTAATCAATATAAATTTGTAGGCTTTGACTTAGTGATTGTAACAGAATATCACATGTGGTAGCAATAAATGGTGAAAAATAATAAAATACTGACTTCTGTTTCCTTTTTGGTAGCATAAATAAGATGAGACGTGACTTTTAAGGTATTAAAGCTTCATGTATATAAGAGTCAATTAAGTACTAGTACATTGGAAAATATGCTGCAACTTATTTCCTAGGTGGGTATGCTAAATTTGCTACTTCCTCCCGTTCCAAATAAAATTGTTTTTGAAAATTTTTATTATTTAAAATAATTATCATTTGTGACTTTTTATGTATGATTATAATTTTATTTTAAAATTACTTTTTAATTTTTTTACATCCTAATTATATTTTTAAGGTACTTCAACATACAATTAATAAGGGTATATCAAATATTTCATTAACTTTCTTAATAAATATGTATCCTCTAAAACGACATTTATTTTAAATAAAAGAGAGTATTTCTTTTGTGTAAGTATTTCTTTTGCAAAGAGTAAGGTTGTATTCTAGATATTTTGATTTAAACTAGTTGTTGTTGTACTCTTCCCTGTATTGAGAACTTTCACACAATTATCAAATTTCCGAAATTAGTCCCACGTAATTTTGATACATTTTACTGAAATTCCATCTTTCTTTCTCTTAAGATATCAGAAAATCCAGCATATGAACAGTATCCAGGCGTAGAGTATTGATGTGCTGTAGGTCTTTTTTGCAGGGAGAAGAAAAGATGAGACTGAGAGTAAATAAATTATAATAAGTGATATGGGAAAGAGGCGTTAAAAAACAAAAAGTTCTTTAAAAAGACAGGAACAGTAGAAATCTGTTGTTTTAATGAGCTCCGGGACAGAAACTCTCGTAGTCCACAAAACTCAGTAACTTTGCTGACAACATATTTACATATCCAAGGGACAATAGAATGTCTTCTTCTTTTCTTATGGTATGTTTTCAACAACATTCCTTCCAGTCACCAAGCACAGAGGGGGCAATAGTGATCATACATCAACCATCTTTACATAATTAGGCCAATCTCATCATAGTTTAGTCACTATGTTCAGCTTACATGCACCAGAGCCATGTGCATTAACTTAAACTTGATGTCCTCTCCCACTTTTTTTTCTTGTATAAACGAGAAGACTGCATATCTAAGAAAGCGAAAGGTAATATGGAATTGAAGTTGGGGTTGATATTGATCTTGTCATGTACAAAACGCATTTAAAATTGGCATACAATTTCCAGGGCTATTAAGTGAAGGCTGAAGGGAGACTGCTACAGAAGTTAATGAGGTAAGAAGTGGAGAGATTCACATGAGAACACAAAATCTGAAGGGAGATGTGAAGTGGGGTGGGCGGAGAGAAAGAAAGTGGACGATGGGATCACTCAGTCTGCCTTATTGGCCACCAAAATAACTCAAAAACTCGAAAAGGACAATCGATAACAGGCTCCAGCTGTGGCTGTGGGTGACCATCTGTGGCTTTACTGTTCAAAATGAACGCTTTTTATTTACTCATATTAACAGCAAGAGAGAGGCATCAATTCAACACTTACCATACAAAAGAGAGAGAGAAAATCCCCCCCAGAGAGACACATTTCCGCAACTCTCACCTTCCGTTAGTTCCTTGTTGAACGTTAATTAATGAAATACAACCGAAAGTTTATAAATAAAAGAAATGAAATATAGTGAAAATTACAACTGTGATGAATAATTTTTTATTTTTATTTTAAAATAATTAAAATTTTATTATTAATTATATATAATTTTATTATTAATTACATAAAATATTATTAATTATTTAATAAATTTTATTTTATTAAAATTTATTTTATTCTATTCTATATGATTTATATATAAAATAATTTATTTACATAGAAATATATAAAACAATTAAAGGATAATTTTGAATATATTTTCTATTTTTATTAATAAAATTTTTAGTAAAATTTTATTTATTTTATTATTAATTATATATAATTTATTATTATTAATATAAAATATTATTATTTATTATTTAATAAAATTTATTATATTAAATATTATTCTATTCTATTTAATATATTAATTGATTTAATATAATATTATAACTTGGTCACAATTGGTATTACGAAAAATTATCGATTATATATTTATTAGTTTTCATTCTGCCCTAAATTTTTAAATAAAAGTTTCTTATTTTAATTTTAAGATAGAATAAAACATAACATAAAACGTTTAAGTCTCATCTTATTTTATTCTATTATAAAATTTGTTTCCAAATAATAAAAGTGTGAACTCTTTAAACTTTTTCTCTTGCATGCCATGCCAAGCACTTAACTCCCTACCTGCCTAACCATTTCTTATTTGTCACTATTCTCTCTTACAAAACCAAAGATGACATGTCAAAATCCAACCCCCATCTGTCATGTCTCAATCACTATAGATTCTTTCTATCCTGTTCCCTCAAGGGAGGTTTCTTTTTTTCCTATCTCATTATAAGCTACTTCTTTTGTCACTAATCTAATACCAAATGCTCAACAAAGACCGCAAAAAAGCCTACGCATGGCAGCAGCATTAGCAACGCTTTTTCCTCAATTTTAAAGCATTCTCTCTTTTGCAGGAAAATGAACCGTCCTAAAGCTGCACCTCCCTATGCTCTACTATTTCCCAAGAGAATGAATAAGATCTTCCCTTCAATCCGAGTTCAGGCCTAAAGTAGCTGCCTAGCTATACCCCTATCAAGTTTCGTGGATTCCCACTTCAACACTAATTTAGCACTCAATCGTCAGAACCCCACTTCAATTCCAAGAGCATTACTGCACATTGGCATTGAAGGAAGCCCCTTTGGCCATTCACATTCACTCGCCACATCCCTCACCTTAAAGTTGTTTCCTTATTTAGCATAGTAGCTTTTTAAGCGGAAACCTGTTTTGACTGTCCAGGAATGTGAAGTCGGATACATCTCCACATGATGAGCATTTTGCGTACTTTTCACTGCCCACTGGACTACGAGACTTGAACCGGTTGACCCACGTCGAGTTTGACGTAACGAATAGAATTCTAAGTTCGGGGGTAGGTTAAAGTAGATAAGAGCGAGACCTAAATGAACCATGAGCTATTGGGCGGTGAGCCATTGTGCATTTTGTGCGGATCCATTCATTTATCTTCAAACTAGCCCACGTTAGAAGGGTTTGTCTTTAACCGAAGATCGGATCTTTTGGGAACAAGAAATGATCTAGATCTAGTTATTGTTGGATTAGGAAGCATATAATGTAGTATCAATTGATTAAGGTCAAACACGACCTAAATGTGAGCCATGCTCTGAGAATTATTGGAGAAGAGGGGTTTTGTTTTGTCAAACTCTTAGGTGATGGGACGTCTTAGGGGTAATAGCCCATCTCTGTTGCGGCGGCTACTGCTGCGTTACCAGGCCGACCCTAAGTCCCCTTCATGTATCTAATCAACGTTATCACACAACCTAATCCATCCTCACTACATGAAAAACAATTTCCTAGTCAACAACAAAGGATCGTCCTGTCCTGTGTTCGGTCGATGATATTCACAAACTCAGATTTGGTGCCTGTCTTACTACAGCAAGCACAAGCTGGATGAAAATTTGTCCCCCTTGAGCTATGTCAGCTGGGCACTACCCGTTTGAAAACGAGAAACTTGAACCAGCCAACTTTCTTGCTTTGTTAAACACAGATGTGAAAGTGGAACTGTTGGCGGAAAACCATAGTACCAACAACCCCTTTTATTTCTAAGGAAAACAAAGTACATGAATAAGTCGGTTACCAATGATTCCGATTCGCATAAAGATAGTCCAACGTACTCTTTAGTTTGCTATAACAATAATTTACTTTAAATTTATGCTGGTAGCTAGCGAGTCACGAGTACCTCCTCACCAATTAAGGCTCAAATCGTGGTAGATGCTTGGGATGGAGGATCTGTGGATGTTTATGATCTTGGACTTCCAACAAAAATTAATAACTTGCTAAACATAGCCTCATTACAAGCACAAATGATTATCAGTTAGATGAAGCAGAGCTGAATCAGTAGAACGCCTGAGCTTTTGTTAGAATTACACTTTCCATTTAATTATATTAAGCAAATCAAGGGGGAAAAAAAGCAACTCACAGAAAAAGTTTTGAAAGGAGCAAAGCATAATTCAAGTGTGATAAATAATTATCATATACAACAAGTAACTTGATTTCTTTCCTCACTTGGCTGATTCGCACAAATTCTTTGACAGCAAAACTGAATGGGATGCTTGGAAAAAGGGTATCACCTTTTTCTAATCGACACATGCAATATTCCCCTCACCACCTCCTTATCAATGAGCTCAGCAACTGCATTAAGTAACGAAGAATCGTCCATTACAGCATATGCAAGGAGAAAATGAAGACCAATATCACGGAGACAGGATCAAAATTTGTCCATATTTTCAGAAAAAGTCAAACGTCTTTGCTAATTCAGTGGTGTACCAATAAATTAGGTGGCAAGGCAAGAAAAAGAGAAGGTCCAAAGTCTATTATGCTTCCACCTGTTATTCAGACTACATATTTTTTTCCCAGCATCATCCAGCAAGTATCTTATAATGGCAAACTATGCAAAGACTGTTCATCTTAGAAATTTGTCAAGTTTCAAAATTAGAACTAAGATAACAAGACTCTTGGCAAACAACAGTAGGTAAGGTGAGAAGCTATTGCCAAAATATTCAAAGTTAGGCGTATCACATAACCACATAAGGCAATACCTCAAATAACTCAAATGGGCTTCCTTGTCTGTACATGTCATTCTTCTTACTAGTAGAATCTGGAAGGATTCTTACTGATAATGCTCTCCATCCAATAAGTAAAACAGCTGTGCTTCCCATTGTTACTAAAATAAATGTGTAAGGTGGAATGTGGCCTGACGTCACAGCCCTTATAAGTATTCCCAGCTGCAGAATACATAAGTGTTTAATAAACAAAAATTGATCAACTATATCCTTCTTCTTAATAGTCTGCTTGATGAATCGAAGTTAAAATTGCACAATTGTTAGTTGAAGCCATGCTCACCACTCAAACAATGTTCTCAATTTGAAAGCAGACTGTACAACATGGAATACAAAAGCAAAACGTTTCCAATAGAAAACAAATACAAAAGCAAAAGGTCATAATTCAAGGGGGCACAAAATCATAAATTCTTTGAATGGATTAATTCAGCTGAAAGAAGATATACAACAGAATGGCAGCTAAGTCCTCCACTTGCAAACATAGGAAAATGCTGAATGTAGAGATTAAATATTAGCCATCTTTGGGGGGGAAAAAAGTTGTATAAACTTTCTGCCTCTAGAATTTACAATACCAAAAATTGAACAACAAACAGCCTTGACATCTGCTAGAGTATGTTTGCAAACATTAAGCTGTTGACCAATGTAAAAGTTGAAAGATGTAGATGGACCACAAATAGCAGCTTTAGATTATGTGCTCCCATGTTCATCAGAGTATGATCTTTTTTCTGACATAGTATTAAATTGCAAGTACATTCTTGTCATAAACTTCCATTTTTCACTTTCTCGTGGATCTTTAACGTGTTTTAGCAAATAGAGGAAGCTTAAATCCCATAGTAAGAATAAGGATTCAACAAGATGCCCCGATCTTTGGTAATGTCTCTAGATCTTGTAGTGATTGGCATGGAAAACTGAATTAAGTAAATTACCAAAAAACCTCAAAAGTTTTAGAAGAAGACTAGCTGTCTAAATAGAGCGCATCCAAAGTTTCAAATGTAAAATTCCATTGTTGTTGTTGAGATCCTAAAAATACATAATTGTATTGGACAGATAAAAAAGCTCATGTGATTCCACGATAAACATACATATAACAATGGACAAGTAAGAACATCCTAGATTTATTTAGTTCATAAACATGGTCGATTGAAGAAAGTCTGCAGCATAGGCAAGCAATTGAAAAGTGATTATACGACATATCTCTCATCTCCCATCACAATTCTTCAGAATCAACTAAAGAATCGTGATCATCTGCGTGACTATCACCTCAAATACTTGAATTAAGAACTCCAGGGTTACCACACGATACCACCCGAAGAAGATACTGAGATCCTAGAAAATGTGTGATCAATTCAAATAACTTCTGCATGTCTCAAGTGTACTTTCACGGCCACCGGGAATCAATGTCAACATGCAGGCTCTGATAATTAAGTTCTTTATATTGCATCAAACCACTGGTCAGAACAGAAACTTACAGGTACTCCCACAGCCCATGATTTAGCAGCTGCAATAACAGAATTGGAAAAACCGTTCATTCCACGACCGTCCTCTCCGTAGCCCCCAAGGAAGTAGGCACCCAGAAACCAACCTGTTCATTTTGATCCCAAAAGCATTTAATTTAGCAAGTCCAAATTTCAACAATATCAATTAAAAGCTGCAATTCCAACCACATTTAAAATAAACGATATACAAGTATCTATACCAGCGATAAAAGGGTCAGCAGTACGCAGTGTCTCATAGTCAAAAACCGGAAAACCGTGACTATATCTACCAATTGCAGAGAACAAGAGTAAAGCCAACACATCTCCACCAGCAAGCAGAGCCACACGACTGTTCACAAATTCATTGCACAAGAACTAATCAAAACCCAAACGCCACCAACCAAAAGAGTTGTAATTGTAACAGTAGTTAGACATCAAACGTACCCCCATTTGTCTAAACGAGACGAAGTGGGTTTCTCGAACTGTATGACGCCTTCCAAAGGAACGCTATCTTCGGCCACAAAAACGATGTCATTTGGATTGCTGTTGGCAAGAGGTGGTTTGGTGGTAGAAGTAGAATCCACACCACTCTCAGGGTTAGCGACGGCAAGAGAGAAGTGGCGTTTTTTCAGAAGGAACTTGGAGTTGGTGTCGTGATTGGAGAAGAGAGGTGGTTTTTGGTGAGTGAAACCCAGAGGCGAGGAGTGGGTGCATCTTCTGGCCGATAGAGCTCCTCCTGGAGCTTGGCTTAGCACCATCATTTTTTATCGCTGATTTTATTCTACTTTTTGTCTTCTCGTTGGTTTTTCTCTTAAAACACCATCGATAGTTCTGCGCTGCGTCGAAGTTGTGTGGCTGTGACAACCCAAAAAGATAAGCGGCCCAAAACCCCTTTGAATAAAGAATGCATCACGTTTCATTTTTCGTCTTTCTGAATGAATAGAATGATGCAATTAACGATGATCCTTATTCCTTGTGTCTTCCATTTGTTCAACTTTCCTAAAATTAGGAATTAAGATGAAACGCTTTATTATTGAATTTACGATGAACATGAAACCTTTTTGTTTATGGAAGGGCAATTTACGGCCAACACATTTTACTGTGACAATATCAATCCATGCAATCTTCACCGGAACAACCTGAAAGAGACGAATGCTCATACACCAGAGGACAGAAAAAAATATAGACATTATAAAAGATCGAAGTATTGGACTAGAAACGACTCGTTACAATTTATAATCACTGTTCATAGGGGAATATGCAAAGAGAAGATGTCTGAAGGCATTATGTTACAGATGACTGAATCATTTACTAGTAAAGTTACTGAGTAAAAAACACTAAGCAACATGTTCATGTGACATGATTGACAAATAAGAAATGGACATCTAAACAGTGACAGTGTTAACTGCTCTACCCAATCAGTGAAAGAATTTGTGTACAGGAAGTCAACTAGAGGTGATCTATTCACAAGACCCGTCAAATTCTGCTAGCTAGAAGCACTTCCATTACTATTCAAATCTGAAGAATCTACTTCCGTTTTTAATCCTTCAGTTGGCTGAGGCATATTATCAGGTAGAAGATATCCACTGCCACCAAGAATCTCGTTCACTTTTCCGGTCACTGTAGGCCTAGGAATCTTATTGTACTCCATTGCACCCATAACACCAACAGCATCATACATGTAAGCAGGATAAATACAGCCGTTGCCATAAGGAAAAGGACACAGCCCAGATCCGACCATCACTGGCCCATTCCAAGGACCCCCAGGGGCGATTGGTGTAGCTGCAAAGCCTGGTCTGCCATATCCTACTACGGAATATCCACCGGGATAAACACTAGTTCCATAAAGATATCCTCCAACACTACTGTACACAGGAAGAGGAGCATACCCTGAAAAAGTTTCATGTTCAGGACCATAGGAAAAGAATTTTCCCAATTGATTAGCCTTATCATAAGTCCCGTTTATTGCACCTGCTGTGACACAACTACTGTTACTATTTTTTATTCTCTCTTTTGGCACAGCTCTCTTAACCTCCACAAGTCTACCGTTCAACTCATGAAATGTGTTTACCATAACCCTGTCAACAGATTCTTCAGAATCAAAAGTGACAAACCCAAAGCCCCTTGGTCGGTTAGTCGAGCTGTCTTGCATGACGACTACATCCATTATCCTGCCAAACTTCTCAAAGTAATTCTTAAACCGTTCCTGAGTCAAATTAGCTGATAAACCCCCAACAAAGATCTTTTTAGTTCTAAAATACTCACACTTGTCACCTGTACTACCCGTTCTATCAAGCCCACCATGAAGTTGGTTGGGCTGGTACTGTTGCTGTACAAGATGCTTCTCCTGATTGTATTGATGTTGCTCACCTCTTGGGATAGCTTTTTTCACTTCTACCTAACGAAAATGAAAATTCTACTGAATCAACAAACCAGAAAGCATTACCAATAATGAAAACTACCTCCGATATCGAATAAAACACAGTAAACAAAAAATTCAAAACCTCTCTCCACTACCTGCACAAGAAAGACGAAATGATACCAAAATTAAACTAGCAAGACAGAAGAATCCCTAAGCTGCACAACTAGCCGAGTCACCTATATTTAACAGGACTAAAGTTATTTTTTAACATTTAAAAAACAAAAAACTCAAAACAAAGTCTATCCTTCCATCGTCTAGCTTCACAAAATTAAGCAAGTTACCATGCACACATGGAACTTCAAAGGCAGAAAATAAGGTCATCTCCCGTTTTTTGTACTTTTCTTTCTTAGCAAATGAAAGCTAAGCGCTCTAGTTCTACAATTACACGCCTCCTAATTCAGCACAACCACTACTAAAATAGATGGTAGAAGTACAAGAAACCAAGAGCTTAAGAACTAACCGTTCTTCCTAGTATTACATGAGCATCTTTAAGCGCCTCGTCGGCGAATGATGTCTCGGAGAACCAAACAAACCCAAACCCCCTAGGATTTCCCGCGTTTCTGTCCTTTGCAACCAAAGAACCCAAGACATGACCGTACTTGCTAAAATGGTTTGTAAGAGCCTCCTCACTTGTCTCCCGAGATATGCCTCCCACGAAGAGCTTCGCTTTCTCGGCTTCCATTTCGAGACACTGAAAACCCTAATTGCACCGAAATCCCTAAAACGCCCAAATTGGACCACAAACCCTAAAAATTGAAACCTTCCACACGCGCCGGTGGAATTGGAAACGTGATAATGTACAGTCCCTAGAATAGATTTTACGTTTTACGGTCCAACAAAAATGTAATACCTTATTGGGCTTAATAATTGGATCTTCATATTGGGCCGGGTTTCGGTGTTCTTAGTCTTACTTTTTGAATATTTTAATGGGCCTTAATGATTGTTTTGATGTTGTAATGGGCCCAGTGGTGTAAATGTAAAGACCTTCCTAGTTCCTACTAACTAGCTCAGCTCAGCTCAACTCTTCCAGTAAGAATACTTGCACAGATGTACTCCGGCTTCGTCAACTTCTGAAAAATACAGGAGCAGTAAGAAGTTCTTATACCAATAGTGTGTTTTGGGTCTATTGATATGCTTTTAAGGAGGAATGTAATCAACTACCGTTTGGTTTTCACGAAGAATGTTACTATCTCAAAAGGAATGTATTTGAATTTTAAAGCTGTTGTTAGAATCATTTTATATGGAGCCATTGCTTACGTACCTCTACTTATGTTATCTGCAAGTTTTTATCTTCAGTTCCTTCATAGTACTAATAGAGAACATGTGATTTGAATCTGAATCTCTGCGTACTTCAGATCGGATCAAGAAATCTGAAAACAAAACAAAAAAAAGAACCAACTTCACAGCTTGTGCAGAGAGAGTCAATCCCGAGATCCTCTCACATGCTGGTGCTGCAGGTTGCGTTTCTAATGCTAAAGTATTAATCAATATGATTAGTATAATGAGCGGGTCTTATGCGTGCGAATATTCGGTCCAGATTATATTCTGAAGGATACGTGATTATATCATTATAAGAATCCCATTTTTAATCCTCTCTGCATGTGGCACAAGGTTTTTTTATACCATGTTGTTGCGTGAGAGAGATAACACTACCTACACAACAGCAGTCAATAATCAGGCGGTAGTAAGCTAACAAATGGTTCTTCACAACGCCATTTAGGTTTCATGTACTGTATAGGTTTGTTTTTTCTCCTGCAATAGAGTATCAACGTCATCGATATTGTAATTAGGTGAGACCCTGATCATGTCCTTGACTAAAATATACGAGATAGTTACGCGGGGAAGCATCTCTAGGTGTTATAGGATGTAAACATTTCTCGGATTTGCCAATCTCACTCTTATTATACTTTGTCATGTTCTCGTTGCCAAAACCACACCGGAGTATATAATACTCGGAGCTCTATGACCATGAAAAGCATATATCTTTATGGGGTTTGGTGTCGTCACATTTGCAGATGCACTCCTCATGGATGCCATGAGTGGAGTCCAAATTCCAATTACTAGGTTTAATTATTTACAAACTTGTTATAGACAAAGCCAAGGATTTAGTACCTAAGTTTCGTCTCAATTGTCATAACTCGTTCTACTTTGTTGACTGGTCGTGGAATATATTTAGCAGACAGCACATAAGTAGATGATTGATTATACATTTTGGGTTTCTTTATCATTAACAAACAACCGATGAAATTAGGTCGTGTAACTGCTTAAATTTGCTAACTTTTTCTCTGCGGTCTGAATTGAAAATTGTAAATTGCTTAGCGTCAAGTCAGGTATGACGAGGAATGCACTTGTTAGAAGTTAACACACCACGCACGCAGAGAAAGAGATGATGTAGAACACACATGACAGACCACATGCTTCGTATCGTATCACAGGTTCTGCAATTCTTTATGAAAAAGACTGCAAATGGTGTGTGTAAAATACCTTTTAGGCAACATGAAAAGTTGGAACTGTGTTCTTTGAGCAGAGAGATGATAATTTGCATGTCCAGAACTGCAATGGATATAGCAGGTATTGAAATAATTGCAGGAATTAAAGGAGATAACAACAATAGTTTCCTTCTAAGCTTACGTTTCGTTTGACTTATAATAATAAAATTTTTGTTAGCAAAACCTTTTTTCTGTATATCGTTTTTTAGAAGATTTTTTTAAAAAAATTAATTTACCGTATAACTGTTATTTAAAAAGAGCTTAAAAGTTTTTTTTAATTTTAATTATATTTTATTTTATAATAAAATTATTTATGTATATAAAATTATTTAAAATATATTAAACAATATACAAATCACAATATATTAACTGTTTTATAATTTTAAACTATATAAAACATAAATATATATATATATAACCAACTTTTTAAATGAATTATAACATAAGTAAAATTAATATAAATTATATACTAAAATATATAAAATTAAATAATATTATATAAATATTAAAATAAACATACAGATGAGTTTGTGTGTATTATAAAATTATGTGTAAAATAAAAATAAAAAAGATCAAAAATAAGTTTATTAATTGATCTACAAATTTTAACTGAAAATAGAAGCTCTAAATTTGAAAATTTTAAATATTATATTTTAATTTTCAATATTATATTTTAAAAAGTTATATTTATTAAAAATATTTTAATTTTATAACTAAATAATCATCTTTTTTTTTTTTAATTTTATGGCAATAAAAAATACTTATTAAACGAGGTTTCATATATCTGACAGATAGATGTATAAACCAACAACCAGAGGGCAAAACCGAAGCTGACGATGGATTTGGTAAAAGAAGACAAAAGGGTACGGCAGTAAAACTAATACAGAAGTAAACAAACAAACAAGGGATGCAAATATCAATGAAAATTGTTGTAAGGTAGCGACCTCTTTTTGTGCATAACAGCTCTTCAAAGACTCTGAAGCTAGCCTAGTTTTGTGCAACACCTAAGACTTCTATGGACAAGGGAAGGACAGGCATGGTGGCTCCTTTGAAGATTTTGATTCTTCTTTACGTTGACCAAGAACAAAAAGATGATAAGACATGCCTTTGGGATTACACAACTCTTGGGTCCAAAGAAATTATTAAAAAAAAGTTATAGTTTCCAATGCTCATGCATACATCGATGCTTGAAGGGTGTTGTTGTCGTTCTATTCAATTGCTGCCTTCCTGCATGCAAACCTACACTACTTGCGACCCACTACCGCCTCTATGTAAATATGATAAAATCATATTCTACGTACTTCCCAATGCTTTTTTTTTATAAAAAAAAACTTGGCTTTGGAAACTCGCGTAGAGGAGGTGTAAATCTTTCGTTGAGGGGACCAAGTATCTTGGGAGTCAGCAGTAGCATATGCCTAGTGAACTAGTTAGTCAATTAGGTTAAAGGCTAAAATGATTGGAATACCGAATTCACCCATCCTATTTATCCAAATATACACTCAACCCTCAAGTGTTTTTGCTTTGCTTTATAATAAAAAAATTACAGATCTGAATCATAAATAAAAAAATTTACGTATAATCAATAACCCCTTCGCTCGAAATTTGGCCTTTGCTTTATACTAGAAGAGAATGACATAACACACAAGTGGTTGACAGGCGAAGGGTGAATTTGGTACTCGTGCCATAAATGGAAGAAAAAAGGTGGCTCTGTCACGTGAGTATCGTCACTTCATCAAGGGTCCCCATTTCCTCCTTGTCACTGTCCCATCCCATGCCTTTATTAGTTTGCTTTTTTCTATGTCAAGCATTCTTTTTTTTATTTTTAAAAATTAAATATACCAAAAAAAACAAAGAAGGAAGAAGGTGTTGAGGAATGGGGATGACACATGAAATTCTCCATTCTAATCACAGCGTGTTCTAACTCTGTTTTACTAAATCAATCCATATATTTACTAAAACAAAACAGGGTATGTTACGATGGAGATGGCGGTCCACCGCTGGGCGCGGACATGCCTTGAAATTATCAAAGTAAGAGCAAGTGGGTGTTGGTGTGGGCCCAGTGTCAATGACGCAAGTGGGGACAAAGAGGGTTGGGTGTGGGCCCAAGGGAGAGCTGTCGGCAATTGGGAAGCGAACTTCTTCTCTCTTCTCACAAAGCCCAACAACACCCACCACCCTCGACTTGTCATTCATTTCGTTATTATTACTATTTTTTCAGACTATTTTGTGCACTTTGTGGGCACACCCTCTGATGACACGTCAATGTCAAACTCAAACCTCTGGCTCTCTATTATATGATATGATGATGATATAGATTGCTTTTACTTTTTTCTCTTCAACTTCATCCTTTTGGTTTTAGTTTTACACCAACACATTATATCTATAAGAGATAAGATCAAAACTAGTGCTTACGACTTCCTAGTTGCCCTGTCGATCCCTAATTGTACCATGTAATGTCACCTGAAAAACGGGAAGAAGAAGAAGAGAGGTTGCTTGATGAGCAAGCATGGAATGGAAGGAGTCAATTATTGAGGATTGTTTTACCCTGGTGACAAGCTTTGAGCTATAAGTTTTTCCAATAATTTCAATGAACATGCTGCGTTAACTGACTCCTGTGGCCCCGTCAATAAGCTGTCTTCCAAGCCTTAAAAGCTTTTGACAAGGATTACACAAGCATGCTTCCTTTCTCATGACATATCGTTAATTGCTCTCTCCCTCTTTTTTTTTTTTAAATTTTCATTATATTCCCGTTTTTTCTTTTTTAGTTATACAAGTTGCAAGAATGTGCTTTCTGATACACACAAGACCGTATACAGGGACTGATTGATTTACTTAATATTGCCATGTGAAGGAAATTGACGTCCTGAAAAAATTCCCACCAACTTGAAGGTTGTCGGTGCACTATTCCACCGACTCATTCATGGATTCACTTTCAAATATAGCAAATTATTCTTCGATATGAATTTAAAGATACTGCAACCAAATCTCATTTGCACTGTTCGGTGGTTGTGTATAAATTATAAATGATTCGGTACACTGGAGATTTTATCTGGAAACAGCACCGTGACATTGACATACAAAAAAGAAGAATGCTTTCATGATCTATGAAATCGAGCTACGGAAGCCTCTTTTTAATCTGAGAGTGCCATCTTTTGCTTTTTATGTAGTCCATTTGCCTGGAACAGGGAAGAGTCGAAATAAAAGTAGTTTATGCTTAAGAACTTCAAGAAGTTATTCTTAAGTAACTTCTTCAATTATTAACTATGGAGTTCTTAGTTACACTCTTCTAGTTTCTTGGAAATTGTTATAATTCGTGTACTTGCTTTTGGCATGAGAGCCACAGGCATTTGAACTATGAGACACTTCTATAAATAAGAGGATCTAAAACTGTGGCCCATGTGGATTTGACGTACCCTTTATAAATATCTTCCAATCATTCTTGTGCCTGTGTCTTTGGTTCGTTTCTTTTTCTTTTCTTCACACATATATGGAATTATGCATAGGTAGTAATTATTGGAAGAAATGAAAACGTCAAAAGAATAATGTTTGCAAATGATTTCCGCTTCCACTGTTCTTGCCAGACCCGTTGAACCTTTCCGACCACAGAATCCTCATGGTTACTGCCTGGAGAAAAGGGGACATACCACTATTCAACTGAGTTTTAGATTCCAAAATTAGGTCATTTGGATTCCATATTAATTGAGTGATCCTGGCAACGTAAAGGTTACTCTTTTATAACTTAAAAATTACAGGTTTAACTTATGACCCTCATAAAATAGAAAACTTTGTGCACTGAATTGTTGATGTTGTTACGAATTGCCATATGCTGGACTTCGTTTTTACGTTGTAATAATGTGTAGGCCCTGTCAATGGGGTGATTTAACATCCTTTGTGGTGTTTGAACTTTGAAGTGGTTTATATAAATTATTTTAAATGTTATAAATATTAAAAGTATTTAAGTTTAAATTTTATATGCCGATTCAAAATGTGAGATTAATTAGTAAAAGAACGCAATAAACTCCTTTTAATTGAGTATCAAATAAAATAATTGATTATTTTCTTCTTATGAAAATGATTTGATAATTATTTTAATTTATTCATTCCATGCAATAATATGCTTATTTTAATATGATAAAAGAATTTTACCTATTGAAAATATATATTATTTTAAATTATTAAAAGATTACATAGTGTTAGACTGTTTTTAAATTTCGTGTCTATTATTATATAACTAATTATTGTAAATTTGATAGTGTTGATATAAATCATGTTATATGTATAACAGTCGATTATACAATGATTTATATTAAAATAACATAAAAATAATTAATTAAAATATTTGTAAAATTGTTAATAACATATCATTAATTTTAAATAATCCAAAATACAAAAGATAAAATTCTTTTAAAATAAAATAACATCATAAACTCTAATCTTTTACTTTGGCTAATGATACGAGTTGATAATTGTTAGAAGTGCCTAACTCATCTCTAAAAATTAACTCAAGAGTAAGTGGTTTGTACATTATTATAAATTCTTGAATATTCTTATAGTTGTCCGATGTGGGATTCCTGACACACCCCTCTCAGTCTAGAGTATGACTGAATATCTGATGAATATATTGGACAAAGGGACATAACCGGGCACCGTCCCAAACTATCGAGACAAATTGACTTGGCTTTTATATCATGTTAGAAGTGTTTAACTCATTCCTAAAAATTAGCTCAAGAGTAGGAGATTTGCACATTATTATAAATTCTTGAATATTTTTATAACTGTCTGATGTGGGATTCCTGACAATAATAAAAAAGTTCTTTTGTATGTAACTAAAAAAAGTGATAAGGTGAGTGTAATCTATTTCCTGGAGTTCGCTAAATTCCATGGAAGTGTTCGGTGTTCCTCACTCAAGGAACTGAGGCAAGCAAGCAGGCAAGGAATATACAGAAGCAGCTGCTCTACCTCTGTACAGACGGTGAGACATTTGGGTGATGATAATGATAATTTTAGGAGTAGACCTTACACTACAGTCTTTGACACTTAACGGATACAAAGCTGCGACTAGTTTGTCCATTTATGGATTCCAAATTATCAACGTTCAAAATTGCACCTATTATTAAATCGGTGGCCTTATTGATTATCGGTTTGATCGGTTTGACCGGTTCAACCACCAATCGAATCGGTGTGACGCAATAATTACACAATAATTATATTTAATTATATATAATATTAAAATATTTAAAAAATAAAAAATAAAAAAATAAAATTATCGAACCTATCGGATCGGATCGGTCCGACCGGTCAAAACCGGTCAATCGATTTTTGGTTTGCTCACACATGAGTGAATTAAACACTAATTTTAAGATATAAATCGGACCGGACCACCGACTAATCACCAGTCAAATTGGCCGTTCCGGTCTGATTTTTAAAACAGAGCCAGCTATAGTTCTTCATCATCTCACAACGTTGCTGGTTAAAGACCAAATGGCAAATGATCATCAATAAGCAGTTTTGTACTTTTTTGGGTCATTAATTTCAATTTTTATGCAAGTAAAAACTAGTTATGTTCCTTATACAACACTGTACAAAAGTGATTGGAGCATGACATGTGTAACGACTATTAAGGAAGCAAAGCAGGTGACAGATAGGACTTGCCTTGCTGCTGATAAACAAAAGAAAGCAGGGAGAGGTGACAAATAGGACTTGCCTTGCTGCTGATAAACAAAAGAAAGCAGGGACCAGAAGCAATAGGCTAGTACGAGTCTACGAGGAAGGCATGTGCTACGGAATACCGTAGTATCCATGTTTAGCATGTTGTCTACGAAACCTCTCTTATATTCTAAAAACAAAACTCCTCTCGGTATAAATGAGATTGCAGGTATGAAATGTCCTTATTTATGCAGTTATTTAAAATTTATGATCAAACCTCCTATATGAGACTTACCCGATTTAAATAGGAATTAGTTAAAATATTTTTTTATAATTAAAACTCTTTTAAGACATCTTATTGGCACCAAAAAAAAAAACCCCTCCTTCTCCGACCCCAACCACCCCCTATTCATATAGTATACATCTTCCAACCTTTCAATGCCTATGTCTATTATATAAGATCTCCACCTCCCAAGTAGTAATAAGAAATTAAACACCACAATCACGGTATCTTTGACCAACTAATGCTTTCATTTTAATGATAATAATAATACAACTTTCAATAATAATATTTTAGATCAATTGTTTTTTTAAATTAATTTAAAATGTATAAAAGATCAAACTAGTTAGGATTAGTATATTTAACATATTTTTATTTTAAATAAATTACACTTTAAAATCTTTTAAATAAGTATGGAAAAGTACATTGCAAAGTTCACTTAGTTTGAAACCTTATGTTATGTTCGATTGGACGTAAAGTTTTTAATAAAATGAAATGTAAATGAATGTAATATTAGGAATTTATTATTTGAAAATGATAGAAGATTTCATAATGTAATATAATAAAATGTTATTTAGAATAAGATTTTATAATATAATATAGTGAAATGTTGTTTATTATTTTAAATTTCATTATAAAACTCTCAAATTGGAGATAATTTATTTTTACTGTTTATGATGAAATAAGATGTAATATTAAAATTTTAGCTTTCGTTCTATTTTATTTTATTTTATTATAAAGTTACTCTCAAATTATAGAATAATTTCATATATCATTCTATTCTATTAATAACTATTCAATTAAACTAAGGAATAGTATTTTTACTACTTGAAAGCGGTAAAAAAGGTCAAATGTCAAAAAGGTGAGCATTTTTGTCCGGAGGGGGACCGTGAGAGGATGGAACTATGTATGGGGTGCTAGTACAGGACAAGTTGAGGATAGAAATTTTGAGAGGGAGGCGTACGTAGGTCACGTGGCTATGCATCTCCCCCTCATGCACCCCACCCACACCACAACTTCGACCCCTTTCAACTTTAAGAAGAGGGAGAAGGTAATAATAGAGACGCGTATTGAAAGTTGAAACTACTAGACGCTACTAGCTAGCGGACTTTGCAAGGCAGAAAGCATTAGGTCAAGTCTTGTTACACACTCTCCACTGCTTTACTAATCAACGTTAACAACGATATAACATAACTTTTCTTCAGTATCCCGAGACTCCATAACTAAGCTACTACTTCACATCTAAACTGTCAGACTATTTGAGTTCGAAGAACATCAGAAGTGTTTGGACTTTTGGCAACCCGCACAAAGTAGAGGAATTCCTATGCTATGCATGCGGTTTTCTGTTCACTTTTTGTTTCTTAAGCTCTTTTGCTTGCTCCATCACTTTACTTATAATAATAAATCCTTCAATGCATATTTTATTATATATATACACACACACAGATATGTATGCATATAAGCCTTTGTCTATTTGGTTTGTTTTGCCCCCTTCTCTCTTACTCTCCCTCTATATCTAATATCTCTCCGCAATTATTTTGTCTCTGCAAAGGCATCGACTTTCTTTAAGAAAAACCATTCTGGGGTTTTTTAGTCTCCGCTGATATAAGGTTGAACCATATCATATCCTCCATTAAAATGCTTCAAGCATCAGTCTTTTTCTCTAATCAAATAATGTTAGCTTCAGAGGTGGTTTAGTTTTACTTGCGCTGCTTGTTTCCACATGGAATTTGGGATGGTGGGTTTGGAAGGATTTGTGGGTTCAGATACTAACCTTGCCGGTGTTGCAACTCTCTCTAGTTCAGATCCTGAGACAAAACCGAAGTGGTACGGATCTGGGTTTCTCAAGCAAGATAGATCTGGAACAGACGAAGATGATTGGAGGGGCTCTAAACTGTCCAAAACCGAGTCAATGCCGTTTGTTCAAAGAAACGGGTCACTGAAATATAGTAGTCTCTTCGCTGATGGACAGCAACCGCAACAAATGCTAAGCTTCTCATGTTCCAAATCAGAGCCTGAGAAGATCCCTCCACATCCGCCATTACCTTACTTTCACCTTACTTCTGCTTATAATAGGAATACAGGTACTCTTAAGCAACATTTGAAGGCTTTAAGCGTGTTTGAAATATTGGATTGCTATTATTGTGTTTAAGTTGTGCTTATGTTTCCCCACGGGGAAGCAATGGTTTTTAGAGGAATCTTTAAGGCGCTGATATACTATTTAAAGACGAGATTTTTAGCTTTTGAAAACTGTTCGTTTGTGGCATTCTCTTTCAAATAAAATTTTAGGTAGTTTTGTGTGGATTAGACGTCTAGAATGATTATAGATAAGATGCTATTGGTTGGGTGGGTTTTGATTTCATTTCAACGACAGATAGGTTTAGTCTTATTTACAAGTCTTGTCAAGTAAAAGTAGCAAAACGGATTCCACTCTCTCTTACAAATCTTTGTCCTCCTGTGTTGAGATGACTGGTCGTGGCTACTTAATCTAAGATAGGATCTCCATTGACAAAGCTTGAAAGATGTTTGAAGATATAGCGGAGCAGCATAAAAAGAAAAGAAAAATCTTTCTGGGTTTTCTCATATTTCCTTTCTACATTTCGTCTGTCGTCTTTCTCCATTGCTATTGCATATTCCCTGAAACAATATTTCAGACAAGTTCGATATTTTGGGTATCTGCCAGAGTCGCTTTCTATAAGTCTCTCTTTGCTTTTTCTATCTCAGACAAAAGCTTTTATTCCAGCTTGTACTGATATGGGTTAAACATTCTGCAATTAAATCTCTTTTGTTGCTGTTTCCTCTCTCAGGATACAACTCTGGAAGCTTTATTAGCTCTGGAAGTATGCATGGACTTTTTTCAGATGCAAAAGGGCCATTTACTCAGTCACAATGGATGGAACTTGAACATCAGGCTTTGATCTACAAATACATAACTGCGAATGTACCTATACCATCTCAATTACTCATCCCTATAAGGAAAGCTGCTGATTCTGTAGGATTCTCTAGCTTTCCAGGCGGATTTCCGAGACACAATACATGTAAGAAACTTTCCTCTGCACAAAATTTACCTCTCTTTCTTGTATATGTTCATTTTCATACTCACAGTTCCATTGGCTGCCCGAATGCGTGCAAGCGTGAGTTTAAGGAGAACTTAAGTCAAGATTGAAACTTTCACTAGTGTGCTGAGAACTGATGCAGTAAAATGTTTCAACTGTCTCTCCCAAAAAAAAAACAAAAAGAAGAGAAGTCACCGTTTAATGCTTTTTGTTTCCGTTATTCTAGCGACCCTACAAGATTTGCACCGAAAACAAAGTATCAACTTTTGTATCATCTTAATCCTTTTCAAAAGGGCCAAATTTCAGCAGTTTCATTTTTTATTCAGTTGGACACTGAAAATCCAGACCTTGTTTACCATACTGACATGGGTTGCTCCATGTGAATATATGTAACTTGCAAACGCAGTGACATGGGGTGGTTTCCATCTGGGATTCTCGAGCAACACCGATCCAGAGCCTGGGCGGTGTCGTAGAACAGATGGAAAGAAATGGCGGTGCTCGAGAGATGCTGTCGCTGACCAGAAATATTGCGAGCGGCATATGAACAGAGGTCGCCATCGTTCAAGAAAGCCTGTGGAAGGTCAAACCGGCCATTCAGCCACTGCCACCGTCACTTCTACCATCGGTGCAAAGTCGGCAACCGCTGTCACCTCCACATCTACACCGGTGGTTGGTCCCCGAAGCGGAGACGGCCCAACCAATAGCGTCACCATTGCACAACATCATTTGCCGACTATTAGTTCGTCTAATGGTTCGTCTGCCAATCCCATAAGCAGGTAAAAGGTTACAACTTTAGAATTATTACTCTTTAGTCTCCATTAAGCAGGTCATATCTGAGATTATATTTTTGCAGGTAGCATTTTCTGTTAGTTTGTGAAATTAACAAGTCCAAAGTCCTTCAATTTCTAACATAGTAAAAAAAGCAGATAGTAAGATGAGATGTCTGCAACTTTTTTTTTTCTTTTTTTCCTTCTGGTATAAGTTCATCTCAGAACGAAGATTATAATCATTTTCCCTATGCTATCCAAAACTGGAATTCTTGCCTTTACGTCGGGAAATAACATCTTGTTGTGGCTTCCATCTTCTTGATCTCCCACACTGTGATTGCCTTCACTCTTTAGACTAATTGATGAATCTCCAGATAACAATTTGTTTTAGATTTTTCTACAACAATTTCTTTCCTCACTATGACATTTGTAGTTCATGCGATCCCAATTAGCCCATTAATTGTACTAGTAGCCTGGTGTATATTCTTCAGTTGAAGCAACGATGGCATCATATTTCTTTGCCATTCTGATTACAACGTCCTCTTGAGTTGATCTCTCATTTTAATTAAATTTGCATTTGATTCACAACTTTACAAAATTTCTTTTGACGTAATGATTTGCTTCCAATTCGTTCACTTTGGTTAAAAAGGAAAATGTTTTTGGCTTGAATAATCTTTGGACTGTTAACACAAGTGTTTATAGTACTCTTTAGACGAGTTCTGACAAAGATTAAATCGAATGGTTCTTCTCAAATATTCTTGAGTGCAGAATATGATAAAATATATTTTATTGGTTTACTAATGTCAGGAAGAGCATTACTGAAGAGTTTGGACTTGTCACCTCTGATTCCCTCCTCAACCCTCAGCAGAAGAGCTCGTCTTTGATAAGTGGCAGAAACTATGGATCTTCTCAGAATGGGAGTGACCAGGAAAATGTTTCTCAATCTTCCCTCCGCCAATTCATGGATGATTGGCCAAAAAATCAGTATGATCGCTCTGCTGGTTCTTGGCCTGAACTTGATATGCAGTCAGACAGAACTCAGTTATCTATTTCAATACCTATGGCTCCGTCAGACTTTATGTTCTCTAATTCCTCGCCAAACAATGAGAAAACCGCTCTGTCCCCTCTAAGGTTGTCTCGCGAATTGGATCCGATACCTATGGGGCTCGGAGTTGGTACCGTACTAAATGAACCAAACCAAAGACAAGCGAGTTGGATTCCCATCTCATGGGAAACTTCAATGGGTGGTCCCCTTGGAGAGGTCTTGCATAATACGACTAATGGTGCAGCTGAGTGTAAGAATTCATCAGCACTTAATCTTATGTTGGAGGGATGGGACAGTAGTCCTAGGTTAAATACCTCTCCAACTGGGGTCTTGCAGAAGGCTTCATTTGGTTCACTTTCAAACAGCAGTGCAGGACAAAGCCCAGCAGCAGAGAACAAGAATAGTGAAGGGGCAAGTCTGTGCAATGACCTTCTCGGTCCGGCTCTTGTTCATTCTGCATCAATGCCTGCCCTGTAACTACTCGACTCTTTGGAGTTTGTTTGGTGGAAGAGAGGAGAAAATAGGAGTCCAATGTCTGCATGTAACAATTTCTTTTGAAGCTTTTGATCAGACCTTTGATTTTGTTAGCTTATAATATGTTTCACTTCGTGGATTGCTTGTGAAAGAGGGAAAGACTGGACATAAAAACCCGCAGGGCAGATGGTTTTCAGAGTCGTCATGTGGAAATTCTGGCATCAGATTTCGGACTCTTGATTTCACACAAGCTTTAACTATGTATAACGTTCTCGTCAAAGAGCAAAGCCCATCATTTTGTTTTAGCTATGAAGTTGGTGGTCTTGTAAAACTTTGGTTTAGCCATTAGAACTTGAATGCAATGCCGTTTTGATATCAGCAAACAACGTAGTTTCTGTTTCCGTTCAATCTAATTCGTTAATGGTTCAGCTTCTGCATATTTTATGACTTTTCAAAGGTTTTGGAAATAATTTTGCTCTATATGTTATTTGGACCAAGTCTTAAATGTGCCATTCTTAAGTCTCATATTGAGAATATGACAACTCACATAAGAACATTGAAAATAATTGCTGGGACACTTTAAACTTTTAACCTTAAATAAAAAGAGAGGATGGAAGAAATTTATAAGTTTATATAATACTATTATTATCTTTTAAATTTGGAAATAGGAGTTATAGATGTATTAATTTAAACCCTTACATATAATTAAATCAAACTTCCTTTTAAACAAAATAAATGGTTGAACAAACATTAATTGATTAGACTTGTATCTAAATTTTATTCATTTTCTTTTCTAAAATAATATAAAATTCGATTGGATCCAATCTTTTCAGAAGTTGAAAATTCAATTAGGATCTAGTTAAAGTTTAGACCCACTTCCTAGAAGTTTAATCATACTTAAGCCTATATTAAATTTTGGATTCAAATGAACCTAACTTATTACTATCTTAAATTAGCTTTTTCATATTAGTACTTTGAATGTTAGCACCCAATCTAAATATGAATTATTTAGCCTTAGACTAGGCCAACTTTAACTACTGTTGTCATTTCGGGCCTTAACTTTATTGATAATTTTGATTAGATGAGTCCAAATTTACGAATTGAATTATTAGAGTCAACGTAAATAATCACAAATCTCTTACCCAACGTAATAACTAATGATAAACAATAAAACTACGACCTATAAAAACTACCTTTATATAGTGAAAATGGGAAAACATGTACAAATTATAAAGCAAAATTGACATTTTTAGAGCACACTATAAAGAATTCTTATATTATTGACATGTATAAAAATTACCCTATATTGTATTAACGTATTATTGATAGACATTCTAGGGTATCCATCAGTGTTATTCACCAAAAAACATTGAAGCTTAGTTGATAGTGTTGGACCCCGTCTCCAAGGCCCAACATTAGGAAACACACCAGCATAGCAGACCTAAAATCGACCACACACTGACCACAATTTGGGAAGACCTTCAAAAGGAAATTCGGATCGACTTCTTAAGGACATTTGTTCCTCATGATCTAACGATTCTAACGCCACTGAAAACCCTCAATTCGGATCAGAAATGAAGAAGTTATGACCAAAATGCTTTTTAAAGAAAATAGTCAAAACTGAACACTTTACTGACTTCGCGTCAGAATTTGAAAATCTTAGAGGCTAGATTGCCGATTTGTTCCTTCATAAAACTTGTAGGTTTAGCTCTCTAGTTTAATTTAAAACAAGAATCGCCTCAATCGGAGCTCTATAGCTCAAGATATTTCAAAATAAGTGAAGTATATTCAGACTTTATCTACCGATCATCACACTTTGTTTCAATCCACTTTTTATAAATTAAAAGCAATACTGACAAATCAGGTATAAAAGATAGAAAATTTTCTTAGAGTCAACACTTCAAAATCACTTAATCTGGAGGTCTGATTTAAAAGTTATAAAAAAAAAAGAAGAGAATTGATCATTAAAAACCGACTAACGTCTGAAGCTTCGCCCAGAGGCGCGCTGGCTTCGACAATGGGCGGCGCTTTGGGCGTTTAAGGCCAAACGACATGCCCAAATGATCGACCTATCGAACTTGAACCTCATAACTTTTGACTCCGAGCTCCAAATTAGACGCGGTTTGTTTCGTTGGAAAGCTAAGAGATAGCTTTACCATTTTTAAGAAGGACTCAAAGGCAAGCTCGGACACTAAAGGAATCAAAAGTTTACTCCAAGACCGAGTGACTAGCTCCTCCTAAACAGTACCAGAACTTGCAAATACCATAACTTTTGACCCAAAACTCCGAATTGAGCAAACTTGGTGGCTATAGAAAAGTAAGAGAACGATCTACAACTTTCATGAAGACCAAAAGAACAAACTCCAACTTTAAACAGGTCGCATATGGATTCAAAGTTTCTGCTAATATACATCTATCATTTTGACAGCACATGCACTTAATTCTAACATCTCGTAGCTACCAAATAATACACTCTAAAATAGCTCATACTACATCATGGCAAGCTCTACAGCTCGCCTAACACCCTCAAGGAGTCTAAATGATCCTATTCAACCTAAAATAACTCAGAATTTGCAGCACAACACAATATACCCAAATTGCTCCCATGAACACATCATTGATTTTGCGAATCAGCGACTCATGAACCTTTACAAATTCCCAGCGAGCTCTCCCAAAGCAAAAACCCAAAGATAAAAAGGCGCATACATATACCCTTTTCAAGGTCAAGCACATATCGCAAATCAACAAATTCACATGATGAAGAGAGTACTGGAGCTCTCAATCTCTTTATCAATCATTCAAGAGTTCAATCATAGCTTTAATTACATATCAGCATATTCATCAAATCCATCGAAAATCAAGTACCAAAATACAACATATGAGATGCTCAATGCTTAATATGCTTATAAAGCTATCCAAAAGCTAGTTACTAACTTAATACAAAAGTGTCTTATGCCCGATGCCTTGCAAAGTTCCGGGATAAACTAGAATTTACACCTGAGAAGGGAGAATGGGGTGAGCAAAACACGGCTCAGTGGCTAACACGTTTATAGCCATCAAGTAATGAGCCATACAACACATAGAGAATCCGAAACATTTGCAATCTATCATATAAAACACAAATAACTCAACTTCATCACATAAATCATAAATTAGCCAAAATCACCACATAAAGCATAGCATGGAATCATCTATCGATTAAAACACATATTATGCATCATAAACACCAAAATGATGAAATGCACACATTTGGCTCGAGAGTTCCATAAACACGACGAAAACCGAAGTTTACCGTAAACACGACGAGTCGATTTTCGAGGATCTCGTGGCCTCAATGGGCAAAGGGAGAAGGCTAGGGGGGGTCATCGTGCACGAGACTTAACGAAACAGGTTCTCTTTCGCCCAATCACAACCAATTTATGCGCACATATTCAAACACAAGAATAGCATTTTATGTTTCTTTCTTTCTATCGAATCATCACAGTTTCATACTTTTCTTTCAAATCGAAGGAAAGACGCTTTAAATATACACACAAATTAACAAAGATTGCACACATAGGGCATTTGCGCATTACACAACAACTATAAAAAATGTACCACCTAATGTCGGAATCCGAATTCAAGATTGCCCTTCCTCCTTGTCTTGAGTGAGGTTTTCTTGATTTCCTTCAATTAAATCACACTCCATTTAATAAATATATTCTAAAAGAAAGGCATAGCATTCATAAAATTAAGCAAAGGTAAAATAAGCTTTAAACCTAACCTACCCATAAGCCATCTATGCCAGAAAAACCAAAGCCCTAACTTAGAAATCCTAGAATCCCTTTGATTTCACCTTCTCTTCTTTCTTTCTTCAAACCCTACACAAACCCTAACTTCCATTTCATCCCATTTTCGAACCTATCATAAACAAAGATGGAACTTACCTCTAACAAGTAGATTTCTCTTTTTCTTCTTCTTCTTTCAAACCTCCTACGGCTCTCCTTCCTCTTGGCCGAAAGCTCCTTCTTTCTTCTTAGCTCACGATTTTGCTTTCTCTTCTTTTCTTTAGGTCTACGACAACTTGCTTCCTTCTCTTCCTTTAATTCATTTATGTCTCAACTTAAAAGCCTACCTCAAAACTATGTAGTTTTGATACTCCTTTAAAGCTCACTTGCATTTCCTTTTGGGCTCTCCTCCTCCTACTTATTCTATTCTTTCCCAAAGCCCATTCCATCCAACAAGCCCTTAATTTTTGTCTCATATGGCTCTACTCATCCAAGCCTACTTCCAATTAATCCAATTAATTCTAACCCTTCACTTTAACTTCAAAATTTCCAATTCCCAATCATACTAACTAAATCCAAGACTCAACAAATACATATATATATACACACATAATTAAAACAATTAAAGCAAAAATAAAGAACAAGTCAAGTAAATCAATAAATAAATAAAAATTAAAAATTTTCGGGGCCCAACAATTCTCCCCTCCTAAAAGAATTTCGTCCTCGAAATCCTTACCTGAGTCCATGAAGAAGTATGTGTACTTCTCCCTCATGGCTTCTAAAGGCTCCCAAGTTGCCTCTTTGGTCGAATGGTTTCTCCACAAGACCTTAACCAGCTTTACAATCTTATTCCTTAACACCTTTTCTTTTGAATCCAAGATCTCCACTGGTTGCTCCTCATAAGTTAAATCCTTTCTCAACTGAACCTCTGAAAGTTGAACTATATGCGAAGGATCCGATCTGTACTTTCTCAGCATCGATACATGAAACACATTATGAATCTTAGA
The DNA here is from genome assembly GCA_029891385.1 of Erythroxylum novogranatense. Classification (NCBI taxonomy): domain Eukaryota; kingdom Viridiplantae; phylum Streptophyta; class Magnoliopsida; order Malpighiales; family Erythroxylaceae; genus Erythroxylum; species Erythroxylum novogranatense. The sequence continues at coordinate 14,611,079 of CM057225.1, read as the reverse complement.
TAACTCCAATGACAAATATAATTTATAAGCCAAAGGCCCAATCCTCTCAATGATCTCATAGGGGCCTATATACCTCGGGCTAAGCTTGCCCTTCTTGCCAAATCTCAAAACACCTTCCCATGGAGAAGCTCTAAGAAACACCTTTTCTCCCACTTCAAATTCCATCTCTTTCCTATGGGCATCCGTGTAGCTTTTCATCCTATCTTGAGCTGCTTTAAGCCTCTGTTTCACTAACTTAATTTTATCAACTGTAACCTGTACCAATTCAGGTCCTACAAGCTTCCTTTCACCTTCCTCATCCCAAAAAATAGGAGTTTTGCATCTCCTACCATACAAAGCCTTGTAAGGTGCCATCTGAATTCCCGAGTGATAGGAATTATTGTAAGCAAACTCAATCAAAGGTAGGTGGTCATCCCACGAACCTTTGAAATCCAACGCACAAGCTCTCAACATTGCCTCCAAAGTCCGTATCGTCCTCTCCGATTGTCCATCAGTCTGCGGGTGGAAAGCTGTACTAAAATGCAATCTAGTCCCTAGAGGCTCCTGCAAACTTTTCCAAAATCTGGAAGTGAACCTAGGATCCCTATCAGAAACTATCGAGCTAGGAATCCCATGAAGTCTGATTACCTCATCTACATACTTCTTAGCCAACACATTCAAAGAATCTATCTGTCTAATTGGCAAGAAGTGTGCCGACTTGGTCAGCCTATCAACAATCACCCATATAGCGTCATGCTTCTTGCTAGACCTCGGTAACCCCATCAGAAAATCCATGGTGATCTTCTCCCATTTCCATTCCGGAATCGGCAATGGATTAAGCTTGCCGAAGGTGCTTGGTGTTCAGCTTTCACTTGCTGACACACTAAACATCTTTTAGCATACTCTGCCACATCTCTCCTCATTCCCTTCCACCAAAAATACTCTTTCAAATCTCGATACATCTTAGAACTCCCTGGGTGCATTGCATACGGAGCATTATGCGCCTCATCAAGGATCTCATCTTTCAGCTCTAGCATGTCTGGAACACACAATCTATTGCCCATAACCATCAATCCATCTTCCTTAACCTCTACTTCAGAAGGTTTGCCATTCTTTACCTCTTCTCTAAGCTTACTCAAGTACTCATCCAGTTCCTGCAATTCTTTAATCTTCTCTTTCAATACTGGTCTCACTCTAAAATTTGCCAAGATATAATCAGGTTCAACCTGTCTCAATGACACATCAAGCCTGGCTAATTCCTTCAGCAAGGGAAGATACACTGTTTCCACATGTGCCATAGCGGACTTCCTACTCAAAGCATCTGCTACCACATTAGCTTTCCTCGGATGGTAGTCTATCATCAAGTCATAATCTTTTAACAATTCTAACCATCGCCTCTGTCTCAAATTCAGCTCTTTTTGAGTCAACAAGTACTTAAAATTCTTATGGTCTGTAAATACCCTAGTATTAACTCCATACAAGTAACGTCTCCAAATCTTCAATGCGAAAATTATAGTAGCCAATTCCAAATCGTGAATAGGATAGTTCATCTCATAAGGCTTTAATTGCCTAGAAGCATAGGCAATCACTTTCTCCCCTTGCATCAATACGCACCCTAAACCCTTCTTAGAGGCATCACTGTATACAATGTATCCATCATCACCATAGGGTAATGTCAAAATCGGTGCAGTAGTAAGCCTATTCTTCAATTCCTCAAAACTGATCTGGCACTCCTCAGTCCACTCAAATTTCTGATTCTTCCTCGTCAATTTGGAAAGTGGAGCAGCTATTATAGAAAAGCCCTCCACGAATCTCCTGTAATATCCAGCTAATCCCAAGAAACTTCTCACTTCAGCTACATTCTTAGGTGCTTCCCATTCAACCACAACTTCTATCTTTTGTGGATCCACGTGCACTCCACGTTCTGAAATCATGTGCCCAAGAAATATCACTTCTCTTAACCAAAATTCGCACTTGTCGAATTTGGCATACAATTCATTCTTTCTTAATGTCTCCAAGGCAACCCTCAAATGATCCTCATGCTCCTCATCACTCTTAGAATAGACCAATATATCATCAATAAAGACAATGATAAATTGATCTAAGAAAGACTTGAAGACTCTATTCATCAAATCCATAAAGACTGCAGGAGCATTCGTTAACCCGAAAGGCATAACGAAAAACTCAAAGTAGCCATACCGCGTCCGAAAAGCAGTCTTGGACACATCGGTCTCCTTAATCCTCAACTGATGGTAACTTGATCTCAAATCTATCTTGGAAAAGACTCTTGCCCCTTGCAACTGGTCAAATAAATCATCTATGCGCGGGAGCAGATATCTGTTCTTAACGGTGACATGATTCAGCTTCCTGTAATCCACACACATCCTCAACGACCCATCTTTCTTCTTCACAAAGAGAACCGAAGCTCCCCAAGGCGAAGAGCTCGGCCTAATGTAACCCTTCTCCAATAAATCCTTCAATTGTTCCTTAAGCTCCTTCAATTCCGCCGGAGCCATTCGGTAAGGTGGAATTGAAATCGGTGTAGTACCTGGAAGAAGCTCAATGGGAAACTCAATTTCTCTAGGCGGAAGTAGTCCTGACAATTCCTCGGGAAAGACATCCGGGAACTCCTTGACTACAGGAATGTCTCCTAACCTCCCTCTATCTGCCTCCGTGTCTACCACATAGGCCAGAAATGCTTTACACCCCTTACTCATCATTCTCTCTGTTGTCATAGCCGAAACAATCCGAGGCTGAATGACTTTTCTATCTCCCATAAATACCACTTTTCTGCCATCTTCTAGCTCAAATTCTACTGTCTTCTGCTTGCAGTCTAAATTGGCATGATACTTCTCTAATGTATCCATACTTAGGATCACATCCAATCTGTTGGGACCCGATCCGAGAACCGGATCCCAACCGAAAAATGAATGTGCACGGAGAAAACAGAATCGAATGAAAACGGAAACAATAACTAATCGACCCAAACGAACAGATTGCAAAGCGAAACGAAATCAAAGAAGACACATCCGACATCCGGAAACAATAATCCAAGAAAACTTATCGAATGAACATAACCGCGTTGGGAATCCTAAGACGTTCCAAAATCCGTTATGAATTTTTTTTCTTTTCTTATTCTCATTTCTTTTCTCGTTACTCAATCATATACCAATCATCTTAAATCCATACAGTCGTACATAATCTGATATAAATCCATACCAATCTCAAATTTCTCACACTCTTATATACACTTATACATATCCAAAATCTCACTTTTATCCAAATTTTTTACCAAAATTCGGCAAAGATAACTTTGCCTTTATCCTAACCCAAAATTTCTGCAAAGGCAAAATACACTTCTATAATCCCTAATCGAATATCGTAACCATCGGACTCTCCCGTCAGGAATCCTAACACCAATGAAACACAAACCTAAAACTAATACTTCCATATTTCTCAAATCAATATACCAATCTCATAATTCAAGATCAATATATATCTCAATTTATACAAATTCCCAAATCAACCATACAATATGTTCTCAAATTCTCCATAATTTCCTATACAAATTTCACAATCATTCACAATACTTAACTTTATACACAAATACATTTTTTTCAAACCTTTCTTAAACCACAAACAGATCCATACTCAAAATCCAAAATACACAAAATCTAAGCGACACATATGTAAACCGATGTCTTCACATTCTTTCATCCGATCTCCTGCTGGAAACACGGAGATGGGGATGAAAGGGGGTGAGCTCAAAGCTCGTGGATAACACATTTATAAAATGACAAATAAGCTGAAAACATTTTTCATAATCTTTTTGCCAAAAGGGCTAATTTTCAAACTTTTCAACTTTCAAATATTTCTCTCAAACTCTTTCCAATTTTCCCAAACTTCTCATAAAATCTCATTTTCTCATTTTCAAAATTCTAATTCTTCATAAATATGAATGCAACATAATTTCAATTTTCATTTCTCACTTTTAAACATGAATGTCGAACATAGAAACAAATCAAAACACATAACATATCAGAATGGTCTGGCTAGGTCCAAACAAGAGAAGAGGAAGAAGAGAGGAGAAAGAAGAGAGAGTAGAGAGAGAAAGTTAAGTTTTGCATTTTTTAAGAGTTTTAAGAGGATTTTCATTGTTTTCAAAGGGAAAGAGTAGAAAAGCTTGAAGGTTTCCTTTGGAAGCAAAGAACCAAAATTAAGGAGAATGAGGTAAGTTGAAATTTTGAACTTGACTTTTTTCTTAAACTTTTGGTTGATTTAGCATGATTATGATGTGGGTTTGTGGTCTTTGAAGTTAATTTGAGAGATTGCCAAGTATGTTAGATTTAATTTTGGATTTTGTGTGAGTAGAAATTTTGCCAATTTTAGAAGTTGGGGTTTTTGAAAATTTATGACTTAGAATTATAGAAAGTATGATGAATTGATGATATATGAAATCAATTTTGAAGAAATTGTATTTTATGGTATTGAATTGGGATAAATTGGTTTAGGCCAATTTTAAGATTTGGGGATTTTTGAAATTGAGGATTTAAATAGTTTGGAATTAATGTGAATTGATGAATTGTGAGATTAATTTTGAAGAAATTATGTTTTATGAGATTTAATTTGGGTGTATTGGTTTAGGCCAATTTTGAAAATTGGGGATTTTCAAAATTGGAGATTGAAATAGCTTGGAGTTATGATAGTTATGTTTTTCCTATGGTTGAGTTTGAGAATTATGCAAATTATGATGATGAATTTGGATGTTATTGGCTTAGGAATTTTTAAATTGAAGAAAGAAGAAGGAATTTGGAGAATTGACTATTTGGACAAGCTTTAGCGTCATTTCGAGGTGGATAGCATATTTATATTTTGATTTATAAGTTAAATATTACTTTTCAAAATTTGAGAAAATGAAAGAAAAGATTTTAGTACTTTGTTTATTTCGAATGATTTTGGAAAATTATTACAAGCGTAAATTCATTGCTTTAAATGATTTGATAAACTGATAGAAATTCTGAAAAATGCATTTGTTGTGTATGCATTGAATGATTTGATTTCTGAAATTAGAATTCGAATGATGAATTGATCAAATTGTATGCTTTATGTGAATGTGTGGAAAATTAAGAAATTGAAAAGTGCCTTCGGGCAATCCGACTTTTCGTTTTCGATTATGTGTTATGTGGGTTTGGTAGGTCCCTTGGTGAGTCAGCGCTGTCTCTATGTGTATAGCCTTCTCCAGGCTGCCCGCTAGTGGCACGGAGCTCCGATTTCGGACTCCTTCACGGCTACACTGGACCGCAATGCGGGAAAGTGTAGTACGTTCTGTTCACGACTGCACAGGACCGCTATGCGGGACTGTGCAGTACGTTCTGTTTGGACCTAGCCAGACCATTCTGATATGTTATGTGTTTTGATTTGTTTCTATGTTCGGCATTCATGTTTATAAAGTGAGAAATGAAAATTGAAATTATGTTGCATTCATATTTATGAAGAATTCGAGAATTTTGAAAAATGAGAAAAATGAGATTTTTATGAGAAGTTTGGGAAAATTGGAAAGAGTTTGAGAGAAATATTTGAAAGTTGAAAAGTTTGAAAATTAGCCCTTTTGGCAAAAAGATTATGAAAAATGTTTTCAGCTTATTTGTCATTTTATAAATGTGTTATCCACGAGCTTTCGAGCTCACCCCCCTTTCATCCCCATCTCCAGGTTTCAAGCAGGAGATCGGATGAAAGAATGTGAAGACATCAGTTTCGACATATGTGTCGATGACATGTGTGATTAACCCACAGGTATTTTTGGATCTCATTGGGATATAAGATTGAGGTATAGTGCAAAGGGATTATGGCAAGACAATTGGTATATGATGTCGCCATTCGAAAAGTGTATAAGGGGTTTTACTACCACAAAAGAGTCGTTATCCCTATATTATGTGATCAAGGTAATAAAGTGATGGGCTAAGTAAAATAAGATAGTGACATTGCATTGAATTGATTTACACTGAGGTTATAAATCACATGAGATTTGTGTTTTGATAATAACGAAATCTGATAAGCGATAAATGAAATATTTTGAAGGGTATGGCCTCGGCCAAAAGGTACTTAGATGGAAATAAAGGTGTAGTTAAGGGAAATTGAATTCGTGATGAGGGGCCTCTATGTGATTGTGGTGTAAATAGCATTATGGATTGGTAAGCTAGACTAAAACTTAAAAGATGATTCGGATTCACAAAATGGTTCATAGACAGGATTGGAAATATTGTTAGGATTCGATATATATGTTATTGATAGTGATGATAGTGAAAGTAATAAATTGCGCATAATTGAGAAAGTAGTAAAATCATCGAGAGTTTGAGAAAGGGAAATAAAGTAATTGATTATTTTTGATCTCCGTTCATTTACTGAATGTGGGCGTGTAGTAAAAACAATGGGAAACAGAGGGTATGAGTCAAAAAGACTCCCCGCCTTTCGATAATCGATATGAAATTTCGAGACGAAATTTTTATTAGGAGGGGAGAATTGTAACATCCCATCTCCGATGGGAAGGGTATTTTAGTAAATTGGGACGGGTTAGGAGTATTGAATTGAATCTCGGCATGAACATATGTCATGCAGCCTCTATAAATGGTGAGTTTTGCACATGTACGTAGTCATACATGCATTCATGATATTTTCCAGCTTAGGTTTCAAATTGAGACCTTTTGTGAAATTGGTGTGATAATGGGATTTGGAAAATTATTTAGAGTGCGTCATAAATTGTTTCCCATTTTTAGGGATTTATGAGAATTTTTCTGGAATTTTTCGGGGTTCTTGCCCGGACCGAAAAATTTCAACTGACGGGCTGAGTGAGTCTTTTTGTACTGAAAAGGAATTGCCTAATGGCATGAGATTAGTGAATAAATAATTGTGGAATTATGTTAGTGCCATGATTAGAGATTAAGTGGGATTAGTGCTTAATTAATTGGGATTAACTTATTTTTGACCTTTCCATTCATTAAAAGCCAAGTGTTTCCTTCCATTAATTGATTTTGTCCCATCTTCTTATCTTCCACGACCTTCCTCCTTATTATATTTATAAAATTGGTCTTGGAAAGCTTTGGAAAAGTTCTTCTTCCTTTCCATCCGAAATTTGGTTTCTCTTTCCTTGGAGTGTTCTTTATCTCCTTCGAAATTTTCTTCTACTTATATCATACAAGACATTTCTCCTTGGTTCTTTGCTTACTCTTCTTCACACCAACCAAGTTGAAGCTTTGAGTGAAGAAAATCTTTGGTATGTTTGTGATAGCCATATGGGAGGTTTGGAAAAAGGAAGTTAGTGTGAACTTGAAGAATCAAGGGGTATTGGTAGCTTGAACTTGCAACTAGGTAAGAGTTGTTTTGCTTTCCTTCTTTTGGTAGTTAGAAACATGCATGGGGATCATTTGTACATTTATTTGATCATTATAAGGGTAGATGTAAATGGGTTTAAATGTATGCTTGTGTATGGATGAATGATTGAATAAGGTTTCCATTGATTTGGCTTGGTTTTGGATTAAGTTTACAAGGTTAGATGCATGGGAAAGTAATAAAAATTTAATTGTGAGGGTGCTGCCAACTTTTGTATAATCATATAAGTATATGTTATGATGAATTTGAGGTTGAATTAGAGGTATAAATGGGTGCTTAGAGTTGTGTTATTGGCATTGGAAATGATAAAAGCTAAGTTTAGTACCAAAGCTGGAAAATTGAAGTTTGACCTAGTATACTGATTTGATCATAACTAATTGTGTAGGTGTGCAAATGAGGTGAGGTTTGTGGCCACTTAAACTTTGGGATGTTAGCTACATATTTGTGTGAAATAGGTGTTGTTAAATTGTAATGTTAGAAGGGCGAAATTTTGCATGGAAAGTTACTGTTTTATTGCCTGTGAACAGTGACCGCAAGTATGACTAATGTGTTTTGTTGATTTTTCTAACTTAATTGACATGGAGTTAGGGAACATGGTCTTCATGGAAGTTTTAGCATATTGAGTTAGCTTTCCATTGCCACTGATATTGCTATTTTTCGAGTTGTATATTGGGAGATATGGCCTGATTACTAGTGACTGTTTATATGCAGTGACTGAAACCTAGTTGGATTGGCATATTTAGTACACATTCGGGTGTGGAAGAATTTTAGTAATTTTTTTAAATTGAATTGGAGTTTGAAATGTATTGAAGAGTTTTAGATAATACATTTATCTTGAAATTGGTGTATGGCATGTAATTTTTGGAAATCAGATGTGGGAGATATGGAATTTCAAAAGTTGAACTTACATTGTGATGTTAAGTGCTGATTAGGTCAGTAACTTGCATAACAGATTTGAAATTGTTAGAAATAGAATTGGAGATTGAGTTCTTCATGAAACTTGAAGTTTGAGGACTTATCGTTTCAGGGACATAAAGTTTGGATTTTTCTGACTTGTGTACAGGGAGTTATGCTTGTTATAAGTTTACTGCTCAAATTGAATGATTTCAGGGACAGCAACATTGAGTGAATTAATTGACTTGTTTAGAAATGGAATTTGATTTTGGGTTATTCATGAAAGTTGTATAGGACATTGTAAACTTATTGAGCATATTTATGTGGTAATTTTTAGCTGAATACTCAGTGAGTTCTTGAATTTGTAAGTTACTGTCCTGTGTTGACGAGGTTTGAGTAGGCAGTAGCTTTGATGGGATTTTTGACACCCTTAGGGTTGGAATTAATTTTTATGGTCTTCTTGAGAATTGTAGAGGGTTTTATGATCTTTCCAATAAGGTAAGATTTGTATTTTTCTGAAGTGTGTGTTGAGAATTATGAGTGTTGAAAGTTGGATTGGAAATTAGGAAGTTGGATTGGAAATTAGGAAAAAGGGAAATGGGAATTTGGATTTTCGCCCGGTTACTAGGGTAAGCGTCATCTAGTGACGAGGCTTAGGATGAACGGCGTCACTAGGGTGACGCGTCGCCCTAGCGACGACGCCGGATCATCCGGAATCACTAGGGCGACGGCTCGCCCTAGTGATGAGGCAGATCTGATTTTTTTATTATTATTTGGTATTATGTTGATTATTTGGTATTTGGTGTTTCTTTTGTCAATTTCTTTTCCTTCCGACGTCCGATTGACCTGATTCTTGAGGCATCGGATTTGTGAAATATTGAATTTCATTTTGTGAGAAATTGGGAATTTTTGGACGGGAAATTGACGTGGCCCCGGGAAATTGTTCGATAAGCACTGTTTTGTTTAATTGGAGACCTATAGAGGTCCGAATTGCGCACCGTCAACACCAGTAGGTTTCTAAATTTTAGATGAAATTTATATTGGGAAAATTTGGATTTAGGGCCGGAAATCTCATGAACATGCATTCTACACTTACATGTGCATTATTATTAGTTCGGATTGGATAATTAGTAATGGGATTCCTCTCTGTTTGTTATAGAGGCACATTTGGAGCGTCGATCTACCGACGTTACTGAGAGTTCCAGATGTTAGCTCGGAAGTCCAGGTGAGTAACCTAGTTGGTTCCTCAACCTTTATGTGTTTAAGATTTTGCAATTATGCCATGTGGAGATAATGGAGGGTTTATGTGTGTTTGATTTTGATCGATTTCGGACCATAGGTGTCTGAAATATTTAGAATGAGTTAACGAAGTGCTACTTGTGTGTAACTGTTTGTGAATGTTTACATTGGAGATCTCGGACCAAAGGTCCGAGGAAATGGGAAATTGATATTGAAGTGTTAATTGTCTATTTCGATACATTGGATGTGACTGTCGATGTGATATGGTAGGATGCAATAAATTGGAAATGTAGATAATTGAAATACCAGACCGAAAGTCCGAAGAACTGGAAAATAGCATTGACATGTAAATGGAAATTGGAATATGTACAGGGCATGCATAAACATAAAAGTATGATCAGATAAAGGCAGTTGTGACCGGAGCAGCCACCGTATCAGGGCATATCACGCCCAACGTATATGAGAGCTTTTAACTCAACGCACAGGACCTCAGGTCTAACGTATTCAGAGCCTCAGGCTCAATGTATCAGGGCTTCAAGCCCAATGTTTTCAGAGCCACTGGCTCAACGCAATGTGCCCGTCACTGGGACAGTTTCAGGCGCACGGTCACAACAACGAAATGAAAATGGAACAGTGTCACATGCGCATTGCATATATATATATGATTGTAAATGACTGGAAGATGTGAATGATGAAATTGTATGTGTATATGAAATTGGAACTGAAATGTGATAATATGTGATATTACATAATGCTCTTGTGTGCTAATATGATTGGTGAATGCATGAGTTGAGTGAACCATCGATGATGGTTTCTCACTGAGTTCGCAAACTCACCCAACATTGCAAATATTTTTCAGGAATTGAAGAGTACCCCGTTAGTGAGCCGGGAGTATGATTACTACAAGAGAGTCGGGTCCGATGTCGGGATCAGTTCACGTCTGCATTTGTGTTATCTTGACTTATGTGTAAATTTTTATTCCGCAAAAATTGTACTGAATTGATTGAGGGCCCTAATTGATAAATATTATTTTGGCATGTAATCTTTGATAAAGTGTATGGCTAAAAAAGGGTTTGCGTGTCGTGGGCCCAACTTATTTTACTGATATTTGCGCACTCGATGGATTTAAGAAAAAAAAAAGAAAAAAAAAACTTGGTAAACTATATTGACTGCTCTAGCATACCACCCTCGCGGCTCGCGGGCTCAGATATCACCGTCGATGTCGGGTTCGGGTCTCGTGGGAGTGGGATGCTACATTTGTGCATATAAGAGTGTGAGAAATTTGAGATTGGTATGGATTTATATCATATTATGTACGACTGTATGGAGTTAAGATGATTGGTATATGATTGAGTAACGAGAAAAGAAATGAGAATAAGAAAAGAAAAAAAAATTCATAACGGATTTTGGAACGTCTTAGGATTCCCAACGCGATTATGTTCATTCGATAAGTTTTCTTGGATTATTGTTTCCGGATGTCGGATGTGTCTGCTTTGATTTCGTTTCGCTTTGCAATCTGTTCGTTTGGGTCGATTAGTTATTGTTTCCGTTTTCATTCGATTCCATTTTCTCCGTGCACATTCGTTTTTCGGTTGGGATCCGGTTCCCGGATCGGGTCCCAACACAATCCCCCCATCTTCAAAGGCATCAAGTCCACCACAAATTTTCCTCCACTAATCCCTATCTCACACTCTCTATACACTTGACTGATAATAATATACTGACCGATTGGAGTACTCACCATCCAAGGAGTATCCAATGGGCTCAACTTCCTCCTAGGCACAGTCCTACTCGATGACACAAAAGAATGGGTAGAACCCGAATCAATTAAAGCAAGAACATCATCATCAAACAATTTTACCGTACCCGTCACCACTTCTGGAGCTGTCTCTGCCTCCTCTCGAGTCATTGTGAAAACTCTAGCTGGGGCTTGCCCCCTGGATCTGTCTGGAGGATGAGCTCTCTTAGGCATTCCAGAGCTACCCACTTCAGTCACAGCCTTCTGTCCCACTGTCTCTGTCCTCCTAGAAGCTTGCATCTGTGATCCCTCTCTTCTGTCCGACTTAGGACACTGTTTGGCTATGTGTCCTCTCTGTCCACAATTGAAGCATGCTCCTGTCAATCTGCGACATTCTCCCTTATGAAGATTCCCACAGTGCTCACATTTGGGAAGAGGTGGCCTCTCCCTATCTCCTCTTCTACTGCCGCCCACCGTTGAGGCTTGGTGAGAAATAGCAGAAATCCTCATAGGCCTAGGCCGGCTCGCACCGCTGCTTCTCTCCTCAGACTGCACAGGAAAGGTTCTGACACTTCTCTCAGGAATAGAAGTACCACCTCCCCTCCTGAACTGCTCTCTTTCCTTTCTTTTCTGGCTAACTGCATTCTTGATGTTCTCGATGTTCTCAACTCTCAACGCTGCTTCAACCAACTGTTGGAAGTCACCAAAGTTCTACACTACCACCTTCTCTCTGATAGCTAGGTGCAGGCCCGACTCAAACCGGCGGCACTTTGCAGCCTCACTGAACATCATCTCTGAAGCATACCTTGACAACTAAGTAAACCGGCGCTCATATTCAACCACTGTCATTTCCCTCTGGGTGAGACTCAGAAATCCTCTCTGCTTCTGCTGAATGTACGCTTCAGACAGATACTTCTTCCTGTAAATAGCCAGGAAGTCTTCCCATGTCAACCCTATCGGCTTCAACTGACTCCCCGGTACACACTCCCACCAATGTAAGGCATCACCCTAGAGCAGACTAGCAGCATAAACCACCCTCTCATCATCCTCGCACTCCATCTGATCCAAAACCCTCTCGGTCTTCCTCAACCAGGTCTCAGCTTCCTCAGGATCCGTGGTCCCGTAGAAGTCCACTGCTCCATACTTCCTCAACTTGTCAAACTGTCTCCCGTTCTTAACTGGGGCCGAACCAGAAGCCTGTGGCATTTGACCCTCAGACTGACTAGGCGACTGCTGCGTCTGAGATCGGAGGGGCTCACTACTTTGCCCTCGAGAAGCCTCAGCCACTCCAGGGGCTACCGACTCATCGGTACTCTCCTCCCTTGGTGGAGAGTCAGGTGCAATTGAAAATTGCAGAACTCCTCGTGTCCTTCTACGAGGTGGCATCTTACTCTTTCAATGAAAATATTTATGATTAGATAAAATTCTTTTTAATTCTAGATCCTATATGTATGCATGATGTGCATGTCATTTAATACAAACAATCAACTCATAATGCAAAATTTAATCACATAGCAAAACAATTTCCCTACTATGCATCCTAAGCCTAGGAGTGTACCTAAGCTCTGATACCAAACAATATTGGACCCTGTCTCCGAGGCTCAACATTCGGAAACACACCAGCATAGCAGACCCAAAACTAACCACACACTGACCACAATTTGGGAAAACCTCCAAAAGGAAATTCGGATCGACTTCTTAAGGACATTTGTTCCTTATGATCTAACAATTCTAACGCCACTGAAAACGCTCAATTCGGATTAGAAATGAAGAAGTTATGACCAAAATGCTTTTTAAAGAAAATAGTCAAAACTGAACACTTTACTGACTTCGCGTCAGAATTTGAAAACCTTAGAGGCTAGATTGCTGATCGGTTCCTTCATAAAACTTGTAGATTTAGGTCTCTAGTTTAATTTAAAACAAGAATCGCCTCAATCGGAGCTCTATAGCTCAAGATATTTCAAAATAAGTGAAGTATATTAAGACTTTATCTACCGACCATCACACTTTGTTTCAATCCACTTTTTATAAATTAAAAGCAATACTGACAAATCAGGTATAAAAAGATAAAATTTTTTCTTAGGAGTCCAACGCTTCGAAAATTAGCTTAATCGGAGGTCGAACTAAAAAGTTATGACCAAAAGAAGGAAGAGGGGTCGGTCGGCCAAAAATCGACCCCAACGCCCGAGCTCGCCCAAGGGCGAGCGACCTACCCAGCGATCCGACCTATCAGACTTCGAATCCTCATAACTTTTGACTCCGAGCTCCAAATCAGACGCGGTTTGTTTCGTTGGAAAGCTAAGAGATAGCTCTACCATTTTTAAGAAGGAATCAAAGGCAAGCTCGCACACTAAAGGAATCAAAAATTTACTCCAAGACCGAGCGACTAGCTCCTCCTAAACAGTACCAGAACTTGCAAATACCATAACTTTTGACCAAAAACTTCGAATTGAGCAAACTTGGTAGTTATAGAAAGGTAAGAGAACGATCTACAACTTTTATGAAGACCAAAAGAACAAACTCCAACTCTAAACAGGTTGCATATGGATTCAAAGTTTCTGCTAATATACATCTATCATTTTGACAGCACATGCACTTAATTCTAACAGCTCGTAGCTACCAAATAACACACTCTAAAATAGCTCATACTACATCATGACAAGCTCTACAGCTCGCCTAACACCCTCAAGGAGTCTAAATGATCCCATTCAACCTAAAACAACCCAGAATTTGCAGCACAATACAATATACCCAAATTGCTCCCATGAACACATCAGCCCAGATTTTGCAGAACTGAACAGCTCATGAACCTTTACAAATTCCAAGCGAGCTCTCCCAAAGAAAAAACCCAAAGATAAAAAGGCTCATACATATACCCTTTTCAAGGTCAAGCACATATCGCAAATCAACAAATTCACATGATGAAGAGAGTACTGGAGCTCTCAATCTCTTTATCAATCATTCAAGAGTTCAATCACAGCTTTAATTACATATCAACATATTCATCAAATCCATCGAAAATCAAGTACCAAAATACAACATATGAGATGCTCAATGCTTAATATGCTTATAAAGCTATCCAAAAGCTAGTTACTAACTTAATACAAAAGTGTCTAAGGTTTCTTGGAGTTATGCTCGATGTCTTGCAAGGTTTCGCGATCAACTAAAATTTGCACCAGAGGAGGGGGAATGGGGTGAGCAAAATACGGCTCAGTGGCTAACACATTTATAGCCATCAAGTAATGAGCCATAAAACACATAGAGAATCCGAAACATTTGCAATCTATCATATAAAACACAAATAACTCAACTTCATCACATAAATCATAAATTAGCCAAAATCACCACATAAAGCATAGCATGGAATCATCTATCGATTAAAACACATATTATGCATCATAAACACCAAAATGATGAAATGCACACATTTGGTTCGAGAGTTCCACAAACACGACGGAAACCGAAGTTTACCGTAAACACGACGAGTCCGATTTCTCAGGATCTCGTGGCCTCAAGCGGGCAGTCGGGAGAAGGCTAGGGGGGTCATCATGCACGAGACTTAACGAAACAGGTTTTCTCTCGCCCAATCACAACCAATTTATGCGCTCATATTCAAACACAAGAATAGCATTTTATGCTTCTTTCTTTCTATCGAATCATCACAGTTTCATACTTTTCTTTCAAATCGAAGGAAATATGCTTTAAATATACACACAAATTAACAAAGATTGCACACATAGGGCATTTGCCCATTACACAACAACTATAAAAAATGTTGCCTACCTAATGTCGGAATCCGAATTCAAGATTGCCCTTCCTCCTTGTCTTGAGTGGGGTTTTCTTGATTTCCTTCAATTAAATCACACTTCATTTAATAAATATATTCTAAAAGAAAGGCATAACATTCATAAAATCAAGCAAAGGTAAAATAAGCTTTAAACCTAACCTACCCGTAAGCCATCTATGCCAGAAAAACCAAAACCCTAACTTAGAAATCCTAGAATCCCTTTGATTTCACCTTCTCTTCTTTCTTTCTTCAAACCCTACACAAACCCTAACTTCCATTTCATCCCATTTTCGAACCTATCATAAAAAAAGATGGAACTTACCTCTAACAAGTAGATTTCTCTTCTTTTTCTTCTTCTTTCAAACCTCCTACGGCTCTCCTTCCTCTCGGCCGAAAGCTCCTTCTTTGTTCTTAACTCACGATTTTGCTTTCTCTTCTTTCCTTTAGGTCTACGACAACTTGTTTCGTTCTCTTCCTTTAATTCATTTATGTCTCAACTTAAAAGCCTACCTCAAAACTATGTAGTATTGATACTCCTTTAAAGCTCACTTGCATTTCCTTTTGGGCTCTCCTCCTCCTACTTATTCTATTCTTTCCCAAAGCCCATTCCATCCAACAAGCCCTTAATTTTTGTCTCATATGGCTCTACTCATCCAAGCCTACTTCCAATTAATCCAATTAATTCTAACCCTTCACTTTAACTTCAAAATTTCCAATTCCCAATCATACTAACTAAATCCAAGACTCAACAAATACATATATATATACACACATAATTAAAACAATTAAAGTAAAAATAAAGAACAAGTCAAGTAAATCAATAAATCAATAAATAAATAAAAATTAAAAATTAAAAATTTTCAGGGCCCAACAGATAGAGTTCAAAATTTAAACGTCATTGTATTATTATGCATTGCATTACATAAGCTTGGACTTTGTCATCTCCAATTCCCTCATCCCTTCACAGAAGAGCTCTTTCTTAATTAGTTTGGGTCTTCCTAGAACAGAATTTGTGTCCTCCACTTCCTCCCTATACAATGGAAAACCAGTCCTTAAGAACTTCTTGCGAAATGGATCCAATAGGATTGGAGTTAGTACTATATTAAATGAACCAAACCAAAGGCAATCAAGTTGGATTCCATTTCAAGTGAAACTTTAACGACTAGTCCCCTCAAAGAAGCTTTGCACACTACAAAAGAGTTTACCTATACTTACATATGGGAAAGTGGTTTTAACTTAGGTGCATTATCAATCAGGTTCTTACATTAGAGCTTAAATGTAATGAGATTTTTTGAACAAATTTGCCAAGTCTATAGACAATAATCATAAGAAAACTTATATTAACAATCTCTTTAATAAATAATGTAGTAAAAAACATCCCTTTCTATTTGACCCCAAAATTTAATCAAGCTAATTGTTGCATTATTGGAAAAGAAACAATTTCGCCTAAAAATGTAGATCAAGGTAAGACACGCTCTATAACCAATTAAAACCGATAAGAAAAAAAGAACATTGAATGCATTCAAATGAACACTTAGTACCAACTGATTAACAAAGTGGGAAAACAGAAATTGAAATAAAAATAATAGTATAAATTAATATAATGTGGAGGTGTGCATAACCTAAATCCATAGAAATTTTCCTTCCATCAGATTAGGGCTTTAAACACCACCAAGTAGATTTGAGGAGTTGAACCAATATAATGTAGTTACAAGCCAATTGTCTACCTTATTAATCAAAATCTAACTCCAAAATAAAAGGTTTCCATCTTACCAATAATATCAAATAACTCTTCCTTTTAAGTAATTTTAGAGGAGTTCAAAAAGGTAAATTAAGTAAACAACACAATAATCAACAAAAACTAAGTGATCACTAACAGGGAGGTGTTTATATTCTATGAGTGT
The DNA here is from genome assembly GCA_029891385.1 of Erythroxylum novogranatense. Classification (NCBI taxonomy): domain Eukaryota; kingdom Viridiplantae; phylum Streptophyta; class Magnoliopsida; order Malpighiales; family Erythroxylaceae; genus Erythroxylum; species Erythroxylum novogranatense. Next base: position 14,594,152 of record CM057225.1, on the reverse strand, counting down.
ATAAGAGTTTTCATGCCATGACAATATCATTCAAAACAAGGAATTTTCTTATAGTCATCATAACCAACCCTCTTTATAGAGTACCCAATTTCTTACTAAAAATTAATTCTTTACTCTACATATACATGTATCGACACTTGATATAAACACAAAAAATTAAATTCAGATATAAATCTAACACCCTAAAGCACCCTTGCGGGATTTTAAGGCCTTCAATTTTTCACATCATATTGTAGCAAAAAACCCTGAACCCTAGTTTTTGCAGATCTTAAAATGGTGTAGTTTCTAATTCTCAATTGATCAATCAGACATGATGCTTTTTCATAAAACCAATCGGTGCTTATAAGAAGAGCTTGAGCTTTATATTGGACAAAGTTCAAAATTCATATTCTGTAATTATAAGAATATGATTTGTCCTCAATCAAGCTTAATCTAACCTATATTAAATTCTAATTCATTTATGTCAAACTAAATGCTAAAAGGTATCATCACGAAGATTAAAAGAAAGAGTAAAAAAGTCAATTCTCTTTGGTTCTTTCAAAAATTTCAAAATATATTGTATTATAAGGAAAACCAATATTAAAGTATCCAACATCTTGAGATTTTTCAATTTAGTATCTAAACTTTAAAATTTTCAATTGGGTGACTAAAATTTTAAAACTTTAACATTTTAGTTCAAAACGTTAGTTTCGTTAGTAATTAGTTAATTTGGCTAATGGAATCTTTGTTGTTCATGATATGTAGTAGACACCTATAAAAATTCTCTACTCTAGTCTAATCATGACCACTATTTTTTCAGGTAGACATTTACATGTCATAAATGACAAAGATTCCGTTAGCCAAATCAATAAATTATTTACATAACTAACATTTTAAACTATCTTGTTAAGGTTTTAAAATGTTGGTCACTCAATTAAAAAATTTAAAAGCTTGGGTTTTAGATTGAAAAAATTCTCAAAAGGTTGGACACATTAGGATTGTTAATTCCTTTATTATACTGAATTACTAAAAAAGAAGACAAAACTATAATTAAAACCTATCATTTATACTAAACTTAAACTTAATTATTTTGAATTGTGAATTTTTTTAATTTTTAAAACATTTAATTTTGACTTTAAATTGAGAGAATTTTAACTATCTATTAAAGTTTTATTAATTTTGTTTAATCTAAAATTTATTATTTATTATGATACCCTTTACCGATTAGATATCCTAACTCGTAAGAGAGACCCACACTCTCCCTCTCTTCTCAAACATGGTATATCCTAAACCTCTTGACGTTAAATTGTTGTGGTAATAGAAATTGTGAGATAAGAGCAAGTGATGACAACCATCTACTTGTATTAGTGGTCAACTACTTAAGCCATTATTATAATCATACCTCTGTTATGATCTTTTTCAATCAATATATTAATCATTTAGATGTTATAGATTATGAAATCAATAATTTAAATAAATTTAAACAAATATTAGAAGCAATAACTTTTGAAGATTGATACATGGGGTTGGAAGGACCAAAGAAAAATGACTAGTAGAGAGATGAATCTAATTGTACTTTTACACTTCCTTTTATTTTATATATGAAAGTTTTGTGACTAGCCTTAACTAATAAGATAATGTGTAAATTCCACAAATCAATAAATCATTTTATTACGTGTGTAGGTTCTGAAAGCAAGGGATTTAGGAAATTAAGGGTTTGATTGAAGACAAATGTGAACAAGAGTGGTAGAGTGGGGTAGAGTTTGTTGATCTTTCTTACGAGTTAGTATGTCTAGTTGGTAAATAGACGCTTTATAAATAATAAAATTTCTAAATGTTAAAGTAGTGCTCTAAAGGCAATCATCTTTAGCACTTTTGTACAAAATTTATTTTGATTAATAAAGTGAAAGACAATTTATTTTCATTAATTTGATATTCATTTATTTATAAATTGATGTCGATCTTAAATCAAATTAATGAACTCCATGATACAAAACATAGCATGAAGGAAATCATGATGAGATCATGATAATGAGACTCCTATTATGTGCAATTATATTAGTATCTAAATTATCCTTAGTCATAGGATTAATAAGATAGGACATTATTAATCCGGATAGATTAGCACATGTTATACTCCTTGATTTGATCAAGTAGTGGATCTCACAAACTGTAAACATAAGATATTTAGAGTTAACATGTAGATGCTTACTAAGAGTAGTAAGAACATTGGATGACCTGCTATGAGATTATCATATAAATGATTTATCAAATGTCAATGATTAATCTCATCATAGCAATAGTGCTAATATCCTTAGACTTGAGGTATTTAAGGATACCTTAGATACTGATTCTGTGCTTTGACATCATTCCTTGTTATCTTAAGAAGAGGTCGCTCATATGGTGCTGATTGGGTACAACTATTGGTATTCGAAGGTAATTGAGTAGCCAATAAATGATTCACCACTCTTGATAGAAGGAGATGATACCCATGGCCTCTTGTCGGGTCATTACTCAGGAGTCTCTAGTCAGAGCAATTATGTGTCATGAAGAGAGTCTTCAATGACAGATAGAGTAATGAGATCCCTGGATAAGAAATAACATCACTTAAGCTAGAAGTGATGTATTCAGTCTAGTGGGAGTTGACAAATATCCCATACTTCGAACCAAATGGGGTATAGTATAGTCAAAGGACTAATTGCACACTAATTATCTATGGAAAGGTTCGTAAGTTAGAGAATTAACTATTGAAGAGTTCGTGTGTTAATCTACTTATATTTTGGTAAATTGACATCATGAATGATTTACTTGAATTAAGAGTTAATTCAAATGGCATGAAACCATCTATGATTTGTTTGGATTAAGACTTAATTCAAGTGCCTAAAATAACTAGAAACCTAAGGGTCACACGTATAAAAGATCGAATAAAAAATAAAGTGTGTGTAACTATTTTAAGTAGGCCACGATCGTGACTGATAGTGAGGCTATCAATTAAGTAGGCCACGATTTTGGCTCATAGGCCATGATCGTGACTGAAGGCTCAACAAATTTACATAAGTGAGTTCTTCGCTTATATATAATAGAGCCTAACAAGTTCTTACACACTCAAGTGAGAGGATAAGAGGTCTAGAAGAGTTCTAGAGCAAGAGAGGAGTGTCTTAAGTCTTGTTTATGCAATTTATGCAGTTGTTGCATGAATCAAAGTGCATGCAACATAGTCTTAATCTTTCTCTCCATTAGAGCATCTACTTAAACTCATCTAGTTTGGTGCTCTAACCACCTTTAAATATCATTTCTTCTTCTTCTTTGCTTGCTCTTAAGTGATGAAGGAAGGGTTTTAGTATTTGCAACAACCCAAATAAGGAGAAGAATTAAGAAAGGAGGATAATTAAAAAGGTACATGTATTGTTATACCATATTCATATAATCTGTTTATGCATGCATTTAAGATCATGGCTTTTTGGGATGTCATGGGGTTAGGATTTAGATTCCGATACTTTTACTGCTTTATTATGCATATGATGCATGAATCCACGTCTCGCCCTACACTAGGTTGGGTAAAATTGATGGAATCTTAATGGAGAGCTAGGATTATATCAATTTAATGTCTAAATTAAATGTTTTTTTTAAATGTGTAGATTCTTTTTCAATGCTATAAAATGTTTGGGTTTAAGTTAAACTTAGTGTAAACATTAAATTTTAAATCATCTTTTTTTTGAAAAAAGAACTTTATAATACTAAAAACTCTAAGTGAAGAATTTTTATTAAGTATTGATCAAATTATTCTAAGGAAAATATTGTGTGACTTGCAAGTCGTGGCCATCTATGTCTGTAAGCTCTATAGCATAATAAAATAACAAAATTAGTTTTCAAAATATAATCAAGTAATGATTAAATTAATATTTTTATTATTTGAATTATGATGTAAAGCTAAAAGTTTGTTTAGTCGCTTCTTTATTTTGATGTAGATCATTACATAATTAATTGTTGCATATGTTATAATATATATTTAAACACAATCAATTGCATTATAATAAGTTTTGTAATAGTTTATATTAACAACTTAATAAAAATTAATAAAAGATTTTTTGTTTAATATTACAATATTATTTATAATAATTTAAAATAATTAGAATAGTAAATCACTAGAAAAATTGTATATTTTACCCTAAAAGTAATTTAGAGATACTTATAGACCAAATGAGGTTATAACTTATAGTTTTAATGATAAAAATATTACTACTAAATTTTTTATCCTTGGTGATATTAATAAGGTGATATATGAGAGATCAAGTTTAATGGAAGGTTAAAGTACACAAAAGAGTTAACTAAATCAATTGAGCATTCAAATAATAAAGAAAATGAGCAAAGTAAAGTACATATGCAACTTAGAAGAGTTTTAGGAGAATTCAAGTGAATAACTAAGAACAAGAAGGAATCAAACATATCAAGATTTAAGCTTATTATTTTATTCTTCTTGCAACCTTATCTTAGTAATTTCAGTAAATTAGGAGATCAATCATTTTATGAGCATTTGCACTTATGACACATTATATATACTTTGTCATAATCAAGAGAAAATTTAGGAAGGCTTAAAAAAATCTTTTGATACATTTAAATACCATTGAGAAACTCTTAAATTAGTTTTGGATTAATTTTTTTGTCAAAGGAATGTGTTTTGATCTTTAAAAGAACTTGAGAAACTTTGAGAAATTTGTTTAAAGAAGTTTGGTTAATCAATATAGTAATTTTGATGACCAATGTTAGGGTCTTAGATAGATTGGTTGACTGACATGACAAATAGTGGACCATTGTCTTTTAAAAACAAATAATGTGAATTTGTGACCATATTTATTACATATTAATTGATCAATATGCTAAAATGATTGATTAATGATATTGTTACTAGTCATGGTAACAATTTTTTTTTGTTTTTAAGGATTATTTTAGGTTATTTTGAGTATAAAAGACCATATATGAGTTAAAAAAGAAACTTTTGGTATACTAGAGAGCTTTCAAGGACCTTAAGAGGCTACAAAAAGTATATATGCATTGCATAATATATATTGAGCCTTGTTTATTAATGTGATAAAGAGAGATAAGTTTTAAGTTCTATGGTTATGAAATTGTTGCAATTTGGTAGATTGTAAAGGTACATTTGATGAGGGCTCCTTTAGACCTTTAATAAGATTTGTAAAAGGTTATTCTTTACCTGCAACAAAGCAAGATGATTGTTTTTTCTTCACCCATTGCAAAGCAAGAAGACTGTAAGGGTTTCTTTTCACTTGTAGCCGAAAAAAAGAGAGTCATTCATTGAAGGAAGAAGAAAGTGAATTCCTAAACAGAACTTAAAGAGTAGACGTAGGTCAAAGGTTATTTGGTTAAACCACTACAAATCAAATTTCCCTCTCTTTGCCTACTCTCTTTTACTATTATTATGTTTATTATGAAATTATTTTTTTACATTTGTCATAATCATTCATTAGTTTTAAAAATAGGCAAAAAGTAAACATACCCAATTCGCACCCCTCTCTTGTGCCTATGGAGACTAACAATTAGTATTATAGTAGGTCTCATTCAACCTTGTATAGATTTGTAGCAACTTTTGAGTAAAGTTCACTATGAAATAGTTTGATTTATTTTTTAGCCAAGAGGGTCAAGATATTAATATTATCTTTAATAGAAATAATTACTTATTTTGGAGACATAGGATAAAAGTCTTTCTCTTGGTCAAATATTTTGATTTATTAGATGTTATAAAGATGAATGAGTGGAATAGGAATGATAATAGAATCATTTCATTAAATAGTAAAATGATGGTCATTTCATTTTTGCATTAGATAGAAATGTACTTTCTAAAGTTAAATGTGTCATAATACTCATAATATTTATTACATACTTGATCTTACATATATTAGTGAATATCATAATGATATTAGTGTTAATGATATTAATATTAATCAATTTGTTCTTGATGAAAATTCATATGAAAATCAATAATAGAGTAAAAAGAAGAAGAAGAAGGACAAAAGAATAAGAAAACACTCAAGACTAAACTAGATAATGTAAGAAATTTCAAAATTAGAGAATCGAATAAGAGGTAGCTTATACGTGGTTTATGTCAAGTAGTGATGATGTATCCTCTAGTTTATAATCTCTTGATGTTAATAATTATGATGATAACAATGATGTTTTTTTTAACAAAGAGCATATTAAAAATTAAAAACAAAAAGCTTGAAACGAAAGAAATGATCTTCCCATTATAAAGTGGTTCAAAAAGTCATAAGTGCATGCATTCTTAATATTGCCAAATTGAAATGTTATATGCATTATATGGTAGAATCTAAGGTGTGGTTGTTACTGATGATAATGAGTTTGGTTTATTGGAAGAAAATGATGCAATGAAAAAGGAGATTATTTACATAAAAAATCCTTGTCTAAATGCACTATATAAAATAAAAATTTGAATATCATTCTTAGATCCCAAAAGTTCTTAAATTATAGTCAAAGTATTGGGTACATTTATATAAGTCCATCGTCCAATGCCAAAACAATTTTTGTGAAAGAAAAGCATATGTATAATGATGAGTTATTGCTTAAGTCATCATATGGGCATATAACATTCAATTTTAGTCATGAAAACTTCAATGTTCATGCATTATCTTTTATGTCTTAAGCTAAAAGGAAAATTTATACATTTATATATGGTTTATGCTTTAAACTTAAAAGGATGAACATTTAAGGCAAAAATAGGCATAATTTTTCATGCAATTCCTTACTAAAAGAGCCATTTTATGGTGATTATGGACATATTCATTGAAATTGCTTGTTTAAACAATGCCTATTAAGTAAACTGAAAAAATATGTTAGTTGAAAAGGTTGAAGTATTAATCCCCAAGGTGTTGGGCCCGGGTCCCGGATCCCCGAATCCCCAAGCGGCCCCTCGGGCTGCTCCCGCGACGAGCTCCCGAACATAACGGACCCGATCCCAATATCCATACATAATTCAATTCACACATATATTTCGCACACATAAGAACATACACATTATCATTCCAATTAAACACCCCATAAACAAGGGCTTCATGTCGTCACAAATTCACAGAAAATCCAACAATTCTCAAAATAGCATAATACATGTCAAGGTTTTTAAATTCAAAATACATGAGAATGCTCCATGGTGATATGCTTGGAGGGCAAACCAAAATACTAACTTAAGACAAAAGCTCCTAACTAGCTTGAAGTTTCCGATGCCCTACAAGATCAACGATCGTCTCGATCTACACCTAAGGAGTGGGAGATAATAGGGTGAGTTGCGAAGCTCAGTGGCATATACATTTATAGCCATTGGAAACGAGCCACACATTCAAGCATATATATATATTCAAGCATATAGCAAGTCATCAATCTATCACTTTTCAATCATCACAAAATATGTCATGCTTAACAAATCAATCATGTATGCACAAACAATTGGCTCGAGAGTTCCGTAAAAACGATACGGATAAACCGAAGTTTATTCCGTAAACTATCCGAGTCTGATTTCTCAAGGATCTCGTTGCCTCAAGCGGGCAGCCGAGAAAAGGCTATACGTTGACGTGCACGTGACTATCCATCCGTTACTCTCTTACCCAAACAAAGCACATAACAATTCATTTCATGCTCAAAGCATTTTTATCAAAGCTTTCATACTTTTAGTTCTTTTCATTCTTGCAAAATGCCATAACGCCTATCAAGGCAGTACATAATCATGATCACAATGCATTTTCAATATTTCTTATAATTCAACACATGTATTATCATATACGCGTGCAAGCAAGCATACATATATTGCCCATACACACAACAACCATAAATATATTACCCACCTAATATCACTCGAGAATCCAACTCACTGTTGTCCTTCCTCTTGCGATTGGGTCAGGTCGGCTTGGTTTCCTAAAACAAACCAAGTTTCCATTTAAACAATATTCAAAGGAAATAATCAATAAGCTTCGAAAATCAAACAACGCTAACACTAACAATCTATACTCGACTCCCATCTAAAATCCCAAATCCAAAAAGGTCAATTTCTGAACTTCCCTTCTTCATAAAACTTGTAGCCCTTAAACTCTAGATCACAACGAATCTGAAATCACCTCATTTGGACATCCACAGCAAAAGATATGCCCAAAAGACTAAAATTCATCTGTGCTGGAAAACTGGGGCTCGCTGTGGCGAACGGCTTGTGCTCGCCGCGGCGTGCACGCAAGCGTGCGCTGGCGAACACCCCTTCGCACGTCGCGACGAATATAAATTCGCACGTCGCGATGAACTCGCACGTCGCGGCGTGTTCATACGCACGTCGCGACGTTCGGGCCTGGAGAACGACTCCGAACCCGATTTTCCAGCATTTCCACACTTCAATCCTCTCCCTTACCCAAATGCAACACATCTAAACTTTATATCATGACTTATACTACATTTCTAACCCAGTAATAACTCAAAATCAGTCATAAACGCATTAACCTAAGAAATCTAACCATTTTGCCCTAAAATCCTAAATCACCAATTCTCACACATTCCAAACGATTCTAAGGTTTAATCTAACCACAACAAGATAGATCGAACTTAAACTTACCAGGAAACGTCTTCAATCCGTTGAAAATCGCTGAAATTGCAAAACCTTCTTCTCTTCTTCCTCCACCGATGGCTTCTCCTTCTTTCCTCTTCTTATTTTTCCTCTTCTTTCTCTAATTTAAGTCTAATGGAATAGACAAAGACCCAATTACCCCTCCATGCAAAGCTTTAAGTTATCCAACTTAAATGATCTTCCTAAAATGCCCTCAAATACTTTTATCTTTTTAAACCACATTAAGTTCAATTACACCTCAATTGTCCACTAATACTCCCAATTTAATCAAACTAAGCCTTAATCACAAGATTAACACAATCATGCTTAATGACATCAATATGAAACAAGAAAAAGAATTCGGGGTCCAACATTTCTCCTGTTGGGCCCCGAATTTTTTTTTATTGATTGATTTATCGATTTACTCGACTTATTCTTTATTTTTCTTTAATTGTTTCAATTATGTGTGTATAGATATATATAGACTACGTTGAGCCTTGGGATTAGTTAGTATGATTGGATTAATTAGAAGTGAGCTTAAAGTGTAGAGCCATATGAGACAAATAAAGGTTTGTTAGAAAGAATGAGCTTTAATGTAAAGTGGGCTTGGGAGGAAGGGGAGCCCAAAAGGAAATGCAAGAGAGCTTAAAGGAGTATCAAAACTACATAGTTTTGAGGTAGGGCTTTAAGTTGAGATATAAAAGGAATTAAAGGAAGAGTAGGAAGCAAGTGTCGTAGAAAAGAAAAGGAAGGAAAGAAGAAAGCAAAATCGTGAGCTAGGAAGAAAGAAGGAGCTTTGGCCAAGAGGAAGGAGAGCCGTTGGAGGTGTGAAAGAGGAAGAAAGAAGAGAAAAACTTCTTGTGAGAGGTAAGTTCTATCTTTGTTTGTGTTGGGTTCGAAAATGGGAGGAAATGGAAGTTAGAGTTTGTGTAGAGATTGAAGAAAGATAGAAGAGAAGGGTAGATCTATGGATTTTTGGGATTTCTAAGTTAGGGTTTTGGTTATTCTAGCATAGATGGCTTATGGGTAGGTTAGGTCTAAAGTTTATTTTACCTTTGCATGATTTTATGAATGCTATGACTTTCCCTTTGGAATGTATTTAGTAAATGGAGTATGTTTTGATTGAAGGAACTCAAGAGAACCCCACTCAAGACAAAGAGGAAGGACGATCTTGAATTCGGATTCTGACAATAGGTGGGTAACATTTTTGTAGTTGTTGTGTAATGGGCAAAAGCCCTATGCGTGCTATCTTTGTTAAATGGTGTGTATATTGAAAGTGTTTTCATTTGGTTTGTAAGAAAAAGAAAGGAACTATGATGATTTGATAGAATGAAAGAAGCATAAAATGCTATGCTTGTGCCTTAATGTGTGAGCATAAATTGGTTGTGATTGGGTAAGAGAGAACCTACTTCGATAGTCACGTGCACGTTGACCCCCCTAGCCTTCTCCCGGATGCCTGCTTGAGGCTTACGAGATCCGAAAAATGGACTCGTTGTGTTTACGATAAACTTCGGTTTATTCGTTGTGTTTAAGGAACTCTCGAGCCAATTGTGTGCATTCCATCCTTTAATTGTGTATATGATGCATAATATGTGTTTGATTGATATAAAGTCTCATGTATTGCCTTATGTGATGATTTTGGATTGTTTGAGCTTTATATGATAAATTGCTACTATTTTGGATTGTTAACGACGTGTTGTATGGCTCATTACCCGATGGCTATAAACATGTTAGCCACTGAGCCGTGTTTCGCTCACCCCATTCTCCCTCCTCAGGTGCAAATTCTAATTGATTGCGGAACCTTGCAAGGCATCGGGCATAACTCTAAGAATCCTAGAAACTTTTGTATTAAGTTAGTAACTAGCTTTTGGAATAGCTTTGTAAGCATATTGATCATTGAGCATCTCATCTTTTGTATTTTTTACTTGATCTTGATGAATATGCCAATATGTAACCAAAGCTATGCATGAATCTTTGTTATGATTTGAAATGAGAATGAGAGCTCTAATATTCTCTTCATGTGAACTTGTTGATTTGCGTACTGTGTATGGTTTTAAAATGGTGTGTATGAGTATTATTAATTGTTGAAGTTCTGCGAATTTCTGGGCTGATGTGCTCTTTGAGGTAGATTTGAGTGTTTTGCGCTTTCAGCCGAATTTCTGGGTTGTTTTAGGTTGAATAGGATCATTTAAACTTGTTGAAGGTGTTAGACAAGCTGTAAAGCTTGTTCATGAGGTGTAATGAGTTTTTTTGAGGCATTAATTGCAAAGTGTGAGTTGTTAGAATTAAATGCAGGTGCTGTCCAGATGACAGATTTTAGACAAAAGCTTTGAGTCCACTTTTGACCACCATAGAGTTAGAATTGGGATTGATGAGCTTCATGAAAGTTGCAGATAATCCTTTTATCTTTCCATAGACACTAAGTTTACTAAATTTGGAGTCCTGGGTCAAAAGTTATGGTGTTTATAAGTTTTGGTACTGTTTAGGAAAAGCTAGTCGATCGGTCTTGGAGTAAATTTTTGTTCCCTTTAGTGTCCGATTTTGTCATGGATTTCTTCTTGAAAAATGTAGATGTTTCTCTTAGCTTTCCAACGAATCAAATCGTGTCTCATTTGGAGTTCTGAGTAGAAAGTTATGATCTTTCCAAGTGGAAACTTTCAGCTTCGTAAATGCTGCTCGGTCGACGTCATCTTCGTCTGTCGACGGCGTCGTAAATCGTGATGACGTCATCTGCGTCTGTGCTGACGTCATCGTCTGTGATGATGTTATATTCGTCTGTGCTGACGTCATCGTCTGTGATGACGTCATCTGCGTATGTGCTGACGTCATCGTCTGTGATGACGTCATCTGCGTCTGTGCTGACGTCATCGTCTGCTTTGGTTTTTGACCCTTCTTCCTTCTTTTGGCCATAACTTTTCGTGTAGACCTCCGATTGACCCCATTTTCGAAGCGATGGATTTCTAAGACATTTTTCTACATTTCTACACCTGATTTATCAATTTTGCTTTTAAATTTAAAAAGGTGGTTTGAAACAAAGTGTGACGATCGGTTGTCAAGGTCTGAATATACTTCACTAAATTTGAAATATTTTGAGCTATAGAGCTCCGATTGAGATGATTCTTGTTTTAAATTAAACTAGAGACCTAAACCTACAATTTTTATGAAGAAACCGATCAGCAAGCTTGTAACATCCCGTTACTAATGGGATGTGTACAGTTCATTGCATTCGTATTTGTTCATGTGCATGCATTATAGTATACTGTGTAATTGGCATTTGTACGTACATGCATATATGACATGTTTTCGACTAGATTTGGATAATTTGAATTTAAAAATTGATTTGGGTTAAGTGGGCTGTGAGAAATTTAATTGGTATTAGAGATGAGAAATTGGAGATGATTAGGTATGTGTGATAATTAGGTTAAATAGGCTCAAAAATTGAATTTGAATGAGAAATGAAAGTTAGAGGGTGGAATTGTGAAATTGGAGTATATGATAATGAGTTTTCTATTTTTATGGATTTATAGGAATTTTTCTAGAATTTTGAACAATAGGCTTAATAGGAAAATTTGATAAATGGTAGTTAATTGAATATCCGGTTCCGAAATTGATTATCCAATGGCACGGACAGGTTAGAAATTTGATTTGAGGAATTAGGGTTTAGCCATTGAAATTCGGGAGAAATTAGAATTAGAAATTGGACTGAGGTTATTCGGATCAGGCTTGTGGCAATTAAGATTAGCCAAACAAGCCTTAATCCTTTTGGTATATATAACCCAAACTCTTTGAATTTCCTCCCACGAAGCTTGTTCCTTTTGAAAGAAAAGCTTGATCTCCTTCTCTTCATCATGGATCTTTCTTCAATTTGCTTCTTGATCTCTTCTTGCAATTTGTTTCTCTTTTCATCCTTGATCATTCCCTTAAGTTTGGTGTAAGTAGAAGATGATTTTGGGCTTTATTTGGGAGTTGCCGTGAGTGGGGGAAGAGTGGAGAGATTGGTGATTCTTGAAGATTTGGAGCTTTTAATCAGGTAAGCTACTTTGATCTTGTCTTGTATAACTTGATTTGTTGATTTATGGAGTTAGATTGTTGTTTGAATTTGAAAATTTAAGGATTTATGAATTAGGGTTTCCGACGGTGATTTTAGGGTTGAATTTAGGGATTTTAATTGTTTGATGAAATTGAGGTTAGGGATTGTTGTATGATGAGTATGAATTTATTTAGGAGTGATTTGTAAGGAAGAAAACCAGATTTGGATGGTTTAAGCATCGAAAATCTGCAAAAATCTGGGTTTTCTGGGCGTGTATTTCGTCGCATGCCGCGACGCATGATGAACACGCCATGACGTCTTGTGGATGGTGCGTCATGGCGAGGAGAAGCGACATCGTGTCACGACGACGCTGTGACGCATCACCTTGTGACGAGATCGAGCTGATTCGCCATGGCGTAACGCAGCAATTGGGCCTTCATGCATGGCGTGTGAATTTGAGTGCATGGCGAGGAAGGTGTTTTCGTCTGGAATTGAAATTAGGGTTTTATCATTTGGGGATTTAGGAAATTAAGGATCCAATTGGCTATGGATTGAATTCAATTTGGAAATTAGAAATTAAGTTCGGGAATTAGGGATTGAGATCGGGAATTTCGGATTTAGGTCGGAAATTTCATAATTTGCATAGTATGTCCATTATTTGATTCATATGCATAATTGAGCATCGGAATTGGTACCAGTAGTAATGTTAGTTATATTTTGATTGTTATAGCGGCTCGAGTGGATCGCCGATCATCAGACGTAGGCGAGACTTCCCGGCAGTAGCTCGGAAGTTCTGAGGTGAGTAACCTAGTTGGTTTCTCAACCTTTATGTGTTTAATTTTATGCAATTATGCCATGTGGAGTTAAGGATGGATTATATGTGTTTGATTTGAGTGATTCTGGACCACGGGTGTTCGGAATAATTGGACTGTGCTATAGAAGTGTTAATTGTGCATAATTGTTCCTAAATGATTTTAAATGGTGAGAATTTGGCATAGGAAGTTCTATAGTGATGCATGTATTGTAAATGGGACATGTGCATACATGCAAATTAATATGATCCGATAAAGGCGGTTGTACAGGTGGTGTAGCCACCGTATTGAGCTTTATGCTCAACGTCATGAGGCTTCGTGCTCCAACGATTTTCGAGCTATATGCTCAACGATTAGGGCTTTTGAGCCCAATATTTTCAGAGCCTATGGCTCAACGTATATGAGCTCAGGTGCACGGTCACAACAACGAAAGAAAATGAAAGAGTCACATGCACAATGCATATATGAATGTTAAGTGTTTACATGTGAATTGCGTGAAAGACATATCGCCTTATAAATGTGAAATTGACTGCATGTGATTTCTTGAATGTGGTAGTATACGACATTATGTGATTATTTGATATGCATGAGTTGAGTGAACCATCGATGATGGTTACTCATTGAGTTTCATAAACTCACCCCGATTGCGACTATATTTTTCGGAGATGATGTTAGGTTGACTTTAGCTCCGATCGGTGAGACTTTTTTCATTGTGTGTGCGTGAAGAGGAGCATGGCCCATGTGTCATCATTGGGAATCTTTTGGGTATTTTGTGGATGACTTGGCTAGGAGTTGTATTAGTTCTTTTGGACTTGTACGGTTGTGTATATATGACTGATGATGTAATTACGGTTTGAGTATTGAAATGAGAAGTACGATTTGGTTTTAAAAATTTTAGTGATTTTGATATTACTGCTTTATTCATATTGATGCCATGAGGTTTATAGAAATGATAGTTTGGTAGTGCACCCTCGTCGTAGGTTGTGCATAGGTATGATCTACGGGCGACCCGGTGTATACTCTACGGTGAGGGGGCGCTACAAAGCTAGCCTCTAAGGTTTTCAAATTTTGACGTGAAGTCAGTAAAGTGTTCAGTTTTGACTATTTTGGTTATAACGTTTTCATTCCTGATCCGAATTGAGAGTTTTCAGTAGCGTTAGAATCGTTAGATCGTGAGGAATAAATGTCCTTAGGAAGCCGATCTGGATTTTTTTTTTTCATTTGGAAGTTTTCCCCAAATTTGTGGTCAGTGTGTGGTCGGTTTTGGGCCTGCAATGCTTGTGTGTTCCGAATGTTGGGCTTCGGAGACGGGGTCCAACATCTCCCCCTCTAAAAAGAAATTTTGTCCTCGAACTTATTACCTGAATCATCGAAGAAATACAGATACTTTTCCTTCATGGCTTCCAATGGCTCCCAAGTAGCCTCCTCTACTGAATGATTCCTCCACAGGACTTTGACTAGCTGAACTGTCTTGTTGCTGAAGACTTTTTCCTTAGTGTCCAAAATCTCCACTGGAAGCTCCTCATAGCTCAAATCATCTCTCAACTGAACCTCACTTGTCTGAACAATATGAAAAGGATCCGATCTATACCTCCTCAGCATAGAAACATGGAAGACCTCGTGGATCTGTGACAATTCCGGAGGTAACGCCAACCTGTAGGCGAGTGGCCCAATCCTCTCAAGGATTTCATAAGGACCCACATACCTCGGACTCAACTTACCCTTCTTGCCAAACCTCAGCACTCCTTTCCAAGGAGATGTCTTAAGGAACACCTTTTCACCGACTTCATACTCCATCTCCTTTCGGTGAGCATCAACATAACTCTTCATCCTATCCTGTGCTGCCTTAAGTCGCTGCTTAACCAGATTGACTTTCTCAACTGTCGTCTGAATCAATTCTGGTCCTACCAGTTTCCTTTCTCCTTCTTCATCGCAACAAATTGGAGTTCTACATCTCCTCCCATACAAAGCCTCATATGGAGCCATCTGAATACT
Source organism: Erythroxylum novogranatense (assembly GCA_029891385.1). NCBI lineage: Eukaryota > Viridiplantae > Streptophyta > Magnoliopsida > Malpighiales > Erythroxylaceae > Erythroxylum > Erythroxylum novogranatense. The sequence continues at coordinate 14,578,725 of CM057225.1, read as the reverse complement.
CGATGGTACGAATTATTATAAGCAAATTCGACCAATGGCAAATGCTCATCCCAAGCTCCTCTGAAATCCATCACACAAGCCCTAAGCATCCCCTCAAGTGTCTGAATGGTCTTCTCAGATTGACCATCCGTCTGAGGGTGAAAAGCCGTACTAAAATTCAGCTTCGTCCCTAAGGCTTCCTGCAAATTTCCCCAAAATCGCGAAGTGAACCGAGGATCCCTGTCAGAAACTATGGAATCCTGAATCCCATGCAATCTCACTATCTCATCAATATACTTCCTTGCTAGCACATGCAAAGAATCAGTCTGCTTGATCGCCAAAAAGTGAGCTGACTTCGTCAGACGATCCACAATAACCCAAATTGCATCATGCCTCCTACTGGTCTTAGGCAAACCCATCAAAAAATTCATGGTCACTCTTTGCCACTTCCATTCCGGGATGGACAAAGGCCTCAACATGCCTGAAAATGCCTGGTGTTCAACCTTGACTTGCTGACACACTAGACACTTACTCACAATTTCTGCTACATCCCTCTTTATGCCTTTCCACCAAAAATGCTCTCTCAAATCTCTATACATCCTGGTGCTACCTGGATGCATGACATAAGGCGCATTGTGTGCCTAATCCATAATCTCATCCTTAACCTCCTGTACATCTGGGATACACAACCTGTTCCCCACTGTCATAAGTCCATCATCTCTCACTACCACTTCGGAAATCTTACCATTCTGAATTTCATCTCTGAACTTGCTCAAAACTGCATCTTGAGCCTGGAATTCCCTAACTTTCTTCCTGAGAATCGGTCTTACTTGGAAATTAGCTAGAAGGCAATCCGACTCCTCCTGCTTCAAGCTTATCTTAAGCTTGACCATCTCCTCTAACAAAGGCAAATAAACCATCCGAACATGCTCAATCGAAGACTTTCTACTCAAAGCATCCGCCACTACATTGGCCTTGCCCGGATGATATTCAATCAGCAAGTCGTAATCCTTAAGCAATTCAATCCACCTTCTCTGCCTCAAATTCAGTTCCTTCTGGCTCAACAAGTACTTGAGACTCTTGTGAATGGTGAAGATCCTTGTCTGAACTCCATACAGAAAATGCCTCCAAATTTTCAAGGCAAAGATCACTGCTGCCAACTCCAAATCATGCGTCGGATAGTTCAACTCATACGACTTCAACTGCTTGATTGCCAATCACCCGATCTCCCTGCATCAATACACAACCAAGACCTTTCCTCGAAGCATCACTATACACAGTATAACCCTCATCTCTCGATGATAAAATCAAAATCGGAGCACTCGTCAATCTGTGCTTGAGCTCCTCGAAGCTCCTCTGACACTCGTCACTCCAAACAAACTTCTGACTTTTCCTCAACAACTTCGTCATCGCAGCGGATATCATAGAGAATCCCTCCACAAACCTCCTGTAGTAACCTGCAAAACTCAGAAAACTTCTTACCTCTGCTACACTCTTCGGGACTTCCCAATTCACCACAGCTTCTATCTTCTTTGGATCCACATGCACTCTGTAACATCTCGTTACTGTGAGCAAGGGTATTGTGGTAATATTGGGACAGACTGATAGGTTTCCTTGCATTCACTGACTGAGCATGTTATTGGCCACTAATTATAGAGGAACAGGTTTATTGCATATGCATTTATTCATAAGTACGTGCATTCATGATTTTTCGACATTTTAAATGTGATTATGAATTGATTGGATTGTGAACTGGAGAATGACTGGACTGACTGGATCAGGATTAAATGAGAAATTAGGAGTAATTGGGTTCAAATGACTGATTTAGAATAGTTTAAGTGTAATTGGTAATTTATAGTGACTTATAAGAAATTTTTGGGAAATTCGGAAGAAAATGCTCGGACAGGAAATATTTGGATGACTGACCGATTGACTGTATGTTACTGAAAGAACTGTCCAATGGCAATGGAAAAATTAGAATTTTGTTGATAGGAAATAAATACGTTGAGTCATTGAAATTTAGAGACTGAAATTTGGACTGAATTGGAGACTTAGGTCTATAAATAGATAGGTTTAAAATTTGGGGGAAAATTTTCTAAGGCATTGTCGAATTCCTCTTTCCCTCTACGGTGACTTCGATTTTCTTCCAACGGTGAGATCCTTTGATTCTTCCCTTATGGTTCCCTCTAGTATGCTAGGCTAACTTGTTTCTTGTTATTGATGAAGGATTGAGAGGCTTTAGAGTGGAGTAATCGTTGATTGGAAGATTTTAGGGTTTCGGTGGATTTTGAGGATCGTAGATTTGAGCTTGATTGGTAAGTTTTAATGGTTTTAATGTTGTTATTAATGGTTTCTCTGCATGTATGGCATTTATTATAGTGGATTTGAGCGGTTGAGAGTGTTAATGGTGGTTCTAGAAAGAGAAATGGACGGAAAATCGATCGAGAGAAGGCGAAGAATTAAATGACGCCTTGATTTGTCTTGTAGCGTTACCTTGCTTAATTTTCATTAGATTCGCCGCGCGCGCATGAGGGAGAACAGGACGTCATGAAAGTGTCAATTAGTTGACGCCATGACGAGCCTCGTTCGTCTCATGGCGCCTAAAATCGTTGTTCGCATGACGAAGCGACCTTCACGCCGTGATGTAGCGACCATTTTATGCCGCGGCGAAGGGCATTTTTGATTGGATTGATTTTTGATTATTGGGCATAACTTATGGTATAGACCTCCGATTAGGGTGATTCTCGATTCCTTATGATCTAGAGAAAGAGGTCTACAATTGAGGATAATTATGAGAGTTAGAATTTAATTTAAGTGGTATTGATTTATCAAGATTAAGGTCAATTATGGTTCATAGTGTGACCTAAGTATTGAATTGAGACAATTGGAGTTTTAATTGGGATTTTCAATAGAGGTTTTGACCCAATAGTTACGGAATTGTTATCTGAATACTGAATTGAGGAAATTGAACTGAATTTTAAGATTGGATCAATTATTGTCGATCAACTGAGCGAAGAGTTAGAATGGGGCACCAGAGTTTAAAATTGGGTTTTAGCACCGGAAATCGTAAACATGCATTGTACATCATTTTACTGAGACATATGCATTACTGAACGGCTTATTTGAGCATCTAGTAATGGGGCTGTATTTTCTACTGTTATACGGGCGTCGTTGGATCGTCATTCCACGAATATTGCTGGAACTTCCAGGCAGTAGCTCGGAAGTTACAGGTGAGTAACCTAGTTGGTTTCTCAAATTCTGATTGTCTAAATGCTCAATGTGAATTACTTGCCCTCGTGAAATTGCATGATTCTTGAAATGTACATGATCGAATGACATGTTTCTCTTGTATGGGATTAGACTCTTGTATTGGATTGGATTCTTGATGATCTTGAGGAATGTAATATTGGGCTTTTATAGCCGCATAATCGTAGATTCTTGAACCTTTGAATTATTGAACATCGCATTGCATGCATAAATGCATGATCGAGATAATGGAATGTGACCCAAGTTGCTATTATCATCGAAAAGAGCCTCGAGCTCAAACACCGTCTTCGCGGGTCTCGAGCCCAGGGAGAAATCACTCGACGCGCCCCCATCGAACATTGGTGAGCACTTGGGCACAACTTTGAATAACTGGAAAAGAGTCTCATATGCATTGTATACACATGACTGATTGAATTGCAAACTTACTGAATTGTGTGATGACATGAGAGATTGCAAATTGTTACATGCTACTGTAAACTGTTATATACTATTGTAAATTGCTATTTGATACCGCAAATTGTTCTAGACTACTGTGAATTGTTATATAATACTGTTAATTGAATATTACTGTGCCGTGTTGTACGCAATTTGTGTAATGCATGATTTGAGTGAACCATCGATGATGGTTTCTCACTGAGTTCGCAAACTCACCCAAAATTGCATATAATTTTTCAGGACCGATAGAGTAGACCCCTAGCTCCGGAGATAGTCTTTACCTGCTGTGCGAGCGTGTTGGCAAGAGAAGCGATGGCACACAGGTCGGTCAGTTGGGTTGGACTTTTGAGGATGACTTAGGATAGACGCTTATATCAGTTTTCTTTTGGTTTTGTTTAGGGGACTGATAGACTTGTCTATTCTTGTTTTGGATGACTGTATTGAAATTGCTGCTATGATAAGATTATTTTGGATTTTTAAAAGTTACTGATTTCTTATATTTGATTTTAATTATTGCGATGCCATGTGGATTATTAGTGGAATTTTCTGGTAGTGCACCTTTATCGTGGGATATGTGTCGGAGCGACCTTCGGGCGTCCCGATGTGTACCCTACGGTGAGGGGGCGCTACATTAAGTGGTATCAAAGCATGGTTTGACATCTTTTGAGATTAGTGAAATTAAGCTGGAATCACTGCAAGAATAGTGGAACTGATTGGAATTTCTTGTCTGTTTTAGGTCATCCGTCCTTGGAGATCGAGTTGAGTTACCAGCTGACCTGGAATCGGTAGGAGCTAGTAGGGAGTCTCCTGCGCCTCGTTCAGAGGAGTTGCCTCCTCGAGTTCCTCCGAGACAGAGAGTAGATATGATCAACTACGTGGCGAGGCGGTTGACTTATGGCAAGACCGACTGCGGAGGCTGAGGGATGGCTAGAGAGGACTGAGAGAGTCCTCGATCAGATGGACTGCGACTCGGATGAGCATTTTGACTACGCGATTTCTCCGCCTGAGGTCCCGCATATCGATGGTGGAAGATCGTCGGGACGGTACCACCAGCCCCGTGACATGGGATGATTTTCTGAGGGCCTTCGAGGACAATTTCATGCCCAAGATCTATCTGGAAATGAAGTTGCAGGAGTTCTTAGAGCTGAGACAGGGGCAGTTGATCGTGGCCGATTATGATGTGCGGTTCAACGAGTTAGTGGTCTATGCTTCTTCTTTGGTGGCTTCGAGGATGACAAGTGTCGGCGTTTTGAGGCGGACTCAACTCGGAGATCCGTACCTTATTGGCTAGATCGATATGGGTAATTTTATTGAGCCGGGCTGCAGCGGTGAGGATAGGCCATCGAGAGGCGGTAGTGTCCGAGATCGGTCAGAGACCAGATTAAGAGATCGATGATAGCGTGGCAAGTCTTGGCGGAGGGTATAAGCGGAAGAGTAGGCCCTTCAGATCTGCGGGAGGGGCTGACAAACTGGTCATGGGCGGAGGGGGCGATTTATGCAGGCATTAGTGGTGGCGGCGGTGCGAGTTTGAGGCGATCTGCTCCTTTATGTGAGCATTGTGGCAAGAGACACAGTGGAGAGTGTCGATGGCTGTCTGGAGCCTATTTGAGGTGTGGTTCGATGGACCACCTAGTGAGGAACTGCCCAGAGACTTTGGGAGCCCAGTCTACTATGCCTGGAAGATCGGGCGACACAACCACGGTGCAACAGAGCTGTGGAGGTGGATCCGGATGGAGAGGCCGCGGCCGAGCAGAGGGGTCCGCATTGAGGTCGAGAGATCGAAAGCGGCAGAGCAGCGATCCTGAGCTGTGGTCTATTCCATGACTCGGCAGGAGGCCCAGGATTCCCCGGATGTTGTTGCGGGTATGTTTCTAATTTCTGGTTTTGAAACATATGCATTGTTGGATCCTGGATCCACCCATTCTTTCATTGCGCCACATTTAGCATGTAGACTGCATGGGGATAGGCAGAGGTTACAGTATAGGTTAGAGGTGAGTACACCTCTAGGTAGTATGACTGTATTGGGAGAGGTCTGTATGGGGTGTCAGGTTCAGATCGATCGAGCAGTTTTGAGTGCCGATCTGATCGTTTTGGCTCTGAGGGAGATTGATGTGATATTGGGGATGGACTGGTTGACTGCGTATAGGGCTATCATGGACTGTTATACCAAGGAGGTCGTATTGGAGTCTCCTGGTCAGCCTAGAGCTGTGTTTCGAGGCGTTAGTCAGATAGTGCCAGCGAGGATGATATCCTTCTTGAGTGCCCTGAAATTGATGCAGGGAGGCTGTGAGGCCTACCTGGCTCACGTAGTGGATTCTAGAGTCGAGCCGAGATTGCAGGATGTTCCTGTAGTCAGGAAATTCCCAGATGTGTTTCCCGAGGAGTTACCGGGATTGCCGCCAGAGCGGGAGACAGAGTTCTCGATTGATCTCGTTCTCGATACAACCCCTATATCGATCCCTCCGTATAGGATGGCACCGGTGGAACTGAGAGAGCTTAAGGCTCAGTTGCAGGAGCTACTGGATAAGGGGATTATTAGACCGAGTGTTTCGCCATGGGGAGCTCTGGTACTGTTTGTGAAGAAGAAGGACGGGTGATGGGTGTCGAATCCACCAAAAATAAATCCCAAACACCAAACGAAAATAAATTGCGCAAAGTGGTAAATGGGGTCGATCCACAGAGAATGGAATAATTGATTCTATTTAAATGCCAAAGAACGAATGAAATTAAATAAAAAGGGGGTTTTGAAGTTTTCGACTAAAACTACTAATTAAAATAACAACTAATAAATTATCAACTCAAATAAAATTAAATAAAATAACAACTAAGATTCAAATAACAAAGAACATAAATAAAATTGATAAACTCAAATAACGACAACTTAGCCAGGAAATTCCTAATTATGCTTAGACCACGATCATCGACTCAAATATTTTCTTTGGTTTAATACTAGGTTAGCTATGGTTACCAACTACCTCTGGCTCCCTCGTTTCTTCTTAATTTTAGAATAGTCGCGAAACTCCTTTGAACTATTCCTAATTAACTAATAACCCTTCGAGACTCTCTCCGAGATTCAATTAATTAACAAGCGTTAAACTTTAAAGAAACACTAACCCTAATCGACCACGCATTGCACTCATGCTTCATCTAGTTAGATCGCAAGTTCCTCCACACAAAATCGACAAGTACTATGCCCTAGTGCCAATTGCCACAAACACCGATCACCCGTTAGACTCCACCAAGTAAATCAGTTGGCGATATGTAAATGAACTAACTCTACAATCAGGCCTCAATCGCAAAATCAATTAATAAACAATGACAGTAAATCGTAAATAAAGATGCGAATATTATAAACCAAATAATCAGAACAAACAAGGTCTCACGAGTCACCGCATAATAATTGGAATTCCCCGACTAAAAATAACTTAGCTACTCATAAGAAAATTAAATCTAACAGAATTATGGAATAACATAGTCTAATAACAAAGAAAGAAGAAAAACTAGTAGACGATCTCCCTAAAAACGTCGAAACTGATTGCTGTCCTTCTCCTGTCGCTGATGCATGAATGTCGCGTGATCCTCTACTAGTTCAGCCCCGCCGCCACCAGCCTTATTCCTCAGTGTGCATAACTCTTGTGCTCTGCACGTGTTCCTCTTATTTTCCTCCTGCGTCGCCGTTTCTTGCTTTCTTCTTGTGGGCGTGCGTCACCCCTCCAAAATCAGTCCACCTAATTGCTCATTGGCTCACGTGCGTGACTGCCCCCTCTCCTAGGTTTTTGTCCTCTTTTCTTTTTTTTTCGTTAATTCCTCCTTTGCTCTCCACGTTACCGCCGCCAGCCTTTTGTCTTGTGTTCCTCCCATTTTTTCAAGTCACCCTGCTATTGTTTCCTTCCACGTCAGCCCTCTTCAATTGCCGTGGGCCCTTTTTTTTTTTTTTTATAATTCAAAGCCTCCTTGTTTTGTTCTTGTCTTGCTCTTAATTAAAAGCCTCCTTATTATTATTTTTTTCTTTCCCCACGTGCTTGTGCTGTGCTGAAACGTTGTTGCTTAACGTTCCAATGCTGGCGTCTTTAGCTGATGCGTGATGTGTCCATTAAATTGAAACTCCCTTGTGTTTTGTTGCTGATCTCTCCTTTTAATTTATTTCCTACGAGGAAACATAAAATCAAGTTAAGTCCCAATAATTTAATCAACAGGAGGAGTAAAAAGGAATAATTAAAATATAAATATTGGACAAATATGCACTTATCAAATCTCCCCACACTTAAACGATGCTTATCCTCAAGCATAAAAGAGCACCAAGACACAATGAAAAACCACTCCACTAAATGAAACACGCACAAAGGTAATATAAACTATGAATGAGAGCGCAATTTTTTTCCAATGTCAACCAAATGTCAAACAAATGCAAAAAATTTCCCACATGAGAAGATACAAGCCTGAACACAAATTGAAGCGCACGCATGAATTACCGAATTTTAATTAAAAACCAATCAAGCTAGAAAACACACTTCACTTATCAGGTGGTTAGTATATACGAAGAACTCCGAATCTATGTGGTAGTCATGGGAAGATCAGGTTAATCTTGATTAATTGATTAGGTGCTTTTAGCTATAAATTACTCGGAATTGTCATTGGCCTTTTTACGCGAACGCAAACATTTGTGATGAATGTCGCCCGATTACTCAGCCAATCACAACGCCAAGTGGCTTTAGCCTTACTCATGATTACTCAGATTCTTCACAATTTTTTTTTCTTTTCTTTCATTTTCGAGTAATCAGAGGATTAGTTAATTGCCTCACACGTTAGTTGTCCGAGACCTTTTTACGCGAACACAAACATTTGTGATGAATGTCGCCCGGTTACTCAATCTCGTCCAACCTTTTGACAGATTTTTGGCTTCGCTCACAATCACTTTTGGCGATTGGCGGAACGAATCTAACACCTTTTTTTATGTTTATTCTTCATTTCCTTTCTCCATCATGATTTCCCACATCAATCCAAGTTCAACACATATACCAACTCAACTTCTAAGCTTAACATGACTCTAGACAAGAAAGGCACCGATTAATCACACAATTTTTTAAAATTCTAACCAATTAACTCAGGCTCGCAACTTCAACATATAGGACACAATCATTAACATTTAATTAACATTAAGCAACAAGGGACTCAATCATACTCTCGACTCCTTTAAAACAATCCACCATTACCTAAGGCACAACAATTTATCAAGCAAAATGGAGCAAAAGAAGTCAAAATATACCCAAAAGGCAACGGAGGGCACAACCCAAAGTAATGCATCAAACAAAAACAGCATGCATCTCAAAAGCATAAATCACCTCCCCACACTTAAATCATGCGTTGTCCTCAACGTAAAAGTAAATGAAAAGGTAAACTGAGGACTTCCCTGAATCTGAAGAGAAGATGAGGGCTTATACGTGAGCTCGTTTAGGCATCCCGCCAGTAGGGTATAGCTAGTACAGTGAGGGACGAGAGCCAACATATGATCATATAAAGGACTCCCGCCAATTGTAATCCAAGAACTCTGAATTGATCCAATGCCGAACCTCCTGAAAGACACAAGGAATGAGGGGAAAAATCAAAACAAAGAAAGAAGGAAACAAACGAGACAAAAAGAACACAACATAAAGCAAAAGAAAGGAAAGAAAAATAAAATAAATAAAATAAAAATAAAAATATGGGCTGCCTCCCATTAGCGCCCTTGTTTAATGTCCTAGGCTCGACGATCCTCGTTTCGATGTTAACCCTCGTCTCGATGTTGGAAATCAGCAATGGTTCCACCAATTGCCTCCCTGTACTCTCGAAGCACTCTAATTAGTTTCTCCTCTTCCAGGTCATCGAGCATGCTGGATATGATAACGGGTAGGGTCTCACCGTCACCTAAATATGCGTATTTCAAATGCTCGGGAAGCGTTTTGAGCTCCAGCTTTGGGGCCTCATCAAGTATATCATCGAAACTTCGCATCGATCAAGAAATCTCTTAACTCCATCAACAGACATGCTATGACCCAAAGTATAATTCAACTCATCATCATAATTTAAAGCAAAAACCTCATGAGTCAAATCTTCAATGATATCAACATTATAAACACAAGACACATCTTCAGCACGTTTCATGGCATCATAAACATCAAATTTCACCACTTCACCATCAAACTCTAAAGTTAATGAACCACTATGCACATCTATCTTTGCCTTAGCCGTACTAAGGAAAGGCCTACCCAACACGATATCAGAAGAATTAGATGAACTATCATTTTCCATATCCAGAACAAAGAAATCAGCAGGAAAAATTAATCCATTAACTTGAACTAGCACATCCTCTAAAACACCTTCAGGATAGACAATCGATCGATCTGCCAATTGAATTATAACTCTAGTACTAGTTAACGGACCAAGACCCAGGGAAGTATAAATAGATAAAGGCATCACATTAATAGAGGCTCCTAAGTCACACATAGCCTTACTTATGCCAATGTTCCCAATTTTGCAAGGAATGGAAAACATACCTTGGTCGCGACACTTAGGAGGTAATTTCCTCTGTAATACAACTGAAACATTCTCCCCCACACTCACCCTTTCATTACCTGTTAACTTACGCTTGTTCGTGCATAATTCCTTAAGGAATTTGGCGTAGCGCGGAACCTGCTTAATGGCCTCGAGGAGTGGGATGTTTACTTCAACTTTTTGGAACAACTCCATGATGCTCTTATCCTCCTTTTCTTTCTTGTTCTGAGCCAGTCTCTGAGGGAATGGGGGTGGAACCACTAGAGGTTTGGGTTTTTGAGGATGTTCAGGTGGACCTGAATCCTGTATGTGGTCACGTATAAGCTCCCTTTCGGCTTCCTGTTCTGTCTCTCCATGGGAACCCTGGGCGTGGTCACGTATAGGGTTCTTGCCGATTGAGGGTTGCAATTCCTTACCATCTCTTAAGACAATCGCGCTCACATTATGCCTCGGGTCGAGTGTCTGAGATGGTAGCTTGCCTTGAGTCTCCATTCTGCTAACGGAGGATGCTATCTGACTCATTTGAGTCTCTAGGGTCTTCATGCTCTCTTCTATTTTTTGAAATCTGGTTACAGTGTCCTGTTGAAATTTTGCAGTATTAGTAGCTAACATATGGACAATTTTTTCAAGAGGCTTACCTGAGCCCGAAGGCTGTTGCGGCGGTGGTGGTGGTCCGTGATAGAAGTTCTGTTGGGTCGGTTGGTTGTTAGCATAACTGAAATTTGGGTGGCTTCTCCAACCGGGATTGTAGGTGTTTGAATAGGGATCAAACTTCCTCTGTTGAAATCTGATAGAATTCACATTCTCCGGTGTTTCATCGTGGAGTGTTGGGCATGCATCGGTTGGGTGAGCTAGGCTAGTGCAGATGCCACATGCCCTCGCAGGTGGAGGAGTACCTACATTCAATTTCTCGACCAAAGTTGTTAGCAAAGACTTGACCTTATTGAGAGAAGTAACATTTACCTCGTTCACTCTTCGCGGTATTTCTTGTCGAGCACCGAATTGCTGAAAGTTTGCTGCCATGGTTGATATCAACTCCCGGGCTTCGACTGGAGTTTTGCTGATGATGGCCCCGCCACTTGCGGCGTCCATCATCCTCAAGGCCCATTGGAATCGCACCCTCGAGAAATCTTGGATGATCAATTGTTCAGATATGCCATCTTTGCGGGCAGCTTGCTAAAATTCTCTTGTACCTCTCCCCAAGACTGTAGAGAGGGTCTCAATCCTTCGCTAATACCACGGATCTCTCACCGATGTTGGCGGCTCGGGATGCTGGGAAATATTTCTGTAGAAACTATCGGGACATCCCTTCCCAAGTGTTGATTGTCCCCGGAGGTAGGTAGTAGAGCCAATCCTTGGCTGCATCCTGTAGCGAGAATGGAAAAGCTCTCAGTTTGATTTGGTCCTCCGTGACATTGCGGGGTTTCATGGAAGTGCAGACGAGGTGAAATTCCTTCAGATGCTTATTCGGATCCTCGTTCTCCAATCCACGGAAGGTGGGCAGCAAGTGGATGAGTCTGGACTTCAATTCAAACCCTTCTTGAAGTTCTGGAAAGTCTATGCATAGCGGATGCTGCGCTTCAGTGGGTCTACCCAAGTCCTGGAGGGTTCTCATTAAGAGCCATATCTGTGGCGTGGTCACGGTTAAGCTTCCGTCAGTCATTGCTCAACTTCAATCTCCTCTTCGTACTCCGTTTCGGTATCCGACTCAACCGGGGCCTGTAATCCACTAACTTCTCCTTGCTTCTTCCTTAGTTTGCTCAACTTCCTTAGCCTCTTAGCAGTCTTTTCGATCTCGGGATCGTACAAGATGGAATCTCCCGTACGAATGTTCCTAGGCATAAAACAAAACAAAATCAATTAGTTACCAACTCCCTGGCAACGGCGCCAAAATTTGATGGGTGTCGAATCCACCAAAAATAAATCCCAAACACCAAATGAAAATAAATTGCGCACAGTGGTAAATGGGGTCGATCCACAAAGAATGGAACAATTGATTTTATTCAAATGCTAAAGAACGAATGAAATTAAATAGGAAGGGGGTTTTGAAGTTTTCGACTAAAACTACTAATTAAAATAACAACTAATAAATTATCAACTCAAATAAAATTAAATAAAAATAACAACTAAGATTCAAATAACAAAGAACGCAAATAAAATTGATAAACTCAAATAACGACAACTTAGCCAGGAAATTCCTAATTATGCTTAGACCACGATCATCGACTCAAATATTTTCTTTGGTTTAATACTAGGTTAGCTATGGTTACCAACTACCTCTGGCTCCCTCGTTTCTTCTTAATTTTAGAATAGTCGCAGAAACTCCTTTGAACTATTCCCTAATTAACTAATAACCCCTTCGAGACTCTCTCCGAGATTCAATTAATTAACAGCGTTAAACTCTAAAGAAACACTAACCCTAACTGACTACGCACAGACTCATGCTTCATCTAGTTAGATCGCAAGTTCCTCCACACAAAATCAGACAAGTACTATGCCCTAGTGCCAATTGCCACAAACACCGATCACCCAGTTAGACTCCACCAAGTAAATCAGTTGGCGATATGTAAATGAACTAACTCTACAATCAGGCCTCAATCGCAGAATCAATTAATAAACAATGACAGTAAATCAGAAATAGTACGAATATTATAAACCAAATAATCAGAACAAACAAGGTCTCACGAGTCACCGCGATAATAATTGGAATTCCCGACTAAAATAACTTAGCTACTCATACTAAAATTAAATCTAATGAATTCGAATAACATAGTCTAATAACAAAGAAAGAAGAAAACTAGTAGACGATCTCCTAAAAACATCAAACCGATTTCTTTGTCCTTCTCCGTCACGATGCATGAATGTTGCGTGATCCTCTACTAGTTCAAATTTCCGCCACCAATTTTATTCCTCAAGCAGGCGTAACTCTTGTGCTCGCACGTGTTCCTCTTATTTTCCTCCCGCCGCCGCTTTCTTGCTTTCTTCTTGTGGGCGTCGCCACCCTCCAAAATCAGTCCACCTAATTGCTCCTTGGCTCACGTGCGGATCGCCTCTCCTAGGTTTTTTTCCTCTTTTTTTTTTTTCGTTAATTCCTCCTTTGCTCTCCACGTTACGCCGCCTTGACCCTTTGTCTTGTGTTCCTCCCATTTTTCAAGTCACCCCGCTATTGTTTCCTTCCACGCCGACCCTCTTCAATTGCCGTGGGCCCTTCTATTTTTTTTTTAATTCAAAGCCTCCTTGTTTTGTTCTTGTCTTGCTCTTAATTAAAAGCCTCCTTATTATTATTTTTTTCTTTCCCACGTGCTTGTCTTTGTCTTCAAACGTTGTTGCCTAACGCTCAATGTGGCGTCTTTAGGCGATGCGTGATGTGTCCATTAATTTGAAACTCCTTGTGTTTTGTTGCTGATCTCTCCTTTTAATTTATTTCCTACGAGGAAACATAAAATCAAGTTAAGTCCCAATAATTTAATCAACAGGAGGAGTAAAAAGGAATAATTAAAATATAAATATTGGACAAATATGCACTTATCAACGGGACGCTGAGACTGTGTATCGATTATAGGCAGTTGAATCGAGTGACAGTGAAGAATAAGTATCCACTGCCTAGGATTGACGATTTATTTGATTAGTTGCAGGGAGCTCAGGTGTTCACTAAATTGGATCTGAGGTCAGGTTATTATCAGTTGAGGATTGCAGAGGTCGATGTGCCTAAGAGTGCTTTCCGGAGTAGGTACGGGCATTTCGAGTTCCTAGTGATGCCGTTTGGGTTGACTAATGCCCCGGCAGCCTTCATGGCTTTGATGAATAGAGTTTTTCAGCCCTACCTGGATCGGTTCGTGATAGTATTTATTGATGATATTCTGGTCTATTCGAGGAGTAGACAGGAACATGCTGAGCACCTGAGGATTGTTCTGCAGGTCATGAGAGAGAGGCAGTTGTTCGCCAAATTCATTAAGTGTGAATTTTGGCTTGATGAGATTGTGTTTCTGGGGCACGTGGTGTCCGGTGAGGGTATCCAGGTGGATCCTCACAAGATAGAGGCAGTGATGAGTTGGGAGATTCCGAGGAGTATTCCAGAGTTGCGAAGTTTTCTAGGATTGGCCGGTTATTACTGGAGGTTCGTCGAGGGGTTTTCATTGATCTCCGCCCCTTTGACGAAGCTATTGAGGAAGAATGTTCCGTTCAGATGGTCTGAGGAGTGCCAGAAGAGCTTTGAGTTGCTGAAACATCGGTTGACGACTGCACCGGTGTTAGGCATTCCATCTGGGACTGGAGACTTTGTGGTTTACAGTGATGCCTCGCATAAGGGATTGGGATGTGTATTGATGCAGCATGGGAGAGTTATAGCGTATGCCTCGAGACGATTGAGGTCTCACGAGGTGAATTATCCAAAGGCATGACTTGGAGTTACTGCGCTTGTATTTGCTCAAGATCCGGAGACATTATCTGTATGGGGAGACGTTCGAGATCTTCACCGATCATAAGAGTTTGAGGTATCTGCTGAGTCGAGAGAGCTCAATCGAGGCAGAGGAGATGGATAGAGTCTTGAAGGACTATGACCGCACGATTGAGTATCATCCAGGAAGGCCAATGTGGTGGCCGATGCACTAAGTAGGAGATCGCATGGCGCAAGGCGGCTCGAGTTCAGTTTCGAGGTTACCGGTGCGATTGATTGAGAGGTCTTAATGTACAGATGGATTTGAGTCAGGATGGAGCTCTGATTGCTACTCTGAGGCTGAGGCCGATGTTACATGACAGATCCGTAGAGCTGTGAGTTAAGACCAGTGTTAGTGAGCTGATTGAGAGAGTCCAGGTGCATCGATTCGGAGTTTGAGTTGAGAGATGGGACGTTATGGATGGGACGAGACCGTGTGCCTCGATATAGATGATTTGAGACGGAGATCCTAGAGGAGGCACATGTAGCTGCCTATGCTATGCATCCTGGTACGACCAAGATGTATCGTACTCTGAGACAGCATTTCTGGTGGCCTGGTATGAAGAGGCAAGTGGCAGTGTATGTTTCTAGGTGTTTGATTTGTCAGCAGGTTAAGGCAGAGCATCAGGCTCCAGTGGGAAAGTTGCATTCGTTGCCCATCCCGGAGTGAAAATGTGAGCGAATTACTATGGATTTTGTGACGGGATTGCCTAGGACACCGAGGCAGCATGATGCTATCTGGGTCATAGTGGACCGATTGACCAAATCGGCTCACTTCTTGCCAGTGAGGGAGAGCAATACTCTTGATCAGTTGGCCCAGAAGTATGTGGCAGAGATTGTACGATTGCATGGGGTTCCTTTGTCGATAGTCTCAGACAGGATCCCAGGTTCACCTCGAGGTTCTGGAAGAGCCTACAGACTGCTATGGGTACGAGGTTGAACTTCAAGATCGCATTTCATCCTCGACGGATGGGCCAGTGAGAGGACGATTAAGACTGTTGAGGACATGCTTCGGGCATGTGTATTGGAGTTCAGAGGATCATGGGATCAGTATTTAGCACTGATTGAGTTTGCATATAACAACCAGTATCAGAGTAGTATTGGGATGGCACTGTATGAGGCCTTGTATGGGAGGCCGTGTCGATCGCCACTGTATTGGGATGAAGAGGGTATGAGATTGATAGAGGGTCCCGAGCTGATTCAGGACACAGTGGATAAGGTACAGTTGATCCGGAGTCGCATCAAGGCGGCTCAAGACAGACAGAAGAGCTATGTAGATCAACATCGGCGAGAGATGGAATATAGCGTAGGTGACAGAGTGTTTCTCTGAGTGTCTCCTTGGAAAGCAGTACTGAGATTTGGCCATAAGGGCAAGTTGAGCCCTCGATATATCGGTTCGTATGAGATCCTTGAGAGGATAGGACCGTTGGCTTATAAATTGACATTACCAAGTGAGATGTCCCAGATGCATGATGTATTTCATGTTAGTATGCTCCGACGGTACCGTTCTGCCCCGACACATGTGATTCCGGCTCAGGAGATTGAGATAGCCAGTGATCTGAGTTATGTTGAGGAGCCGGTACAGATTATAGGATCACGGGTCAAGCAGCTACGAAACCGGGTGATTCCCTTGGTGAAAGTCCTTTGGAAAAACCACTCTTCTGAGGAAGCTACATGGGAAACTGAGGAGCATATGCGGAGTCAGTATCCTCATTTATTCGATCGGACAGGTATTAAATTTCGAGGACGAAATTTTTATTAGGAGGGGTGAATTGTAACATCCCGTTACTGTGAGCAAGGGTATTATGGTAATATTGGGACAGACTGATAGGTTTTCTTGCATTCACTGACTGAGCATGTTACTGGCCTCTAATTATAGAGGAACAGGTTTATTGCATATGCATTTATTCATAGGTACGTGCATTCATGATTTTTCGACATTTTAATTGTGATTATGAATTGATTGGATTGTGAACTGGAGAATGACTGGACTGACTGGATCGGGATTAAATGAGAAATTAGGAGTAATTGGGTTCAAATGACTGATTTAGAATAGTTTAAGTGTAATTGGTAATTTATAGTGACTTATAGGAAATTTTTGGGAAATTTGGGAGAAAATGCCCGGACCGAAAATATTTGGATGACTGACCGATTGACTGTATGTTACTGAAAGAACTGTCCAATGGCAATGGCAAAATTAGAATTTTGTTGATAGGAAATAAATACGTTGAGCCATTGAAATTTAGAGACTGAAATTTGGACTGAATTGGAGACTTAGGTCTATAAATAGATAGGTTTGAAATTTGGGGGAAAATTTTCTAAGGCATTGTCGAATTCCTCTTTCCCTCTACGGTGACTTCGATTTTTTTCCAACGGTGAGATCCTTTGATTCTTCCCTTATGGTTCCCTCCTAGTATGCTAGGCTAACTTGTTTACTGTTGTTGATGAAGGATTGAGAGGCTTTAGAGTGGAGTAATCGTTGATTGGAAGATTTTAGGGTTTCCGGTGGATTTTGAGGGATCTGTAGATTTGAGCTTGATTGGTAAGTTTTAATGGTTTTAATGTTGTTATTAATGGTTTCTACTGCATGTATGGCATTTATTATAGTGGATTTGAGCAGTTGAGAGTGTTAATGGTGGTTCTAGAAAGAGAAATGGACGGAAAATCGATCGGAGAAGACGAAGAATTAAATGCCGCACGCATTTGTCTTATAGCGTTAGCTGCCATGGCTAATTTTCATTCGTTCGCCGCGCCGCGGTGAGGGAGAACAGGACGTCGCGGCGAGCGTCAATTAGTTGACGCCACGACGAGCCTCGTTCGTCTCGCGGCGCGCCCAAAATGCGTTGTTCATGACGACGCAGCGACCTTCACGCCAATGACGACCATTTTATCATGGCGAGGTCTCTCGCCGCGCGAAGGGCATTTTTGATTGGATTGATTTTTGATTATTGGGCATAACTTATGGTATAGACCTCCGATTGGGGTGATTCTCGATTCCTTATGATCTAGAGAAAGAGATCTACAATTGAGGATAATTATGAGAGTTAGAATTTAATTTAAGTGGTATTGATTTATCAAGATTAAGGTCAATTATGGTTCATAGTGTGACCTAAGTATTGAATTGAGACAATTGGAGTTTTAATTGGGATTTTCAATAGAGGTTTTGACCCAATGGTTACGGAATTGTTATACGGAATACGAATTGAGGAAATTGAACTGAATTTTAAGATTGGATCAATTATTGTCGATCAACTGAGCGAAGAGTTAGAATGGGGCACCAGAGTTCAAAATTGGGTTTTAGCACCGGAAATCGTGAACATGCATTGTACATCATTTTACTGAGACATATGCATTACTGAACTGCTTATTTGAGCATCTAGTAATGGGGCTGTATTTTCTACTGTTATAGAGGCGTTGCTGGATCGTCATTCCACGGACATTGCTGGAACTTCCAGGCAGTAGCTCGGAAGTTACAGGTGAGTAACCTAGTTGGTTTCTCAAATTCCTGACTGTCTAAATGCTCAATGTGAATTACTTGCCACTATGAAATTGTATGATTACTGAAATGTACATGATCGAATGACATGTTTCTACTGTATGAGATTAGACTACTGTATTGGATTGGATTACTGTATGATACTGAGGAATGTAATACTGGGTTTTATAGCCGCATAATCGAGATTCTTGAACTTTGAATTATCGAACATCGCATTGCATGCATAAATGCATGATCAGATAATGGAATGTGACCCAAGTTGCTATTATCACTGAAAAGAGCCTCGAGCTCGAACATCAGATCGACTGCCTCGAGCCCAGGGAGAAATCCCTGACGCGTCCCCCACTGAACATTGATTTAGCACTTGGGCACAATACTGAATAACTGGAAAAGAGTCTCATATGCATTGTATACACATGACTGATTGAATTGCAAACTTACTGAATTGTGTGATGACATGAGAGATTGCAAATTGTTACATGCTACTGTAAACTGTTATATACTATTGTAAATTGCTATTTGATACCGCAAATTGTTATTAACTCATCGCGGAATTGTTATATAATATCGTTAATTGAATATTCTTTGTGCGTTGCATTTAATGATTCGTAATGCATGATTTGAGTGAACCATCAATGATGGTTTCTCACTGAGTTCGCAAACTCACCCAAAATTGCATATAATTTTTCAGGACCGATAGAGTAGACCCCTAGCCCCGGAAATAGTCTTTACCTGCCGTGCGAGCGTGCTGGCAAGAGAAGCGATGGCACACAGGTCGGTCAGCTGGGTTGGACTTTTGAGGATGACTTAGGATAGACGCTTATATAAGTTTCCTTTTGGTTTTGTTTAGGGGACTGATAGACTTGTCTATTCTGCTTTTGGATGACTGTATTGAAATTGCTGCTATGATAAGATTATTTTGGATTTTTAAAAGTTACTGATTTCTGATATTTGATTTTAATTATTGCGATGCCATGTGGATTATTAGTGGAATTTTCTGGTAGTGCACCTTTATCGTGGGATACATGTCGGAGCGACCTTCGGGCGTCCCGATGTGTACCCTACGGTGAGGGGGCGCTACACACTCCCTGTTCCGAGATCACATGTCCAAGAAATGTAACTTCCCTCAGCCAAAATTCACATTTATCGAATTTGGCATACATCTCATTCCTCCTCAAAGTCTCCAAAGAAATCTTCAAATGTTCCTCATCACTCTTGGAATAAACCAACATATCATCAATGAAGACAATGATAAATTGGTCCAAGAATGGCTTAAAGACCCGATTCATCAAATCCATGAAGGCTGCAGGAGCATTCGTCAATCTGAAGGGCATAACCAAAAACTCAAAATGCCCATACCGAGTCCTGAAAGCAGACTTTGTCACATCCGACTCCTTAATCCTCAACTGATGATAACCCGATCTCAAGTCTATCTTGGAGAAGACTTTCGCCCCTTGCAATTGATCAAACAAATCATCAATGCGAGGAAGCGGATATCGGTTCTTCACTGTGACCTGATTAAGCTTCCGGTAGTCCACACACATCCTCAACGATCCATCTTTCTTCTTTACAAAAAGAACCGGAGCTCCCCAAGGTGAAGAACTCGGTCTAATATACCCCTTCTCTAACAACTCCTCCAACAGCTCCTTAAGCTCCTTCAATTCTGCCAGAGCCATCCGGTAAGGCGGAATTGAAATCGACGTTGTACCTGAAAAGAGCTCAATGGGAAACTCATTCTCCCTAGCTGGCAGTAGTCCTGGTAATTCCTCAGGAAAGACATCCGAGAATTCCCTAACTACTGGAATATCCTCAAGTTTCCCTCTATCTGCCCTTGTGTCTACCACATAGGCCAAGAATGCCTCACATCCTTTCCTCATCATCTTCTCTGTCGTCAAAGCTGAAACAATTCTTGGCGGACTTGCCTTTCCGTTCCCAGTAAACACTACTCTTCTGCCATCATCCAATTCAAATTCCACTGTCTTCTGCTTACAATCCAGCCGGGCATTGTACCTCTCTAAGGTGTCCATACCCAAAATCACATCCAATCCTCCCATTTTCAGTGGCATCAAATCTACCACCAGCAGTGCTCCACCAATACAGAGCTCACAGCCTCTATACACTTGACTAATCACAATGTACTGGCCGATCAGAGTACTCACCATCAACGGAGTATCCAATGGGCTCACAATCCTATCACACACAGGTCTACTCGACGAAACAAACGAGTGAGTAGAACCTGGATCAATCAAAATAAGCACATCATCAGCAAATAATCTAGCCATACCAGTCACAACATCAAGAGCGGTCTCTGCATCCTCTCTAGTCATTGCAAACACCCTAGTCGGTGCCTGCCCCCTCGGTCTACCTGGAATACTCACTCTCTTAGCTGCATCAGAACTACCCACTTCTGTTGCAGTCCTCTATCCCATGGTCTCTATCCTCCTCGGAGCTTGCATCTGGCTTCTCTCTTGTCGTGGAGGCTGAGGGCACTCTCTAGCAATGTGCCCCTTCTCCCCACAGTTGAAACAAGCTCCCGTCAATCTGAAGCACTCTCCTCTATGGGGTCTCCCGCAGTGCTCACACTTTAGGATAAATGACCTCTCCCCATCTCCCCTTCTATTGCCGCCCACCGTTGAGGCTTGGTGAGAAACAGTAGAAGTCCTCACAGGTCCAGATCGGCTAGCACCGCTGCTCCTCTCCTCAGACTAAACGGGGAATGTTCTGGCACTCCTGTCTGACATAGGAGTGCTAGTGCTACCTCCCCTCCTGAACTGCTCTCTGCCCTTTCTCTTCTTGTTCACTGCACTCTTGATATTCTCAATATTCTCAACCCTCAAAGCTGCCTCAACTAACTGCTGAAAGTCACAGAAGTTCTGCACTATAACTTTCTCTCTGATAGCCAAATGGGTCCCGACTCAAACCAATGACATCTAGCAACCTCACTCAAAGATCGATCTCAAGCATACCGATAGCTGCGTAAACCGCGCTCATACTCATGTTGTCATCTCCTCTCGAGTAAGACCGAGGAACTCCCCGCTTCTGCTGAATGTAAACCTCGATAGATACTTCTTCTTAAAACAGCCAAGAAGTTCGTCATGACAACCCTACGGGTCTCATCTGACTGCCTGGCACGGTCTCCCACCAATGCAGAGCATCTCCCTGAAGCAAACTAGCAGCATACACAACTCTCTCATCATCCTCACAATCCATCTGATCCAGCACCCTCTCAGTCTTCCGCAACCATGTCTCAGCTTCTTCTGGATCTGCTGTCCCATAGAAGTCGACTGCTCCATACTTTCTCAATCTATCAAACCGTTTCCCTTTCTGAGCTCGGGCTGAAACAGAAGGCTGTGGCATCTGACCCATAGCCTGAACAAATGCCTGGGTGAAGGCCTGGAACAACCTCGGATCAAGTGGAGGCACTGGCTCCTGCGGAATCGGCGACTCCTGAGACTGCAACAGCATGGGCTCACTACCTAGCCCTACGGAAGCCTCAGCATTTCCAGGGGCTACTGACTCATCAATCCTCTCCTCTCTAGTCGGAGAGTCAGATGCAACGGATCCTTGCAGAACTCCTCGTGTCCTTCTACGAGGTGGCATCGTACTCCTTCAAAGGTAAACACTAAGGATTAGCTATATGTCAATCTTACTTCCTACATGTATGCATGTTATGCATGTCACTTAATGCAATTCACAACGATGCAACAAGTAAGCATATACCACACAATTCATCCTACAATGCATTCTAAGCCGAGGTCACACTAACCTAGGCGCACTGATACCAAACATGTTGGGCCCGGGTCCCGGATCCCCGAATCCCGAGACGACCCCTCGGGCTGCTCCCGCGACGAGCTCCCGAACATAACGGACCCGATCCCAACATCCATACATAATTTGATTCACACATATATTTCGCACACATAAGAACATACACATTATCATTCCAATTAAACACCCCATAAACAAGGGCTTCATGCCGTTACAAATTCACAGAAAATCCAACAATTCTCAAAATAGCATAATACATGTCAAGGTTTTTAAATTCAAAATACATTAGAATGCTCCATGGTGATATGCTTGGAGGGCCAACCAAAATACTAACTTAAGACAAAAGCTCCTAACTAGCTTGAAGTTTCCAATTCCCTGCAAGATCAACGATTGTCTCGATCTACACCTGAGGAGTGGGAGATAATAGGGTGAGCTGCGAAGCTTAGTGGCATATACATTTATAGCCATTGGCAATGAGCCACACATTCAAGCATATATATATATTCAAGCATATAGCAAGTCATCAATCTATCACTTTTCAATCATCACAAAATATGTCATGCTCAACAAATCAATCATGTATGCACAAACAATTGGCTCGAGAGTTCCGTAAAAACGATCCGGATAAACCAAAGTTTATTCCGTAAATGATCCGAGTTCGATTTCTCAAGGATCTCGTTGCCTCAAGCGGGCAGCCGGGAAAAGGCTATACGTCGACGTGCACGTGACTATCCATCCGTTACTCTCTTACCCAAACAAAGCACATAACAATTCATTTCATGCTCAAAGCATTTTTATCAAAGCTTTCATACTTTTAGTTCTTTTTATTCTTGCAAAATGCCATAACGCCTATCAAGGTAGTACATAATCATGATCAAAATGCATTTTCAATATTTCTTATAATTCAACACATGTATTATCATATATGCGTGCAAGCAAGCATACATATATTGCCCATACACACAACAACCATAAATATATTACCCACCTAATATCGCTCGAGAATCCAACTCACTGTTGTCCTTCCTCTTGTGATTGGGTCAGGTCGGCTTGGTTTCCTAAAACAAACAAAGTTTCCATTTAAACAATATTCAAAGGAAATAATCAATAAGCTTCGAAAATCAAACAACGCTAACACTAACAATCTATACTCGACTCCCATCTAAAATCCCAAATCCAAAAAGGTCAATTTCTAAACTTCCCTTCTTCATAAAACTTGTAGCCCTTAAACTCTAGATCACAACGAATCTGAAATCACCTCATTTGGACATCCACAGCAAAAGATATGCCCAAAAGACTAAAATTCATCTGTCTTTGAAAATCGGGGCTCGCCATGCGGTAACGGCTGTGTTTCGCCGTGGCGGCACGCAAGCACGCCCGACGACGAACACCTTCTTCATGACGTCGCGACGAATATAAATTCAAGACGTCATGACGAACTTCGCACGTCATGGCGTGTTCATCAAGACGTCGCGACGCTCGACTCGAGAACGACTCCGATCCCGATTTTCCAGCATTTCCACACTTCAATAATCTCCCTTACCCAAATGCAACACATCTAAACTTTATATCATGACTTATACTACATTTCTAACCCAGCATCAACTCAAAATCAGTCATAAACGCATTAACCCAAGAAATCTAACCATTTTTCCCTAAAATCCTAAATCACCGATTCTCACACATTCCAAACGATTCTAAGGTTTAATCTAACCACAACAAGATAGATCGAACTTAAACTTACCAGGAAACGTCTTCAATCCATCGAAAATCGCTGAAATCGCAAAACCCTCTTCTCTTCTTCCTCCACCGATGGCTTCTCCTTCTTTCCTCTTCTTATTTTTCCTCTTCTTTCTCTAATTTAAGTTTAATGGAATAGACAAAGACCCAATTACCCCTCCATGCAAAGCTTTAAGTTATCCAACTCAAATGATCTTCCCAAAATGCCCTCAAATACTTTTATCGTTTTAAACCACATTAAGTTCAATTACACCTCAATTGTCCACCAATACTCCCAATTTAATCAAACTAAGCCTTAATCACAAGATTAACACAATCATGCTTAATGACATCAATAAGAAACAAGAAAAAGAATTCGGGGTCCAACACAAGGATCCAAATTTATGCATGTACTCGAAAAAATATTGATTCCTATGCATTATAGTTCAATATCAAATCGCATCAAATGAATACCAATAATTACTATCATTTTATGAACAAAATGAAGTTCTAAATGATATTTTGATGATAAAAATCCTAATTACTAATAATAAGTTTATTTTTTGATGAGAAACAATATAAAAATAAGATGTAGTCATAATTTAATAAAATGGTTCATGAAGATGATAAAGAAAAGTTCAAGTTTGTAACCTTTAAAGTAAAGATCAAGTCAAGAATAAAGAAGATCAAAGCATCAAAATAATTTTATATCTTATAATGCCAATTATAATCTCATTTAATCAGTTTGATAATCTTAAAGGCATACCATGTATAATATTATGTTTTACTACATTGCATGAGTCTTTTTCATCATTAAGAGGATATAAATTTTTTGGTTTCAAAGAAAAACCTCTTGAACCTTAAAGTGCTTTTTTGGAAACATTTTTAAAAGTGTTTAAGTCGTAATTTCGTTAGGTAAATTAAGTTTGATTATTTGAAGTTATTAAAATATTTTTGGGAAATTCATTGATCAATATAGGTTAATGGTCGACCAATATATGTTAAAGTTACAAATATTGATAAACTGAGAGTTTATAACAACATTGGTTATCATATTGGTAAATCAATATGCCACAATGGTCAATCAATATGCCCTAGTGGTTGAACAATACACAATGATAGGTGAATTGAACAATACACAATGATAGGTGAATATTATACATTGAACGTATATTGGTTAACCAATATGACCTAGTGGTTGACCAATATACTAGAACTAACCATTGTAATTGCTATTTTTTTGCTCTAAAGACTAATAAGTTTCCCAAAATCCTATAACTACATGTTTTCTCACTGGTTCATGCATCAAAAAGCATCTAGGTGTCTCATTGTAACATCCCACCCCCTCCTGGAAGGGTAAAATAGTAAAATTGACATAGGATGGGATTGATAAGGAATAATCATTACTGTTCATGCATAATAGGATTGATACATGACATCATTGTGTACATGGAATTACAAGAATGCATTCATGACATTCCGATGAATTGGGCCTAAAGCAATTTTATTGGAATTAATGGGATAATTGAGTTTGGAAAATTGATTGGCTGCACCATAAATGGTTTTACATTTTAAGGGATTTTAGGAATTTTTCTGGAATTTTAGGAGAAAGTTCTGGACCGCAAAATCGCGGTGATGACCTAAACTTGTTTTGGAGTAGAAAAGGTGATTTTTGTGATTGAAAATGATTTGGAGTGCATGTTACTGCTTTATAATTTTAGGAAATTTCATTAATTCTCGAGAAAAATAATTCGGGAAATCCTCGGATCGGATAAAGCGCCAATTGGCTTAACCCATTCGATTTTTGATAGCAAAAATCGCTACCCTGATGCTGTATTACTGGGTATATTATTTTGGGACTGAAATTAGGGTCATAGGAGCTAAATGGAGTAAAATTTTGGACTGGATTAAAGAAATGATATTTTGACTTTTCTTATAAAAGTGGACCAATGAGATTTAGCCACCAAATGCCATCATTTAATGTTCACTTTGCTCCCTCCCACGGTTTTCACTTAATAAAGAATGGAAAGATGAATTTTGCTTCTTAAAACCTCTCATCCAAACCTTCATCTCCTTCTCCATGTCCATTGATTTTCTTCTTCTCTTCTCTCATCTTCCTTGTAACTTCAAGCTATCATCTAGAAATCCATCAAAGCTAGAAGATGAATATTGTGTATACTTGAGAAGGGAAGGAGGTTGGTACTTTGGTGGGTGTAGAAGTAGAAGTTAAAGGTTAAAAGTTGAAGCTTTGAAGGAGGTTTTGTCTTAGGTATGTATTCATTAAAGTTTTGATCTTTAAATGGTACTTTCATATGGAATTAAATGCCATGATAGTATGGGGTAGTTAATAAAAGGGTTTAAAGCATGTATTAGGTTATGTAGGCATTAAAGTGATGATTATTATGATTTGAAGAAATGGGTATAAGGCTAGGTGATGGTTGAATTGAAAGTAGTATGATATGGTTTGATTTTAAATGGAATATGGATGATTATTTGGGTATTTGAATTGAGGAATTTGATGCTACCAATTTTTCAGTATTAACCCTAACATATGTATGATTGTAGTGATATTTAATTTGTATTTATTTTGATGTCTAGTGATGTGAAAAGGCATTGAAGTGGTTGAACTAAGGTTAATCTTAAATCTGGAAAGTTGGAATTATAATTGATGTTACTGTTTTATTCATAACTTATTGTGTAGAAATGCAAATGAGGTAAGGTTAGTGGCCACTGAAACTTTGGGATGTTGGCTTCAAGTTAGTGTGAAATAGGTGTTATTGAATTTCAATGATAGAAGGGTGAAATTTTGAATGGGAAAGTTACTGTTCCATTGGCTATGAACAGTAACCGCAACCATGACATCTGAGTTTTGATGATTTTTATGAATTAATTGAGATGGAATTTGGGAGAATGGTCTTCATGGAAGTTGTAGCATATTTGATTATCTTTCCATTGCTACTGATCTTGCTATTTTAGAATTGTGTATTGGGAGATATGAATTGATTACTAATGACTGGTTTTGAGCATTTTGGATGAAACCTAGCTTAAGTGTGATTTTGTGAGTTTACTGATTGGAGGCAATTTTAACATTTTAAGTGGACTGAATTGGTGTGAGTGAGCTTCTGAAAAGTTGTAGAGGAAAAGATTATCTTGAAATTGATATTTGGTATGTAATTTTAGAAGTCAGAATTGGGAGATATGATTTTCAAAACCTGATCCTACATTAGGTTATGAGTGGCTGATCATAACAGAAACTTCCATAACAATTTTGAAATTTCTAGAGATCGAATTGGTGTTGAGTGCTTCATGAAAATGAAGTTTATGATGTTATCTTTACAAGGATATAAAGTTTTGGTTTTATTGACTTATATACTGGAAGTTATGCTTCTTGTAAGATTACTGCCCAAAGTGAAGGATTTCAGGGACAGTAACATTGAATGAATTAATGGACTGGTTTAGAAATAGAATTTGATTTTGGATTGTTCATGAAAGTTGTAGAGGACATTGTGAACTTGTGACCATATTTTTGTGGTAATTTATTACTAAGGAATCAGTGAGTTATGAAATTGTAAATGTACTGCTCTGTGTTGATGGAAATTGTGAAGGCAGAAGGTTTGATGGATTATTTGACACCCTTAGGGTTGGAATTGATTTTTATGGTCTTCTTGAGAGTTGTAGAGCTTTTCATAAGCTTTCCAATGAGGTATAGTGGGTATTTTTCTGATTTTTGTGCTAAAAGTTAGAGTAGTTGGAAATTAGGAATTGAAAGCTGGAAAAAAAAGGAAAAGGGCAAGCAGAGGTGACTCGCCGTCTCGCGAGGGCGACATACCGCCTCGCGAGGGCGACGCCTCGCCCTCGCGACGAAACGAGGTGATTCAGCCTCGCGAGGGCGACGTTGCGCCTCGCGAGGGCGAGATTTTAAAGAGGCTGGTCATGAGGCGACGCCCGCCGCGACGCAGTTGAGGTGAAATCGCCTCGAGGGCGGCGTCTCGCCCATGAGGCAGTGTTTAAGTAAATATATATATATATATTTATTTTATTTTATTTTGATTATTATTTTGATATTAAATGGTACAATGGTTCTTTTGTCAATTTCTTTCCGTCCGACGTCCGATTGACTCGATTCCAGAGGCATCGGATTCGTTGAATATTTAATTTCATATTATGAGAAAACGGGAATTTTAGACGGAATTTGACGTAGCCCTATCGACGGAACATGTAAACACTGCTTTATTTAATTGAGGACCTATAGAGGTCCGAATTGCATGCCGTCGCCGCTTATGGATTTCTAATTTTCATAGAATTTTATTATGGGAAAATATTGAATTAGGACCGGAATTCATGAACATGCATATCTCATCATCATGAGCATGATTTCATATTTAGTGACTCGTAATTTTTCCGATTCATATAGAGGTCCAATTGAGCGCCGATTGACCGACGTCACGAGGCTTTCCGCATTAGCTCGGAAGTAATAGGTGAGTAACCTAGTTGGTTTCTCAAATTTCGGTTGTGTACATGCTTAACGTGAATTACGTGCAAAGGTGAATTGTATGATTCTTGGCATGTATTGTATGATTTTACCGACATCGTAGATCGGGCTTTATAGCCACCGCATCAACATCGCTATATCGGGCTTTACTGACCATATCATTGATTCATCGATACACCGGGCTTTATAGCCAAACATGGACATGTATCTTTGATATCGCATCGCATGCATAATTGCATGATCGATAATGGACGTGCCCTAAGTTGCTATTTTTACCGATAAGAGCTTCGAGCTCATATCGCATCGACCGCCACGAGCCCGAGGGGAGAAATCTCGACGCGCCCCCACCGAACACCGATCGAGCACTTGGGCACACATCAATAATCGGAAAGAGTCACATATGCATTGCATTTGCACAAATGACCGCTCGTGACATATACCGCTTTCATAATGGTATGAATTATTGTGAATGATTTCATATTATCGTAAATTGTTCTCGATCGCCATCGGTAATTGATTATTATCAGATTATGTCAGACGCCATGTGCGTAATGCATGATTTGAGTGAACCATCGATGATGGTTTTCACCGAAGTTCGCAAAACTCACCCAAAATTTGCATTTATTTTCGGTCTCAAGAATACCCTGCTGACACGGAGTATATCTACCGTAGAAGAGTAAAGGTTAGAGGTCGGGATCGGTTCAGGTTCCGCATTAGTGTTTTAGTAAATTGTATTCGCAATCATCGTATAACAAGGCATTGTATATTTTATCGCATTGATCGATTGTACTTATTATTGGATGACCGTAATAATCAAAATGGTTTTATTGAACACGACTTTTAATTACTTATCGTGGTTTGCTGTGTGAACGTGGAGTTAATGGCTCCAAAGAAAAAAAATGTATACTGAATTTTAAATCGATCGATGTAGTACGTCACTCGTGGACGCGGACTCGGATATCACCAACAATATCGGGTTCGGGTCTTACGGGTGGGTGTTACATTTAGGTGGTATCGAGCCCAAGAGTACGTAATGTATCCGGGCACGCTTGGAACATAGGTTTCATGCATTTGAGTCGCGTCGTTAATCGTAGTAATCGATCCCTAGTCGAGTCGCCGAGGATAAATCCTACGGGTGCATAAGGGTCAAGTGACTAAGTGAGAGAAGAGTGAGACTGGATTAGAGTGAAAATCCCAAAAAGGGGATAATCAATTAGGAAAGGATAAAGGAAAAAAATGGATAAGAAGGTTGATGTCAGATCGGGTTAGAAACCCTCATATATGATAACAGAATGAATGTGTTGGCCTTGACTAATTAAGAATTTCCAAATTAAATTGACAATGTTATGGTGACAGAAAAATGCAGATGTTGAGAACTTTGAGAGGTCCATTAGAGATATGGGAAGCATATTGGTTATAGTAGATCTAAGTGAGATTAAATGCCCGGGATGGTTAGGTAATTACAGTTCTGACCGTATATGTCATGAAAGGGGAAATATTGGAAGTGAGTAAAATGTAGATGATCCAATCGGGCATATTTTGATTCACTGTATTTGAGTTAGAGATCAGTAGATATTATAGGCGAAAGATAATAGCGAAACGGAAAGAAGCTCAATAGAGTACTGTAACGGTTTATTGAGAACTGAAAGAATGTAAAAGTGTACAGATAGACTGAAATGAATTCGGGAAATGGTTATGAACTAGACCGCATAAATTTGGGACTGAAATTGTTAGGTGATTATGGTGCTTCGAGGTTGGAAATTCGTACGATAAAATCATAAAGGAAAAAAAAAACAGACAGATGATTTCTACTGATGGTGTATCGGGAAATACTGAATTAGGTGTATATGGACACAAAAATGGTAAAGAGATAGGCATATAGATAGAGATAAAATGGAGTGGTATCAACGATTTTGTCGGGTATTGGGGACTGTGAACACCCGATCATAAACTATTTGAGGAAAATAGAAGATAAGTAGCAGAAAACGGAATGAAAAATAGGAATAATGATCATAAGTTGATAAGCCAAATTGATATGACCTTATAAGGTCAAGTTGCACGTAACGGATAGGGGAATGAGACATACAGTTTAAGATCTTGAAAGAATGAAACCACAATAGTGGTATATGAAAAGAGCTATTGATTTAAGTCTAATTCATCGTTAGGGATATCTATTGACTAGAATGTTGAATTGTGACTAATGAAATGTATGTTACTGTATATATGGAAACCATAGAGGAAATGAGCGGTAAATGTTTAGAGTGATTATAAGTGTGAAGTTTTTAATGGATTAAAGTAAGACACAAGTAGATTAAGTGTGCCTATATGAGTGGAAATGAAAAATGATTCTGGTATCAGTCAATTAGTTGAGGATGAGTATAAACGGAAAGGAGTCTTAAGGAAATTTGAATTGTATGGGTTACAAATTGGTTTCCGGATAAAATGTTGTGGTATAGATTACTGAATAAGTGTGAAAGAAAGTGTTTAAGTGACTGCCATAAGGAACCTTCGCGAAAGGAATGTTCTGATCTGTTAAATGATGACATAAGAGTGTCTTGATTGAGATTGTACGTATAGTGAAGAAGGATTGAAACACAATTAGGAATAATCATTGGTTGATGAGACTTTGTGGACAAAATTAAAAGTGAAATTGGGTCATAGCTCATATCACCGAGATTATCTCGATTGTATGTACGTAAATGTAAAGAATTACATATGAGTGAGATTTTAATTGAGGTGATTCTATTGCAATGTGAAGTGAATCGATCTCCGCTATGATGTAAAACTGCTGAGGAATCTAGATTTGAAACGAAAATAAAAGAGTCCGATCGAGAAGAGAGATACGAAAATAAAATGGAAAATTTCGGAGGTTTAAATATAGATGACAAGGTATTAACATATGTTGATATGAATGATATGAAAACAAATGAGAAGAGAAAATGAAAAGAGTAAATCAGATATCGGGATAAAGTGTATGAACATTATAGAAAGTTGAAATTGTCTTACGAGAATCGATTTTAAAATATAAAGTGAATGGCATATAATAAATGACTGCATTAGGTACATTGTTACCTGATTATAGTGAAGTGGAATTAATGTCACAGTATTGGTACCAAGGAATGTAATTAGTCCTCGATGTGATTAAGGAGGTACCAAAGAAATGGAAACGTACTCATTGGAACATAAGTTGGACTATATAACATTGGGGAAAAAGTAGTAGATATCTGTAACCAAAGGTAGTGACTATCTTAGACATGGCAAGTGAAATAGCTAAGAAAATGAGAACGCCAATCGATAGTCTTGTTAAACCACATCGTATCTAAGTGATAACGAAGTTAGCCAAATCAAGAATCGAACCATGATCGAGAGTGGTTATAGTGATCACCGATAAGTGAATTATTAAGTGAAAAGTGTATGAGATATGTAGAATCATATGATTACCGTCATAGGAATTTGATTGAGAATTTCGAGGACTAAATTTTATAAGGAGGGAGAATTGTAATATCCCACCCCTCCCGGAAGGGTAAAATAGTAAAATTGACATAGGATGGGATTGATAAGGAATAATCATTACTGTTCATGCATAATAGGATTGATACAGATTAATTGTGTACATGGAATTACAAGAATGCATTCATGACATTCCTTGTAATTGGGCCTAAAGCAATTTTATTGGAATTAATGGGATAATTGAGTTTGGAAAATTGATTGGCTGCACCATAAATGGTTTTACATTTTAAGGATTTTAGGAATTTTTCTGAATTTTCCGGAGAAAGTTCTGGACCGCAAAATCATGGGTGGATGACCTAAACTTGTTTTGGAGTAGAAAAGGTGATTTTTGTGATTGAAAATGATTTGGAGTGCATTGTTACTGTTTTATAATTTTAGGAAATTTCATTAATTCTCGAAAAATAATTCGGAAATCCTTTGACGGATAAAGCGCCAATTAAGCTAACCTACGATTTTCTATAGCAAAAATCGCTACCCACTGGTACTGTACTACAGGGTATATTATTTTGGGACTGAAATTAGGGTCATAGGAGCTAAATGGAGTAAAATTTTGGACTGGATTAAAGAAATGATATTTTGACTTTTCTTATAAAAGTGGACCAATGAGATTTAGCCACCAAATGCCATCATTTAATGTTCACTTTGCTCCCTCCCACGGTTTTCACTTAATAAAGAATGGAAAAGATGAATTTTGCTTCTTAAAAACCTCTCATCCGAAACCTTCATCTCCTTCTCCATGTCCATTGATTTTCTTCTTCTCTTCTCTCATCTTCCTTGTAACTTCAAGCTATCATCTAGAAATCCATCAAAGCTAGAAGATGAATATTGTGTATACTTGAGAAGGGAAGGAGGTTGGTACTTTGGTGGGTGTAGAAGTAGAAGTTAAAGGTTAAAAGTTGAAGCTTTGAAGGAGGTTTTGTCTTAGGTATGTATTCATTAAAGTTTTGATCTTTAAATGGTACTTTCATATGGAATTAAATGCCATGATAGTATGGGGTAGTTAATAAAAGGGTTTAAAGCATGTATTAGGTTATGTAGGCATTAAAGTGATGATTATTATGATTTGAAGAAATGGGTATAAGGCTAGGTGATGGTTGAATTGAAAGTAGTATGATATGGTTTGATTTTAAATGGAATATGGATGATTATTTGGGTATTTGAATTGAGGAATTTGATGCTACCAATTTTTCAGTATTAACCCTAACATATGTATGATTGTAGTGATATTTAATTTGTATTTATTTTGATGTCTAGTGATGTGAAAAAGGCATTGGAAGTGGTTGAACTAAGGTTAATCTTAAATCTGGAAAGTTGGAATTATAATTGATGTTACTGTTTTATTCATAACTTATTGTGTAGAAATGCAAATGAGGTAAGGTTAGTGGCCACTGAAACTTTGGGATGTTGGCTTCAAGTTAGTGTGAAATAGGTGTTATTGAATTTCAATGATAGAAGGGTGAAATTTTGAATGGGAAAGTTACTGTTCCATTGGCTATGAACAGTAACCGCAACCATGACATCTGAGTTTTGATGATTTTTATGAATTAATTGAGATGGAATTTGGGAGAATGGTCTTCATGGAAGTTGTAGCATATTTGATTATCTTTCCATTGCTACTGATCTTGCTATTTTTAGAATTGTGTATTGGGAGATATGAATTGATTACTAATGACTGGTTTTGAGCATTTTGGATGAAACCTAGCTTAAGTGTGATTTTGTGAGTTTACTGATTGGAGGCAATTTTAACATTTTAAGTGGACTGAATTGGTGTGAGTGAGCTTCTGAAAAGTTGTAGAGGAAAAGATTATCTTGAAATTGATATTTGGTATGTAATTTTTAGAAGTCAGAATTGGGAGATATGATTTTCAAAACCTGATCCTACATTAGGTTATGAGTGGCTGATCATAACAGAAACTTCCATAACAATTTTGAAATTTCTAGAGATCGAATTGGGTGTTGAGTGCTTCATGAAAAATGAAGTTTATGATGTTATCTTTACAAGGATATAAAGTTTTGGTTTTATTGACTTATATACTGGAAGTTATGCTTCTTGTAAGATTACTGCCCAAAGTGAAGGATTTCAGGGACAGTAACATTGAATGAATTAATGGACTGGTTTAGAAATAGAATTTGATTTTGGATTGTTCATGAAAGTTGTAGAGGACATTGTGAACTTGTGACCATATTTTTGTGGTAATTTATTACTAAGGAATCAGTGAGTTATGAAATTGTAAATGTACTGCTCTGTGTTGATGGAAATTGTGAAGGCAGAAGGTTTGATGGATTATTTGACACCCTTAGGGTTGGAATTGATTTTTATGGTCTTCTTGAGAGTTGTAGAGCTTTTCATAAGCTTTCCAATGAGGTATAGTGGGTATTTTTCTGATTTATGTGCTAAAAGTTAGAGTAGTTGGAAATTAGGAATTGAAAGCTGGAAAAAAGGAAAAGGGCAAGCAGAGGTGACTCGCCGTCTCGCGAGGGCGACATACCGCCTCGCGAGGGCGAGATAATCGAGCTGGTCGCGAGGCGACGCCGCCTCGCGATTTAAACGAGGTGATTCAGCCTCGCGAGGCGACGTTGCCGCGAGGGCGAGATTTTAAAGAGGTCGGTCGCGAGGCGACGCCTCGCGACGCAGTTGAGGTGAAATCGCCTCACGAGGGGCGCCTCGCCTCATGAGGCAGGTTTCCGTAAATATATATATATATATTTATTTTATTTTATTTTGATTATTATTTTGATATTAAATGGTACAATGGTTCTTTTGTCAATTTCTTTCCGTCCGACGTCCGATTGACTCGATTCCAGAGGCATCGGATTCGTTGAATATTTAATTTCATATTATGAGAAAACGGGAATTTTAGACGGAATTTGACGTAGCCCCTATCGATTTTAACATGTAAACACTGCTTTATTTAATTGAGGACCTATAGAGGTCCGAATTGCACCGTCCGCCGCTTATGGATTTCTAATTTTCATAGAATTTTATTATGGGAAAATATTGAATTAGGACCGGAATTCATGAACATGCATATCTCATCATCATGAGCATGATTTCATATTTAGTGACTCGTAATTTTTCCGATTCATATAGAGGTCCAATTGAGCGCCGATTGACCGACGTCACAGAGGCTTTCGGCATTAGCTCGGAAGTAATAGGTGAGTAACCTAGTTGGTTTCTCAAATTTCTGGTTGTGTACATGCTTAACGTGAATTACGTAAAGGTGAATTGTATGATTCTTGGCATGTATTGTATGATTTTACCGACATCGGTAGATCGGGCTTTATAGCCACCGCATCAACATCGCTATCTCGGGCTTTACTGACCATATCATTGATTCATCGATACACCGGGCTTTATAGCCAAACATCGGACATGTATCTTGATATCGCATCGCATGCATAATTGCATGATCGATAATGGACGTGCCCTAAGTTGCTATTTTTACCGATAAGAGCTTCGAGCTCATATCGATCGACCGCCACGAGCCCAGGGGAGAAACTCGACGCGTCCCCACCGAACACCGATCGAGCACTTGGGCACAACATCAATAATCGAAAGAGTCACATATGCATTGCATTTGCACAAATGATCGCTTCGTGACATATACCGCTTTCATAATGGTATGAATTATTGTGAATGATTTCATATTATCGTAAATTGTTATCGATCGCCATCGGTAATTGATTATTATCAGATTATGTCAGACGCCATGTGCGTAATGCATGATTTGAGTGAACCATCGATGATGGTTTTCACCGAGTTCGCAAAACTCACCCAAAATTTGCATTTATTTTTCGTGTCTCAAGAATACCCCGGCTGACACGGGAGTATATCTACTGTAGAAGAGTAAAGGTTAGAGGTCGGGATCAGTTCGTGTCTGCATTAGTGTTTTAGTAAATTGTATTCCGCAATCACTGTATAACAAGGCATTGTATATTTTACTGCATTGACTGATTGTACTTATTACTGGATGACTGTAATAACTGAAACTGGTTTTTATTGAACACGACTTTTAATTACTTACTGTGTTTGCCGTGTGAACGTGGAGTTAATGGCTCCAAAGAAAAAAAAAATGTATACTGAATTTTAAATCGACTGATGTAGTACGTCACTCTCGTGGGACGCGGACTCGGATATCACCAACAATATCGGGTTCGGGTCTTACGGGTGTGGGGTGTTACACTCATACACATGTTTTTAATTGTTTATCAAGCATTTGAACAACATTGTCTCATATTTGTATGAGTGAGCATCTTTAGGTTATCAAAGTGATAAAGTGAGAAATTTTGAGTTGTAAGCTTTTAATAGCGTAAGCATTTCCTCTTTACTGTAAAGGAAGATTGTAAAAAGGTTTCTTTTTACCAAGAAAAGATTGTATAAAGGTTTTTCTTTACCTTGAAAGAAAAATTATAATAGAATTCCAAAAAGAGCTTTGAGAGTCAACATAAGCAAAGGTTATTTGTCGAACTACTATAAATCAATTTGTAATTGTATTTCCTATCATCTTTATGTTCTTACTTATTGTTTGATTGATTTACTTTACATGAATTTTTAATCATTATATATATTATTTATTATTAAATTGAGTTCAATGGTTAAAAATATTTTAAAATTTATCAAAATCCAATTCACCCCCCTCTTGGATGCTATTAAGGTCTAACAAATGCTATAAGAGTAGGTATAGTAGTCTAATATTTCAAACAAAATCTTATAATAAAGACTATAACAACATACTTAGGAGCATCATCATCATCATCTAACTTAGAGGGACAAAACATTAGTAGAACATCCTGAAAAAATTAGATGATATTTTTCTTAATGGTTGAAAGTCTAGCCAATGAGAGATAGTTTAAATGGCCCTTTTAAACTTATAAAAAGCATAGACAATAAAAAAAGCTTCCTAAACTAAAGCGATAACAAAAACCTCGAGATAAAATATTAATTTTCTTGAATAGTAGGTCGATACACATCTTATTTTATGTATAAAGAAAATTGAATTTAATAGAGTTTCTATATGTAAAATGACATGAAATTTGGTATACATTAGAAATTACACACAAGGCCACAAAATAAATTAAGGAAAGCAAAGTTAACATGTTAACCTACCAATATGAATGATTTCAAATGAAGCATGATGAAACCATTTTTAACATTTACAAGGTTTATTGATATTATTAATGCTCATAAAGGTCTTAAAAGGACATAAAATAATGTTAAAATGGTAAAAAGGTTGCTTAGGTCACTTCCAAAGACACAGGAAGCCAAATTAATAGCTATACAAGAAGCTAACGATTTGACAATACTACTATTAGAGGAGCTAATTGGATCCTGTCTCATATATGAAATGAGGCTTCAAGAGATATAAGAAGAAATAACAATTTCGAAGAAAAAGGAATTAGCATTTAAAGTCTCAAGGGAGGAATCAAGTGAAGAAGAGACATCCACAAGTGGAAGTAATAATAAAGATGTCACCTTTATTACTAGAAAATTCAAGAAGTTTTTAATAAGAAAAAATTTCTCCAAAACAAAGGACTTTAAGGAAGGTAAAAATGATTCAAAACATAAATCCTAAAACATTATTTGTTTTAAATGTAGAAAACTTGGCCATTTGAAGTCTCTATGTTCTCTACTCAAAGAACATGATAAGAATGAAAGAAACAATAAGAAAAAGAAGAAGGACAAAACCAAGAAGAAAGTGTTTAAAGCCTTAACTTGGGATGACATAATAGAATTCAAAAATAAGCATCCAAAAGGAGATCTAGCTCATATGTGATTTTCAACTAAGAAAGATGATGAGGTAACATCCACATCTAATTCATGCAATGGTGATAGTGATTTGGAATATGATGAAATAGCCAAAAGTTTGGAAATCATGAGTGAAAAAATGAAGATCTAAACTCAAAGAAGTTAAAAAACAAATGGATGCATGCATGAATGAGAATGAAATAAAAAGTGAATTGCATAGCATTAAAGCATTTAGAAATGTGAAGATTAATGACATCATAACTAAAATGCAGTAAAATATAAAAATGATAAATTAAAAATGGAGATCATTTTTGTACAAGATTCATCATCCAAATTCACTATAGGAAATGAAAAACTAAAAAACATATTAGGAGCTCAAAAGAATCCCAATCATAGGTACATGTTTAGGTATACTTTTAGGGTCTACCCAACACTAAGACTATATTTGTTAAAGGGATAACACATGCATAATGAAGATGCTTTACCTAAGATAGCAAATTAGCATGATACACCTATATCTAAATAAAATCATGCAAACAAATTGTACACTAGAAACCACCTAAAAAATAAACTTCATGCTTCTATAGATGGATCTATACCTATGCGTGAAGTTCAGTACAGTTAAAGGAAGAATAGAGTTAACTTCTATGATAACATGTGAACTTATTTACACCCTTTTAGGCCCCACAGAAGCATGCATCAAGCCTTCATTCATAGTAGGCATCAAACATATAATCATGAGAGCTCATTTTACTACCCAAAAAAAATATTTAAGAAGTTGGAGATTTTCAACTTAGTTTTTACAAATGATTTGCTATTATTTTCAAGAGCTCATGACAAATCCTTAAGTATCCTAATAGCTTCTATTAAAGTGTTCAAGGATCTTTCAAGGTTGGCGATCAATAGAAGCAAGAGCCATTTAATTGTATCTGAAAGTGCTTAGCATAATACAGCTTGGCTTTCCACCCTTACTAGACTCTAAGTGTTGTCTCCTCTAATCACCTATTTAGGATTGCCAATCATAAATAGGAGGCTACAATTTAATAAGTGAATCTCTTTTATTGAAAAGATATATAAAATAATTAGGAACTTGTGCAATAAGTCTTTTTTGAAGTGAATCACACGTTAATACAGCACTTAGAAAATGATATTAGAATGCACGAGAAGGGGGGGGGGTTGAATTGTGTATTCCCCTTTTTTATAAATCTTTTCAGAACTATTTGTTAGAAATAAAATTCTTTACAGAATTTTTTTTATGGATTATGATTAATCAAACTTTTCAATACTATGTATATAAAAAGTAAGTAATGATAAAATTTGAAACTGAAATAGAGATAGAGAGTAAGAGTGGTAGACACGAAGATTTATCCTGGTTCACCCCAAACCGTGGGCTACGTCCAGTCCTCAGAGTTTCTTATGAGATTTCACTATCTCTTCAATCGTTACAAGTATTCTTTCACGAGCCTCTTCAGGTCTCTACAACCAGTATTTTTTCACACTTAGCCTCTGCAGGCTATCTGTACAACTTTTCTTCTCAGAAAATATTTGAACACTTTGTTATAGAAAAATAGCACTCAGCTAAATCACTTTTTCACGTAGTAATTTTTCTCGCTATTTTGTGTAAGTATCTCAGACGTATGTAACTTTTGTAACTCTTTGTATATCACTTTTTTGTGTAACTTTGCAATCTTCGACTTCGACTTGTATTTATAGCCTTCGTCTTCAACTGCTTCTTGAATCTTGAATCTTGAATCTTGAATCTTGAAAGAAACGGTTAATCAGTTGAGTTCAGAATCAACTCGAATCGACTCTTGCGTCGCTTCTTTTCTGCTCTGCGTCTCGCTTTTGTATTTGCGTCTCTGCGTCTGCGTTTGCATCTCAGATTTGCGTCAGATCTCAGGCTCGCTTTGCTTTTGCATTTGCGTCTGCGTCTTTTATTGTGCGTGTCGCGTCTTCGCTCGTGTTGATTTTAATTGTTTCAACTTCGCCTCAGGTATCGAAAGTTAATTGCTCAGATAAGGCTCGTGTCCGACTTGATTATTTCAACTTCGCTCGTGTCTTAATTCGCCCGTAATAAATCGTGTTCGACTTCGATTATTTCCACTTCGCTCGTGTCTCGAGTTCGTTCGTGTCCGACTTCGT
The DNA here is from genome assembly GCA_029891385.1 of Erythroxylum novogranatense. Taxonomy (NCBI): domain Eukaryota; kingdom Viridiplantae; phylum Streptophyta; class Magnoliopsida; order Malpighiales; family Erythroxylaceae; genus Erythroxylum; species Erythroxylum novogranatense. The sequence continues at coordinate 14,539,205 of CM057225.1, read as the reverse complement.
GCTTTTGTTTTTCTTTGTATTTGATCTCTTTTGTTATACATCAAAATCATATTTATGTAAAGTCATTTTGACTTAACAATCTCCCCTTTTGAGTATAACAAATTATATACAAGAAAAGAAAACAAAAATTTCATGATGTTGCAAAAGTAAAAAAAACTTATCTTCTTCCTTTCTTCTTCCTCTGCCGTGGTCACACCTTCTTTTCTCAACATCCTCTCCTCTTCTCGCTCATTTTCTTCTTTTCCCGCTCTCCCCTATTTGTTATAATAAAATTGATTAATGATTCTCGCTCTTCGCCAGCTTCGCTATCATCTTTTCAGATCATTCACCGTCTCCTTCATGTCGTTGAGTTCACCACGTAATCTGCTAACTTCATCTGGTGGATCAACCGATGAGGAGGCTTAATCAGTATCTGCTGATGGAGGAGTGAAGGGAATTGAAATAGTGTAAGCATCAGAAGATGGAATGTAGTCTTCATTGATCTCAAAGGTAGGTGGACGAATGAACGTTTAAGCTTCAGGAAGATTTAAGTCAAAAGGAATAGGCAGCATCAGCAACTGTCTTCCTTGCAGGGGTAATGCTTGTGTTTGTATAGACAGTGTATTAGACAGAGGGCTAATACGTAGAGCTTTCTGAACAAGGTACTCAATAAATGTTCCTGTTCTTATTCTTCCCCCTACTAGACAGTCTTCCTCCTTATTAGTATAGCTGCAGCTCGCTTTATCTGGATTCTGTGCAGGAGTGCATGCTTCGTCAATTCTTCGCACTTCTTCTGCAATTTGATCTGCGGACAGATCATCTCTGGCATCATCTTTAGGAAATAATTTTGACTTCCCCCTAGTAAAATCTAGTGGATATCTTGGCTGTATATCTCGCGCAACCATTACCTCTGTGTTCTTTGTGATTGGGAAAATAGTACATGGTTGGCAGGGACGTTTTGAAGGATATGGCATTGTAGCAGCAAATCCCAAAGTATCATAGAAGATCTTTTCATCTTCTTTGAGTAACTCCCATGTGTTACGATTAATCACCATAGGTTGTACCATAGCCACTATTTTCTTCATTTGGTTGAGCACCGATTGCAATAGCGATCCTTTGTCCGTAACTACTTCCACCATTTTGATCTTCAACTTCGCTTCCTCAAAACTTATGGTAGTTGTATACCATCAGACACGGTTTATCATCATCCGAATCTGATACTACTGTTGCTTCTTGATGTGCTTCAGTAGGATTCATCTGATCCGGGCTTTCCTCATCTGGCTCCTCCTGTTGAGCAATAGGTGTTTCTGAACCGTGCTTTCCTCCACCGGTTCCTCCTGTTGAACAATAGGGTTTCGAATCAGATATCGCTTCGTTTCGTTTCTTCTCGAACAACATCAATAGTTTCTTTCTGTTGACTAACTTCCTCAGCAGTTGAAATGATCTTCTTTCGACTAACCTTCTTAGTCTTTTTCTCTGCTTCAATCAGTCTTACCGATTTCTTTGCTGGAGATTTTCCTCTCTCAAACTTTGATTTTCTCTTCCTCTCAGTCTCTTTGGTTTTTTTTGGCCGTATCTTCTTCCAGAATAGAGACTAAGGATCTTGTGGCTCTGGGTGCACAAGATTTAGAGGTTTCTTCACGACTTTGTTCTCTAGCAATCTTTTCTTCTTGTTGCCTTAGAGTCCTAATCCTCGGAGATCTTTTTGCTTTCTTCAAAACTTCGCTCAAAAGACTTTCTCCTCGTCTTTTTGGCGCACTTTGTTCTGTCCTCTGGGATTGGCTTTCTTCGAGATGAGGACTCGCCTGTTTCATGAGAGGTCTTCCTAACACTCTCCTTAGTTCATCCGCAGGCGATCTAGTACTCTTCTTCAATACGCGCTCCCCCTCAGTTCTTGACTTCCTTGAAGAGTCGGCTTGGTCTTTGTCTCATCGTGTCGCACCCATTCATCGATTGTGTGTGCATCGATCTTGCTCTTCACAGAACAATTCTTCTATTTCCTCGTGCGCATTTAATACCGATTCCTTAAAATCCTCGTCGAAGCATACCATAAGGATAACTAGTTGAATCCTTTATCCCTTAATAATATAATGAAGGATCGTGAAGGGTAAATCTATGGGATTTCGATTCAATAGGTAGAATGATATTGTTCATCCACGGTGGTCAAGAAATGTCTTGAACCAACTCGGGTAGAATGCAATTAAACAAAATTGCGTGAAGCACCCTAACCTTTGGAATCAAATTGGATGTTTTCCTCTCCCTTGAATCATTTGTGCCATATAGTTGCCTCCTGATATCTTCTTCCTTCATACCGACTTGGGACATCCATCCAACCTTGGTAGACAGTTTTCACCAACCGATGGACAATCGATCACCTTCTTTATAAGCTCCTTTGTCACAACAATGATATTCTATCTACGTAAGATACGATGGTGTTGTCTATTAGTTGAGCGTTCTTCCAAAACTCATATACCTCATTGGTGTATATGTGTTCTTGCGCTCGAAGAAGTTCCTCTAACCACTCTTATGATTTCGGTTCTACATCCATGCTGCCTCTTCTTAGTGACTCAAAGTTCACATGTCTTCCATAAATCATAGCCGCTTCCATTGTGTAGAGCAAAAACGCTCTTCGGAGAACTTTTGAGTGAGATGTTTTGAGAGAATTGGTAAAGCGTAAATGAACCGTCGGGAGATGATTAAAAGACCGCAATAATTTCACCTTCATCTACTTGTAGTATTATAGTCCGTGAGTTCTAGAATCATTAAGAACTCGATATAATCAGATTTTTCCTCAAAAATCTTCCTTGTGAGAGAAGTTACCAGTTGAACTCATCAGTAACTAACGCCGTTAGCTTTGACGTTACTTTAGTCCTCGACCGCTCACTTAACATAACCATGTTAAGATTGCGCCTTATCTTCGGAACCGTTCTTCACTCAGTGGTTTAGTGAAGATATCTACCCATTGAAGTTCTGTTTCAACGAACTGTAGAAGCACCACTTTCTTCTGAACATAGTCTCTCAGGAAGTGATGTCTGACTTCTATATGCTTCACTCTGGAATGCTGAATTGGATTCTTTGATAGATTGATTGCACTGGTGTTGTCGTAATAGATTGGAATCTCCTCCTCTTGAACTGAATAGTCTTCAAGCTGATACTTGATCCACAGCGTCTGTGAGCAGCAACTTGCGACATACATAAATTTTGCTTCAACGGTTGATAGAGCAATTGAGCTTTGTCTCTTGCTTGACCAGGAGACTAGATTTCCTCCAAAAAAGTGACATCCTCTACTTGTGCTCTTCCTTTCGATTCTATCTCCAGCATAGTCCGCATCGCAATATCCAATTAACCTGAAATCTTTACCTTTCTCAAACATTAAGCAAAGATCAGTAGTACCTGCGAGATATCTCGTAATTCTTTTAACAAAGAATAAAATGAGACTCTCTAGATCGACTTGAAATCTTGCACACAAGCATACACCGAACAAAATATCGGTCTACTTGTCAGAAGATATAGTAAAGAACCAATCATCCCTCTATATAGGGTTTGATCCACCTTCTTTCCAAGTTCATCTTTCGACAAAAGGTTTGAAAGATGCATCGGAGTTGCCATAAGCTTCACATTATTCATGTCAAATTTATTCAACAACTCTTTCACATACTTTTGTTGATGAATGAAGATCTTCTCTTCAATTTGCTTAACTTGCAACCCAAGAAAGAACTTTAACTCACCCATCATACTCATTTCAAATTCTTTCTTCATTCGACTCTCAAACTTCAAGCACAACTCTTTTGAAGTAGCACCAAAAATGATATCATCAACGTAGATCTGTACTAAGATAAAATAATTCTGAAAATTCTTCCTGAAGAGCGTCTTATCAACTTGACCTCTACTGAAACCATTTTCTATTAAAAAGGTATTCAGACGATCATACCAAGCTCTAGGAGCTTGCTTCAAGCCGTATAAGGTTTTATGAAGTCTATAGACATAGTCTGGGTTTTTAACATCTTCGAAGCCAGGTGGTTGTTTCATATACACCTCTTCATCTATAAAGCCATTCAGAAATGCACTCTTCACATCCATCTGAAACAACTTTATATCATGACAGATCGCATATGCCAACAAAATCCTTATAGCTTCAAGTCTTGCGACTGGAGCATATGTTTCATTGTAGTCTATTCCTTCTTGCTGATTATAGCCTTGTGCTACTAATCTAGCCTTATTTTGACTCACTCTTCCTGATTCATCTAACTTATTCTTAAAAACCCATCTGGTTCCTATAATGGATTTCTTAGGTGGTTTAGGAATTAAGGACCAGTCGTTATTCCTAGTAAATTGATTCAGCTCCTCTTGCATGGCTAACACCCAAGCTTCGCCTCAAGAGCTTCCTCAACCTTCTTAGGCTCTACTTCGGAGATAAAAGCTACATTAGCTTCTCTTCTGAATCTGGACCTTGTCCTAACTCCATCTGAGGTCTCACCGATAATTAACTCTTCTGGATGAGAACTTTTATACTTCAATTTCGTCTTAGTTCAATAGTTTCTAGAATATCCTCAATTTTGTTCTTATGAGTGTCTGATGAAGGAGTTTTTGAGGTATCATCTGAGTTCTTTGAAGGACCTTCATTCTCCATGTCATCTTTCTTATGAGGTTGAGAGCCATCATCAAACTTGACATGGATGGTCTCTTCAACAGTCTTTGAAGTAAGGTTGTAAACTCGAAATGCCTTAGACGATGATGAGTAGCCTAGAAAGATTCCTGGATAGATCTTCGAATCGAATTTATCCAACAGCTCTTTCGTATTTAGAATGGAACATTTGCACCCGAATGGATGAAAGTAAGATATGCTTGGTCTTCTTCCATTCCATAACTCATAAGGAGTCTTCTTCAACATGGGTCGCAATGTAATTCTATTCGAATATAGCATCAGATTCGACTTCCGCCTGTAAATACTTAGGAAGATTCATCTCACATAGCATGGTCCTTGCCATCTCTTGAATCGCCCTATTCTTCCTTTCAACAACTCCATTCTGTGTGGAGTTCTAGGGACGAGAAGTTGTGGGAAATTCCATTCTCCTCACAGAATACTCTAAACTTCTCATTTTCGAACTCTCCACCATGGTCACTCCTGATACTAGCTATAGACATTCTTTTTTCATTCTGTAACTTTTTGGATAAGGTTCTAAAGCACTTAAAAGACTCATCTTTGTGTGATGAGAATAATATCCAAGAAAATCGAGTAAAATCATCAACAATAACAAGTCCATATTTCTTTCTGCCAAGACTTATTGTCCTTGTTGGACCAAATAAATCCATATGTAACAATTCTAAAGGTCTAGATGAGGTTACAAAACTTTTAGAAGAAAAAGAGGTTTTAACTTGTTTTCCTTTCAAACAATTTTCACAGAAAAATTCTTTGTCAAAACTTATCTTTGGCAAACCTCTTACCAAATCATGTTTTACTAATTTTGAAATATGTTTCAAAGAGACATGACCTAGCTTTTTATGCCAGATTAGTCTTTCTTCTTCAGAAGATAGAAAACATGAAATATTTTGACTTTGAAAATCTTCTAAATTGATTTTGTAAAGATTGTTTCTTCTCTTGGCAGAGAAAAGTATAAACCCATCTTTGTTTCTGACTTCGCAAAGATTTTGATTGAATGTAACTGTGAAACCAGAATCATACAATTGATTGACGCTAATCAAGTTATGCTTTAGACCATCAACAAGCAGTACATTATTTATGCATGCAAAGGAATCTTTACCTATTTTCTCGATTCCAATAATTTTGCCCTGCTGGTTGTCTCCGAAAGTTACTGATCCTCCCTTCTTATACTGAAGGTCTAGGAACATAGACTTTCTTCCCGTCATGTGTCGCGAGCATCTACTGTCTAAATACCAATGGTGCTTGCCGTATCTTCCAAGGAAGGATATCTGCAGGAGAAACTATTTTATTTTTTGGTACCCAAATTTTCTTGGGTCCTTTACGGTTAGTAGTATGCATATGATGTGATCTTTCATGCATATAACTAGGACGTTGATTAAAATGAATTATCCTATAACTTCCTTTTGAAAGATGATTTTTACTTAGACCGAGTCTTGTTTCCTGTAAACCCTAATCCATTTTTATCACTCGGATGTCTACATTTTTTAAGCATTTCATTCATTTGCTTTGTACTTTCTGTGAAAGTAGCTAAATCAGCTGATAAATTCTTAATCCTTAGCTTAAGTTGATTGATCTCTTCTGATCTGTCTACAAACTTCCTTTTATCTTCTAATTGTTTCTTTAAACAAATATTTTCTCTCTATTACCTCAAGATGTCTAATATTTTCTACATACTTTTCTTTAACAGACTTGTCTTGTTTTCGAATAGCATGAGAATCTTCTAACAGATTACGAGTATGCATCATGTAAATTATCGTAGTCGATTTTACCTCCTCATCACTATCTTCCTCGGCCATCGTGCGATGTTCAGATGTTCGATGACTCGAACTCAGATGTCGATTCAGATGAATCTAGGTCCTCCCAAGTTGCCATCATGCTTTTCTTGCCTTCTACTCTTCTTTGATTTCTTCTTGAGAGTAGGACATTCGGACCAGTAGTGTCCGTGCTGGTTGCACTCGTAGCAGTATAATAGAAGACTTCTAGTTTAGCTTCATCTTTCCCATTCTTTACGAATGTCCGGTTCCTCTGGACTTCTTCTTCCACATGCGCCTTATCTTTCTCGAGATGAAAGATAATTCGCCATCTTCATCACTTGACTCGATTACGATTGGTTGGAGTTGTCATCCTTGATTCTTCAATTTTAATGCTTTTGATGACTTCCTCCTTCTCCGAGTCTTATGATTCTTCTGTCCGGCCTTCAGTGCTATCGACTTGTCCCGCTTGAGCTTGTCTTCAGCGTTGAGTTCAACTTCATGAATCTTTAAGGATCTCAGAACTCATCCACTTTAACACGCCAAGTCTTTGGCTTCAGACCGCAAAGAACTTTAGGTCTCCATCTCTTAGGAAGACTTCTTAGAATCTTTTGAACATGATCTTGATTGTTGTACGTCCTTCTAAGAGCTTTCAATCCATTGACAATTGTTTGAAATCTTCCAAACATTTGATCAATAGATTCTTCATCTTCCATCCTGAAAAGTTCATATTGATGCTCAAGAATACTTATCTTGGATTCTTTAACTTGGCTTGTGCCTTCGTGAGCAATGGACAATGTGTCCCACATCTCTTTTGCAGTGTCGCAACCGTGCACTTTGTCGTACTCGCTCCTACTTAGGGCACACGTTAAGAAAAATTTCGCCTTTGAATTTAGCTGTATTCTTGCTTTCTGATCAGCCGTCCATCTGTTCCGTGGAATAGAATTGCCTTCTTTATCTACAGGTGTATAAGGTCCGTTCTCTATTACGTCCCAAAGGTCGACATGAGTAGATTCGATGAATAACCGCATCCTATCTTTCCAGTAGTGATAGTCTTCTCCGTTGAATGCTGGAGGTCTAGTGACTGAGGCTCCTTCAGCGATGTATACATGTGACTCCGCCATTATCTTTAATCCACACTTCGCCAAAGTGATTCTTGGATACCTTGTTCTGATGCCAATTGAAGTGAATCACACGTTAATACAGCACTTAGAAAACGATATTAGAATGCACGAGAAGGGGGGTTGAATTGTGTATTCCCCTTTTTTATAAATCTTTTCAGAACTATTTGTTAGAAATAAAATTCTTTACAAAATTTTTTATAGATTCTGATTAATCAAACTTTTCAATACTATGTATATAAAAAGTAAGTAATGATAAAATTTGAAATTGAAATAGAGATAGAGAGTAAGAGTGGTAGACACGAAGATTTATCCTAGTTCACCCCAAACCGTGGGCTACGCCCGATCCTCGAGTTTCTTCCGAGATTTCACTATCTCTTCAATCGTTACAAGTATTCTTTCACGAGCCTCTTCGTGTCTCTACAACCAGTATTTTTCACACTTAGCCTCTGCGCAGTTATCTGCATAACTTTTCTTCTCGTAAAATATTTGAACACTTTGTTACGTAAAAAATAGCACTCAACTAAATCACTTTTCACGTAGTAATTTTTCTTGCTATTTTGTGTAAGTATCAGACGTATGTAACTTTTGTAACTCTTTGTGTATATCACTTTTTTGTGTAACTTTGCAATCTTCGACTTCGACTTGTATTTATAGCCTTCGTCTTTAACTGCTTCTTGAATCTTGAATCTTGAAAGAAACGGTTAATCAGTTGAGTTCAGAATTAACTCGAATCGACTGCGCTCGCTTTTTCTGCGTCTGCGGCTCGCTTTTGTATTTGAGTCTGCGCTCTGGCTCGCTTTTGTATTTTTGCGTCTGCGTCTGCGTCTGCTTTGCATTTGCGTATGCGTCTGCGTCTGCGTCTGCGTCTTTTATTGTCTCGTGGTCGCCTTCGCTCGTGTTGATTTTAACTGTTTCAACTTCGCTCGTGTCTCGAGTTAATTCTGCCTCAGATATAATGTCTCGTGTCCGACTTCGATTATTTCAACTTCGCTCGTGTCTTAATTAAATGCGTGATAATGCGTATCCGACTTCACTATTTCCACTTAAATGCGTATCCGAGTTCGTTCGTGTCCGACTTTAAATCTTTTGTTTTCTTTGTATTTGATCTCTTTTTGTTATACATCAAAATCATATTTATGTAAAGTCATTTTGACTTAACATTTTTCATTTACAAGTTAGTTCCAATTGATTAAGTTAGTGATCAATTCCCTTATCACATATTGATTATCACACACATTTTTATCAAAACAACTTATCAAGTCTATTAAAAAGCTATTGTGGAGTTTTCTATGATCTAGAAAGATTTTCAATAAACATAACAACAAAGTGAAGTGGGATGACATATGTAACCAGAAAAATAAAGTGCTCCTACGGAAGAGAATATGGAGTTTATTAATAAAAAAAGTCTTTATGGGTTAAATCGGTATATACCTACTTTTTGAAAGGGAAAACCTTTTGGGAACTATATAAAAATTGATTTCTTTCCCAACTTTTTAAGTTAAGGAGTTAACTAATTAGAAGCTTCAAATGTATAGTTGGGGATGGATAAAAGCTTCCTTGTATTATGATAATTGGAGCAAAGCTAGGTCACTACTCAGTTTGCAATCTTTTATTCATTTCCTAAATTTATCTTCAAATATCTCCAAACCTAAACTCTATGTGAATTGCAATCAATGGGATAGTTATGTATGGCTTGTTTTTTTTTAATCTTTACAAATAAATCTTACAGAGAGCTCTTGAAGGGAGGAGGGGAAAAATAAACGCGGTGTAAACTAGTATGGGATCAAAATTTATTGCTTCCTATAGACAGTAACAAAGAAGAGACTGTCCGCACTAGACACAGTCAAATATCTCGATATGCTAAATACATGCTTTCTATAAAAATAACAACCTAAATCACAAGAGCGCTTATTCTTTACAGATAAATTATTCAACCTCAAATAGAATTTTTTTTTAATATGCTAGGTTAACTTCCAAGGTTATATCCTTCAATAAAAAACAACAAATATGAGCTTTACTAAAGGTGATAGAGTGGTTTTGTTAACAGTTTTTTCCTTTGTTATGTGCAAAATTTAGAATGTAAAGAGCAATACTGTTGGGCCCCGATCCGCTTTAAGCGTTTATGATTTATTTTGAGGTTAATTAGAATAATTTGAGATTTAGTGTTTAATTTATAGAAATCAATTAGAGGATTTAGTTAAAATTAGATTTTAATAAGTTGTTAGAATTAAAATGGAATAATATGGTGTAGGACCAATTAGAAAATTTGATTAGGTTTTAAGGCTTAAAAATTAGGAGATGGGCTTTTAGCCCTTTTAAATGTTCTTAAATAAAGAAGGAAAGAATTAAAATGAAAAAAAGAGAGAAGGAAAGCAAGTGAGGGTCGTATGATTGTGAGAAGGGAATGAAAATAGCTTGTATATGGTGTTTTAAGTGAAACTACAACGTTTTAGTATAGGTTTTAAGTGAGAAAGAGTTGTTCTTTAGGCTTTTAACTAGAGACTTCCGAAACTTCAAGGAATAAGAGAGAGAGTTTCAAAATTTATAGAGAAAGAGAGAGGGAGTTTTCGGTTGAAGAAGAAGAAGAAGAAGAAGAAGAAGAAGAGAAGGAGTTTTGGTTTAGGTTGCTTTAGAAAGGAAGGTTGAAGAGTTTTATGTGAGAAGAAAGAGTGAAAGGAGGAGTTTAAACTTCCTTGGAAACAAAAAGAGAAAAACGTGGGTTTCCATAAGGTAAGGGATTTTGAATTTTCTTTGATTTATTTAGGTAGGTGTTAGTTTAAAGAGCTTAGAACGGTTATGGGTAAAGTTAGATAGGTTAAATTCCATGCTTTCATATCCTTAAAATTATCCCATTTTGATATCCTATGTTCTTATGGGATAATCATGTTTAATGAAGGTGAATTGAGGCAATTGGAGGAAGAGCCAAGGCCATTTGACCATCCTACAAGCTAACGGAAGTTAAGGTGGGTAATTCCTTAATAATTGAGTTAATAGGTATATTACCGTTTTTATAATAAATGCGAATTAAGTTGTTAAAATGACTTGGAAATTTTGTAAGAACTCCTCTTGATGATGTTTGATCTTATATGTGATATTCTTGCTTATGAATTTATGTTGAAATGTTGGTTCAATGATTTGTTAAGTGGAAACAATAAGAAACTGTGATTTCGGAAAAAGATCGTCGTTTTGGCAATTTATGTGAAAATGACTTTGTAAACGCCAGTTGAGGCAATTGTTTTTGAATTATGTGAATTATATGTTTTCTTTGGGTTTGTGGTGGTCCAGTCTGAGTCAGGTGCACCTGTCTATTATAGGCTTCTCCCGCCTGCCCGCTAGTGGCCGTGGAGTCCCTTTTAAGGGCTCATATTTGTCACGACTACACATGACCGCTTCGCGGAATTATGTCGTTCGTTCTGTTTTGGATCCACCCAAACCACTTTGTTTGTGAATTTGTGATTGTCTAGATTAACTTTGTGATATGTTGAGTTTGTAAATTGTTCGAAATAGTAAATTCGGTGAAAAGAGTTGTAAAGTGAAATTGCTTTTATGAATGTGATATTGTTTGAATATGAAAAAAAAGATAACGGTTTTTGCTTATTTCTCGTTTATTAAGTTATTACCCACGGAGTTGTCGAGCTCACCCCCCATTTCCCCTCCACAGGTATTGAGCGAGAAACCGAGTCGCCGCATCGGGATTGAGGCAACTCCGATGAAATTTTGCTTTTGAAGTTGTGTTTTGAGAAAACAGACTTTAGGTCGCATTTTGGACCTTTATGTAATTTTTGCTACTTTCGATGTAATCGGGTCAAAATGCCCTCTAAAGTTTGTATTATTTCTACTTTCCTTGTAAATGAAACAAAAGTGTGGTTTTAGTGTATCTTTGGTATATGTTGGATGTTTGATAATGACAAAAAGAAAAGAATGGGATTGTAAGATTTTATGGATTGGAAATGAGTAGATGCTTAGGAGTGGAAATGCTTGATGATTTGATAAATATGTAGAAGCCTAGGAGTGTGTTGCTGCCTTTAGATATTGAGTTTTTATGCAGGTACATGTATTGGAATGAACCTAATTGAAGATTTTGGGTTAGATGTATAATAGGGGAGGTGCTGTCCAATTTTTGTAAAAATTGGGCAGCAACTTCACCTAGGATTTAGAGTACTTTAGAACCTGAATTAGCTTGGGTGGTCTTCTTGAAGAATGTAGAAGATGATTAGATCTTTCCAATGGCATAAAGTTTGTCACATTCGGACGTAAGATGAAGAAGTTATGAGAATAGGTAGGTTTCAGCTACTGTTGGAACCACTGAAATTTTGCAGCACCTTTAGAAGCCTTTTTCACCCTCTTGGAGATTGATCTGATTTTTGTGTTCTTCACGAAAAATGTAGATTATCTTTCTACCTTTAAAATGAGGTATGATTTGCAGTAATTGGAGTTAGGAATCAAAAGTTATGAGGTTGGGAATGTTGACAGTTACTGTTCACTTAGGTAATTTACTGTTCCATTGGCTAGTTTTCTTGGCTGAACCTTTGAGTGTGTTTTTACCCTAGTTAATGATTGAATTAATTTTTGCACCCTTCATGAAACTTGTAGAGCATCTTTTATCTTTCCAATGAGGTAAATGTGCCATTTTAGACTTGTGTGCTAAAAGATATGAATTCTCAAATTTTATGTCAAAGTGTAGGGAAAACTTAATTTTTAATGGCAGCAACCTTTGAAGCAATTTAGGACCTTCTTAATGGCTAAGTTATTGTTTACATCCTTCTAGGAAGTTGTAGAACTCCCTTTTATCTTTCTAATGACACTAATTTTGAGAAATTTCGATTTCGGGGTGAAAATTTATAATGTTCGTAAATTCTGAAATTTTCTTGTAAATCTAGCCCTCATCCTTAGACGTGGCCTCGTCTAGTCTTTAAACCTCTTAGACGTACCCTCGTCTAATCTCCGAATATTCTCCTCTCACTCTTTTGCTTGTAACTTTTTCGCTTGGCCTCGGATTCACTCGGTTTCAAGCATTGAATTTCTAAAACAAATTCACACCTTTTTTATAAAATGAGAGTGTCGAGATTTAGTGGATTTTACGGACATTACGAAGAGAATCAAATTTGTGTGGGTTTCGATATAAGTCCGTTTTTGGACGATTTTGTGACCTATAGAGATCCGATTGGAGTGAGGTTCGTTTCTATTTGCCCTAGAGATATGAAATTTCGTTTTAGATTAGGAATCGGATTTCGTCATGGGCCCTAAGCAAATAAATTTTCTTGAGGATGACATTAAATTAAGTTCAATTCGAGGTTTCCTTCGTGGTGAGGAATTCCTCTCTCGTGAGATGCACGCCCAGATGTCACGAAGGACGTCGGGCACGCGACTCACCAGGGAGGGGTTCCAACACTTATGGTATCAGAGCTTTCGGTTGTAGGTTCGGGTAGAAAGAGAAATTTAGGATTTTTGTGTATTTGTGTGAAAGTGATCTATGCACATTGTTGTTTTATTTAAATTGTTTTAAATGATTTTAAATGTGGATTTAGCATGAAATTTTGCAAGAATTAAAGCGTTCGAGATACTTTGAAAATTATTTTTGCATGAACTAAGATTTTCACTGGTTTTCTTTTGAAGGATTAATATGCCATGTCGGGGTAGAACCCGAGGGACTCGATCTCGCTCAAGTTCTCGCCAGGAGTACAGAGGGTCTCATGTCCCACAAGTTGCGAGGGACACATTCTGCGCCCCGGCCCCGAGGCACCTAGTGTGTAACCCGAGGAGCCTCCTCCTCCTCCTCCTCCTCCTACTGTGCCGGTTATGGACCCGCAAGTCTTCCAGGCCTTTGCCCAGGCTTTCACTTTTGCCATGGGTCAAGGGTCTCGAGCTTCCATGCCGCCATCGAGGTGAGAGGTGGGCAGTTTGATAAACTGCGGAAGTTTGAGCGGTGGACTTTCATGGTACCACCAATCTCAAGAAGCGAGTCTTGGTTCAAGAGGACGAAAGAGTCCTAGTTCAGATGAAATGTTCTGATGAGGAGAAGCTGGAGTATGCTATCAGTTTATTGCAGGAGATGCTCTACTTTGGTGGAGTCGGTGCCACGAGTCGAGCTCGCCACCAAGTATTCTCATGGCGGATTTTGGAGAGTTGTTCAGAAGAAGTATCTTTCCTGTGTCTACATGCAGGACAAGGCCGGGAGTTTTTAATTTGACATGAGGAGATGATGTTAGCAGTATGAGCGGAGATTCACTCAATTGTCCAGAGCATGCAGCTCACATGTGGCGATGAGGAAGATAAACGCAGGAAGTTTGAGGAGGCCTCCACCGGGCATCAAAGAGAAGGTTATATTGCATAATTTCTGTGATTATCAAGTGGTGGATCTTTGCACTCCAGCCGAGAAGTTGGAAAACATCAGGCTGGAGGTGAGCAGGAAGAGAAAAGCAGAGAGCGCCATTCAGAGAGAGGGGCGGTGTGCGGTCGGTGATGAAGTGGCAAGAGTGCCCGGACTCAAAGTCAGGGAGGCAGTAGTGGCCCTCAGCAGAGTAGACAGTTCAGGGCAGAGTCAGTACAGGGTTCCTCAGTGGGAGGAAACAGCAGAACTGAGAGAAGTAGGAACCAGATTCCTCCGTGTGAACACTGTGGGCACCCGCATCGAGGAGAGTGCTATAGGTTGTCTGGTGCATGTTTCAAGTGTGGGGAGAAGGGCCACATAATTAGGGAATGTCCTCAGATGCTCAGAGGGGAAGGATCTCAGCCTCAGGTTCAGAGGAGAACAGAGCGATGGGGACCTGCGGCTTCACAGGGTAGGCGATTACTGGTCAATGCGGAGGCCCAATCTTCTAGGGAGACCGAGAGGGCAATCACAGGCCCGAGTTTTTGCTATGACTCGAGAGGAGGCTGCAGCCGCACCGGAGGTTGTTACTGGTATGGCTCAGCTCTTTCATTATGCTGTGTATGTACTGTTTGATTCTGGTAGCACCCATTCCTTTGTCTCTGCTAGTATGATTTTACCTGGTATGCAATCAGTTCTATTGGATGATTTTCTACTTGTTAGTACTCCGTTAGGGAGAAATGTCATTGTGAGTCGGATCTTTCGAGATTGTGAGCTTGTTATCGACGGATCTAGTTTGGTCGTAGATCTGCTACCTCTAAATCTGAAGGGGTTAGATGTGATCGTTGGGATGGACGTGATGGAAAAGTATAAGGTGAAGCTAGATTCTAGTCGAAAGGAAGTTGAATTTGATCTGGGAGAGGGTCAGATAGTGGTTTTCAGAGGAGATAGAAATTTGACGCCGTCAAGGCTTGTTTCAGCTTTGTTAGCTGACAGACTTATAGGGAGAGGCTGTGAAGTTTTCTTGGCGTGTGTTATGGATACCAGTGTGCAGGAGAGCAGGGTGGAGGATATTCCCATTGTGAGGGAATTTCCTGATATGTTTCCTGAGGAGTTGCCCGATTTGCCACCGGAGAGGGAGATCGAGTTTTCTATTGATTTGGCTCCCGGGACGGCTCCTATTTCGATTCCACCTTACAGGATGGCTCCAGCTGAGATGAAAGAGCTTAAGGAGCAATTGGAGGATCTTTTGGAGAAAGGGTTCATTAGGCCGAGCACCTCACCCTGGGGTGCGCCGGTTTTGTTTGTTAAAAAGAAAGATGAAACTTGGCGAATGTGCATTGATTATAGAAGAATCAATAAGGCGACAGTAAAGAACAAGTATCCTCTGCCTCGAATAGATGATTTGTTTGATCAGCTGCAGGGGGCAACGGTCTTCTCTAAAATTGATCTCAGGTCTGGCTACCATCAACTCAGGACTAAGGAGTCTGATGTGAGCAAGACAGCCTTCAGGACACGGTATGACCATTATGAATTTCTGGTTATGCCTTTTGGATTGACCAATGCTCCTGCTTCTTTTATGGATCTGATGAACAGGGTCTTCAAGGAGTTTCTGGATCAGTTTGTTATCGTGTTTATCGATGACATTCTGGTGTATTCGAGGATGAGGAGAGCATGAGGAGCATTTAAGGATTGTGTTGCAGAGGTCGAGGAGAGAGAGTCAGATGCCAAATTGTGAAATGTGAATTTTGGCTTCGTGAAGTGGTCTTCGGGTCATATTGTTTATGAGAAAGGGTGCATGTGGATCCAAGAAGATTGAAGTCGAGTAAATCGGCATGTTCGACGACAAAGGATCGAGGTAAGGAGCTTTCGGGTTTGGCGTGCTATTATCGGAGATTTGTGGAGGGTTTCGATAATTGCCACTCCTTTGACTAAGCTATTAAGGAAGAACCGAAGTTTATCTCGGAGTGAAGAGTGCCAGTGAGAGTTTTGAGGCGAAGCACGATTGACTAGTGCTCTAGTTTTGGCTTTACCCACGTGAGAGGAAGGTTATATCAGTATATAGTGATGCTTCGGGAAGGAGTTAGGATGTGTGCTTATGCAGGGAGATAAGGTGATAGCATATGCCTCACGGCAGCTAAAGCCTTATGAGGTGAACTATCTGACCCATGATTTGGAGTTAGCAGCTGTAATCTTTGCCTTGAAGATCTGGAGGCATTATTTGTATGGAGTGCAAACCAGGATCTTTACAGATCACAAGAGTCTCAAATATCTGTTGAGTCAGAAGGAGCTGAATTTGAGACAGAGGCGATGGATTGAGCTGCTCAAGGATTATGACCTGCTGATTGAGTATCATCCGGGTAAGGCCAATGTAGTTGCAGATGCCTTGAGCAGGAAGTCTTCCATAGCATATGTGCAGATAGTCTATCTGCCACTATTGGAAGAGCTGGCTAAGCTCAGGATCAGTTTGAAGCAGGAGGAATCTGATTGCATGATCGCTACTTTCGGGGTAAGACCGATCCTTAGAGAAAAAGTAAGAGAGTTGCAGGTTCAGGATCCCGAATTGAGTAAGCTGCGGGAAGAGGTGGAGGGAGGTAAGGAGTCCGATATGGTGCTGAGTGATGATGGACTCCTAACAATCAGGAATAGGCTCTGTATTCCTGATGTTAAGGAGGTTAAAGATGAGATTCTGGATGAGGCGCACAATGCACCTTATGTTATGCACCCGGGCAGTACTAGAATGTATAGGGATCTCAGGGAACATTTCTGGTGGAGATGGATGAAGAAGGATGTGGTTGAGTATGTGAGCAAGTGTCTGGTGTGTCAGCAGGTCAAGGCTGAACATCAGGCATCTTCAGGCCAATTGAGGCCATTATCCATTCCTGAGTGGAAATGGCAGAGAGTTACTATGGATTTTCTGATGGGATTGCCTAGGACCAGTAGGAGGCATGATGCCATATGGGTGATTGTGGATAGATTGACGAAATCAGCCCACTTTTTGACAATTAGACAGACAGATCCTCTGTATGTGCTAGCCAAGAAATATATTGATGAGATTGTGAGATTGCATGGGATCCCGGATTCGATTGTATCGGATCGAGACCCTCGCTTTACTTCGAGATTTTGGGGCAGTTTGCAGGAGGCGTTAGGTACTAAGTTGAGTTTCAGCACTGCTTTCCATCCTCAGACCGATGGTCAGTCTGAGAGGACCATTCGGACTCTTGAGGGAATGCTCAGGACTTGTGTGATGGATTTTAGAGGAGCATGGGATGAGCACTTGCCTTTGATCGAATTTGCATATAATAATTCGTATCATTCGAGCATTCAGATGGCTCCTTATGAGGCTCTGTATGGGAGGAGATGTAGGACTCCAGTGTGTTGGGATGCAGAGGGAGACAGGACACTTTTGGGTCCAGAGTTGATACAGATGACCGTTGATAAGGTCAATTTGATTAAGCACAGGCTGAAGGCAGCTCAGGACAGGATGAAGAGCTATGAGGATGCTCATCGGAAAGAAATGGAGTATGAGGTCGGCGATGAGGTGTTTCTTAAGACTTCTCCGTGGAAAGAGATTCTAAGATTTGGCAAAAAGGGTAAGCTGAGTCTGAGGTATGTGGGGCCTTATGAGATTCTGGAGAGGATTGGTCCGTTGGCTTACAGGTTAGCCCTGCCTCCGGAGTTATCTCAGATACATGATGTTTTTCATGTTTCTATGCTGAGGAGATATCGATCAGATCCTTCTCATGTCATTCAAGCTGATGAAGTTCAGTTAAGTGATGACTTGAGTTATGAAGAGCTTCCAGTGCAGATCTTGGATACTAAAGAAAAGGTTCTCAGGAATAAGACTGTTCAGTTGGTAAAAGTCTTATGGAGGAATCATTCTGTGGAAGAAGCCATGTGGGAGCCATTGGAAGCTATAAAGGAGAAGTATCCCCATCTCTTCAGTGATTCAGGTACGAATTTCGAGGACGGAATTCTTTTAAGGGGGAGAAATGTTGGGCCCCGATCCGCTTTAAGCGTTTATGATTTATTTTGAGGTTAATTAGAATAATTTGAGATTTAGTGTTTAATTTATAGAAATCAATTAGAGGATTTAGTTAAAATTAGATTTTAATAAGTTGTTAGAATTAAAATGGAATAATATGGTGTAGGACCAATTAGAAAATTTGATTAGGTTTTAAGGCTTAAAAATTAGGAGATGGGCTTTTAACCCTTTTAAATGTTCTTAAATAAAGAAGGAAAGAATTAAAATGAAAAAAAAAAGAAGGAAAGCAAGTGAGGGTCGTATGATTGTGAGAAGGGAATGAAAATAGCTTGTATATGGTGTTTTAAGTGAAACTACAACGTTTTAGTATAGGTTTTAAGTGAGAAAGAGTTGTTCTTTAGGCTTTTAACTAGAGACTTCCGAAACTTCAAGGAATAAGAGAGAGAGTTTCGAAATTTATAGAGAAAGAGAGAGGGAGTTTTCGGTTGAAGAAGAAGAAGAAGAAGAAGAAGAAGAAGGAGTTTTGGTTTAGGTTGCTTTAGAAAGGAAGGTTGAAGAGTTTTATGTGAGAAGAAAGAGTGAAAAGAGGAGTTTAAACTTCCTTGGAAACAAAAAGAGAAAAACGTGGGTTTTCATAAGGTAAGGAATTTTGAATTTTCTTTGATTTATTTAGGTAGGTGTTAGTTTAAAGAGCTTAGAACGGTTATGGGTAAAGTTAGATAGGTTAAATTCCATGCTTTTGTATCCTTAAAATTATCCCATTTTGATATCCTATGTTCTTATGGGATAATCATGTTTAATGAAGGTGAATTGAGGCAATTGGAGGAAGAGCCAAGGCCATTTGACCATCCTACAAGCTAACGGAAGTTAAGGTGGGTAATTCCTTAATAATTGAGTTAATAGGTATATTACCGTTTTTATAATAAATGCGAATTAAGTTGTTAAAATGACTTGGAAATTTTGTAAGAACTCCTCTTGATGATGTTTGATCTTATATGTGATATTCTTGCTTATGAATTTATGTTGAAATGTTGGTTCAATGATTTGTTAAGTGGAAACGATAAGAAACTGTGATTTCGGAAAAAGATCGTCGTTTTGGCAATTTATGTGAAAATGACTTTGTAAACGCCAGTTGAGGCAATTGTTTTTGAATTATGTGAATTATATGTTTTCTTTGGGTTTGTGGTGGTCCAGTCTGAGTCAGGTGCACCTGTCTATTATAGGCTTCTCCCGTCTGCCCGCTAGTGGCCATGGAGTCCCTTTTAAGGGCTCCTATTTGTCACGACTACACATTACCGCTTCGCGGAATTGTGTCGTTCGTTCTGTTTCGGATCCACCCGAACCACTTTGTTTGTGAATTTGTGATTGTCTAGATTAACTTTGTGATATGTTGAGTTTGTAAATTGTTCGAAATAGTAAATTCGGTGAAAAGAGTTGTAAAGTGAAATTGCTTTTATGAATGTGATATTGTTTGAATATGAAAAAAAAAGATAACGGTTTTTGCTTATTTCTCGTTTATTAAGTTATTACCCACGGAGCCGTCGAGCTCACCCCCCATTTCCTCCACAGGTATTGAGCGAGAAACCGAAGTGCCGTGATCGGGATTGAGGTAACTCAGATGAAATTTTGCTTTTGAAGTTGTGTTTTGAGAAAAATGACTTTAGGTCGCATTTGGACCTTTATGTAATTTTGCTATTCGATGTAATCGGGTCAAAATGCCCTCTAAAGTTTGTATTATTTCTACTTTCCTTGTAAATGAAACAAAAGTGTGGTTTTAGTGTATCTTTGGTATATGTTGGATGTTTGATAATGACAAAAAGAAAAGAATAGGATTGTAAGATTTTATGGATTGGAAATGAGTAGATGCTTAGGAGTGGAAATGCTTGATGATTTGAGAAATATGTAGAAGCCTAGGAGTGTGTTGCTGCCTTTAGATATTGAGTTTTTATGCAGGTACATGTATTGGAATGAACCTAATTGAAGATTTTGGGTTAGATGTATAATAGGGGAGGTGCTGTCCAATTTTTGTAAAAATTGGGCAGCAACTTCACCTAGGATTTAGAGTTCTTTAGAACCTGAATTAGCTTGGGTGGTCTTCTTGAAGAATGTAGAAGATGATTAGATCTTTCCAATGGCATAAAGTTTGTCACATTCGGACGTAAGATGAAGAAGTTATGAGAATAGGTAGGTTTCAGCTACTGTTGGAACCACTGAAATTTTGCAGCACCTTTAGAAGCCTTTTTCACCCTCTTGGAGATTGATCTGATTTTTGTGTTCTTCACGAAAAATGTAGATTATCTTTCTACCTTTAAAATGAGGTATGATTTGCAGTAATTGGAGTTAGGAATCAAAAGTTATGAGGTTGGGAATGTTGACAGTTACTGTTCACTTAGGTAATTTACTGTTCCTTTGGCTAGTTTTCTTGGCTGAACCTTTGAGTGTGTTTTTACCCTAGTTAATGATTGAATTAATTTTTGCACCCTTCATGAAACTTGTAGAGCATCTTTTTATCTTTCCAATGAGGTAAAATGTGCTATTTTTAGACTTGTGTGCTAAAAGATATGAATTCTCAAATTTTATGTCAAAGTGTAGGGAAAACTTAATTTTTAATGGCAGCAACATTTGAAGCAATTTAGGACCTTCTTAATGGCTAAGTTATTGTTTACATCCTTCTAGGAAGTTGTAGAACTCCCTTTTATCTTTCTAATGACACTAATTTTGCAAAATTTCGATTTCGGGGTGAAAAGTTATAATGTTCGTAAATTCTGAAATTTTCTTGTAAATCTAGCCCTCATCCTTAGACGTGGCCACGTCTAGTCTTTAAACCTCTTAGACGTGCCCTCGTCTAATCTCCGAATATTCTCCTCTCACTCTTTTGCTTGTAACTTTTTCGTTTGGCCTCGGATTCACTCGGTTTTCGAAGCATTGAGTTTCTAAAACAAATTCACACCTTTTTTTTATAAAATGAGAGTGTCGAGATTTAGTCGGATTTTACGGACATTACGAAAGAGAATCAAATTTGTGACGGGTTTCGATATAAGTCCATTTTTGGACGATTTTGTGACCTATAGAGATCCGATTGGAGTGAGGTTCGTTTCTATTTGCCCTAGAGATATGAAATTTCGTTTTAGATTAGGAATCGGATTTCGTCATGGGCCCTAAGCAAATAAATTTTCTTGAGGATAATTACGGAGAATTTATCAAGTTTTGCTCGGATGACATTAAATTAAGTTCAATTCGAGGTTTCCTTCGTGGTGAGGAATTCCTCTCTCGTGAGATGCACGCCCAGATGTCACGAAGGACGTCAGGCACGCGACTCACCAGGGAGGGGTTCCAACACTTATGGTATCAGAGCTTTCGGTTGTAGGTTCGGGTAGAAAGAGAAATTTAGGATTTTTGTGTATTTGTGTGAAAGTGATTTATGCACATTGTTGTTTTATTTAAATTGTTTTAAATGATTTTAAATGTGGATTTAACATGAAATTTTGCAAGAATTAAAGCGTTCGAGATACTTTGAAAATTATTTTTGCATGAACTAAGATTTTCACTGGTTTTCTTTTGAAGGATTAATATGCCATGTCGGGGTAGAACCCGAGGGACTCGATCTCGCTCAAGTTCTCGCCAGGGGAGTACAGAGGGGTCTCATGTCCCACAAGTTGCAGGGACACATTCTGCTCCTGGCCCTGAGGCACCTAGTGTGCAACCTGAGGAGCCTCCTCCTCCTCCTCCTCCTCCCATCTTGTGCGGTTATGGACCCAAGTCTTCGTGCCTTGCCTGTGCTTTCACTTTTGCCATGGGTCAAGGGTCTCGAGCTTCCATGCCAGTTACTGAGGTGACAGGTGGATAGTTTGATAAACTGCGGAAGTTCGGAGCGGTAGACTTTCATGGTACCACCAATCCTGAAGAAGCAGAGTCTTGGTTGAAGAGGACAGAAAGAGTCCTAGTTCAGATGAAATGTTCTGATGAGGAGAAGCTGGAGTATGCTATCAGTTTATTGCAGGGAGATGCTCTACACTGGTGGGAGTCAGTGCCACAGAGTCAGGCTCTGCCACCAGTACTCTCATGGAGGGATTTTGGAGAGTTGTTCAGAAAGAAGTATCTTTCCCAGGTCTACATGCAGGACAAGGCCAGGGAGTTTCTTAATTTGACACAGAGGGAGATGACTGTTAGCGAGTATGAGCGGAGATTCACTCAATTGTCTAGATATGCAGCTCACATTGTGGCCAGTGAGGAAGATAAACGCAGGAAGTTTGAGGGAGGCCTCCACCTGGGCATCAAAGAGAAGGTTATATTGCATAATTTATGTGATTATCAGCAGCTGGTAGATGCTGCACTCCAGGCTGAGAAGTTGGAAAACATCAGGCTGGAGGTGAGCAGGAAGAGAAAGAGAAGAGAGCAGTCATTCAGGAGAGGGGGTAGTGTGCAGTCAGCTGACAGAGTGGCAAGAGTGCCCGGACTCAAAGTCAGGGAGGCAGTAGTGGCCCTCAGCAGAGTAGACGAGCTCAGGCGAGTCGAAGACAGGTTCCTCAAAGGAGGAGAAGAATCGAGAGAAGCAGGAACCAGATTCCTCCGTGTGAACACTGTGGGCACCCACATCGAGGAGAGTGCTATAGGTTGTCTGGTGCATGTTTCAAGTGTGGGGAGAAGGGCCACAGAATTAGGGAATGTCCTCAGATGCTCAGAGGGGAAGGATCTCAGCCTCAGGCTCAGAGGAGAACAGAGACAGTGGGGACCAGACCAGCTTCTGGGGTAGGCAGTTCTGGGTCAATGCGGAGGCCCAATCTTCCAGGGAGACCGAGAGGGCAAGCACAGGCCCGAGTTTTTGCTATGACTCGAGAGGAGGCTGCAGCCGCACCGGAGGTTGTTACTGGTATGGCTCAGCTCTTTCATTCTGCTGTGTATGTACTGTTTGATTCTGGTAGCACCCATTCCTTTGTCTCTGCTAGTATGATTTTACCTGGTATGCAATCAGTTCTATTGGATGATTTTCTGCTTGTTAGTACTCCGTTAGGGAGAAATGTCATTGTGAGCCGGATCTTTCGAGATTGTGAGCTTGTTATCGACGGATCTAGTTTGGTCGTAGATCTGCTACCTCTAAATCTGAAGGGGTTAGATGTGATCGTTGGGATGGACGTGATGGAAAAGTATAAGGTGAAGCTAGATTGTAGTCGAAAGGAAGTTGAATTTGATCTGGGAGAGGGTCAGACAGTGGTTTTCAGAGGAGATAGAAATTTGACGCCGTCAAGGCTTGTTTCAACTTTGTTAGCTGACAGACTTATGGGGAGAGGCTGTGAAGTTTTCTTGGCGTGTGTTATGGATACCAGTGTGCAGGAGAGCAGGGTGGAGGATATTCCCATTGTGAGGGAATTTCCTGATATGTTTCCTGAGGAGTTGCCCGATTTGCCACCGGAGAGGGAGATCGAGTTTTCTATTGATTTGGCTCCCGGGACGGCTCCTATTTCGATTCCACCTTACAGGATGGCTCCAGCTGAGATGAAAGAGCTTAAGGAGCAATTGGAGGATTTTTTGGAGAAAGGGTTCATTAGGCCGAGCACCTCACCCTGGGGTGCGCCGGTTTTGTTTGTTAAAAAGAAAGATGGAACTTGGCGAATGTGCATTGATTATAGAAGAATCAATAAGGCGACAATAAAGAACAAGTATCCTCTGCCTCGGATAGATGATTTGTTTGATCAGCTGCAGGGGGCAACAGTCTTCTCTAAAATTGATCTCAGGTCTGGCTACCATCAACTCAGGATTAAGGAGTCTGATGTGAGCAAGACAGCGTTCAGGACACGGTATGGCCATTATGAATTTCTGGTTATGCCTTTTGGATTGACCAATGCTCCTGCTTCTTTTATGGATCTGATGAACAGGGTCTTCAAGGAGTTTCTGGATCAGTTTGTTATCGTGTTTATCGATGACATTCTGGTGTATTCCAGGGATGAGGGAGAGCATGAGGAGCATTTAAGGATTGTGTTGCAGAGGTTGAGGGAGAGAGAGCTGTATGCCAAATTCAGGAAATGTGAATTTTGGCTTCGTGAAGTGGTCTTCTTGGGTCATATTGTTTATGAGAAAGGGGTGCATGTGGATCCCAAGAAGATTGAAGCTGTAGTAAACTGGCATGTTCCGACGACAGTGACTGAGGTAAGAAGCTTTCTGGGTTTGGTAGGCTATTATCGGAGATTTGTGGAGGGTTTCTCGATAATTGCCACTCCTTTGACTAAGTTATTAAGGAAGAACCAGAAGTTTATCTGGAGTGAAGAGTGCCAGCAGAGTTTTGAGGAACTGAAGCACAGATTGACTAGTGCTCCAGTTTTGGCTTTACCATGTGAGAGGAAGGTTATACTGTATATAGTGATGTTTCCAGGAAGGGGTTAGGATGTGTGCTTATGCAGGGAGATAAGGTGATAGCATATGCCTCACGGCAGCTAAAGCCTTATGAGGTGAACTATCCGACACATGATTTGGAGTTAGCAGCTGTGATCTTTGCCTTGAAGATCTGGAGGCATTATTTGTATGGAGTGCAAACCAGGATCTTTACAGATCACAAGAGTCTCAAATATCTGTTGAGTCAGAAGGAGCTAAATTTAAGACAGAGGTGATGGATTGAGCTGCTCAAGGATTATGACCTGCTGATTGAGTATCATCCGGGTAAGGCCAATGTAGTTGCAGATGCCTTGAGCAGGAAGTCTTCCATAGCATATGTGCAGACAGTCTATCTGCCACTATTGGAAGAGCTGGCTAAGCTCAGGATCAGTTTGAAGCAGGAGGAATCTGATTGCATGATCGCTACTTTCGGGGTAAGACCGATCCTTAGAGAAAAAGTAAGAGAGTTGCAGGTTCAGGATCCCGAATTGAGTAAGCTGCGGGAAGAGGTGGAGGGAGGTAAGGAGTCCGATATGGTGCTGAGTGATGATGGACTCCTAACAGTCAGGAATAGGCTCTGTATTCCTGATGTTAAGGAGGTTAAAAATGAGATTCTGGATGAGGCGCACAATGCACCTTATGTTATGCACCCGGGCAGTACTAGAATGTACAGAGATCTCAGGGAACATTTCTGGTGGAGAGGGATGAAGAAGGATGTGGCTGAGTATGTGAGCAAGTGTCTGGTGTGTCAGCAGGTCAAGGCTGAACATCAGGCACCTTCAGGCCAATTGAGGCCAATATCCATTCTTGAGTGGAAATGGCAGAGAGTTACTATGGATTTTCTGATGGGATTGCCTAGGACCAGTAGGAGGCATGATGCCATATGGGTGATTGTGGATAGATTGACGAAATCAGCCCACTTTTTGACAATTAGACAGACAGATCCTCTGCATGTGCTAGCCAAGAAATATATTGATGAGATTGTGAGATTGCATGGGATCCCGGATTCGATTGTATCGGATCGAGACCCTCGCTTTACTTCAAGATTTTGGGGCAGTTTGTAGGAGGCGTTAGGTACTAAGTTGAGTTTCAGCACTGCTTTCCATCCTCAGACCGATGGTCAGTCTGAGAGGACCATTCGGACTCTTGAGGGAATGCTCAGGGCTTGTGTGATGGATTTTAGAGGAGTATGGGATGAGCACTTGCCTTTGATCGAATTTGCATATAAAAATTCGTATCATTCGAGCATTCAGATGGCTCCTTATGAGGCTCAGATGGGAGGAGATGTAGGACTCCAGTGTGTTGGGATGCGAGAGGAGACAGACACTTTGGGTCCAGAGTTGATACTGAGATGACCGTTGATAAGGTCAATTTGATTAAGCACAGTCAAGGGCGGCTCAGATGTGATGAAGAGCTATGAGGATGCTCATCGGAAAGAAATGGAGTATGAGGTCGGCGATGAGGTGTTTCTTAAGACTTCTCCGTGGAAAGGGATTCTAAGATTTGGCAAAAAGGGTAAGTCGAGTCCGAGGTATGTGGGGCCTTATGAGATTACGGAGAGGATTGGTCCGTTGGCTTCTGAGTTAGCCCCGCCTCGGAGTTATCTCGATACATGATGTTTTCATGTTTCTATCGAGGAGATATCGATCGATCCTTCTCATGTCATTCAAGCCGATGAAGTTCGGTTAAGTGATGACTTGAGTTATGAAGAGCTTCGGTCGAGATCTTGGATACTAAAGAAAGGTTCTCGTGAATAAGACTGCTCAGTTGGTAAAAGTCTTATGGAGGAATCATTCTGTGGAAGAAGCCATGTGGGAGCCATTGGAAGCTATAAAGGAGAAGTATCCCCATCTCTTCAGTGATTCAGGTACGAATTTCGAGGACGTAATTCTTTTAAGGGGGGAGAAATGTTGGGCCCCGATCCGCTTTAAGCGTTTATGATTTATTTTGAGGTTAATTAGAATAATTTGAGATTTAGTGTTTAATTTATAGAAATCAATTAGAGGATTTAGTTAAAATTAGATTTTAATAAGTTGTTAGAATTAAAATGGAATAATATGGTGTAGGACCAATTAGAAAATTTGATTAGGTTTTAAGGCTTAAAAATTAGGAGATGGGCTTTTAACCCTTTTAAATGTTCTTAAATAAAGAAGGAAAGAATTAAAATGAAAAAAAAAGAAGGAAAGCAAGTGAGGGTCGTATGATTGTGAGAAGGGAATGAAAATAGCTTGTATATGGTGTTTTAAGTGAAACTACAACGTTTTAGTATAGGTTTTAAGTGAGAAAGAGTTGTTCTTTAGGCTTTTAACTAGAGACTTCCGAAACTTCAAGGAATAAGAGAGAGAGTTTCAAATTTATAGAAAGAGAGGAGTTTTCGTTGAAGAAGAAGAAGAAGAAGAAGAAGAAGAGAAGAAGGAGTTTTGGTTTAGGTTGCTTTAGAAAGGAAGGTTGAAGAGTTTTATGTGAGAAGAAAGAGTGAAAAGAGGAGTTTAAACTTCCTTGGAAACAAAAAGAGAAAAACGTGGGTTTTCATAAGGTAAGGAATTTTGAATTTTCTTTGATTTATTTAGGTAGGTGTTAGTTTAAAGAGCTTAGAACGGTTATGGGTAAAGTTAGATAGGTTAAATTCCATGCTTTTGTATCCTTAAAATTATCCCATTTTGATATCCTATGTTCTTATGGGATAATCATGTTTAATGAAGGTGAATTGAGGCAATTGGAGGAAGAGCCAAGGCCATTTGACCATCCTACAAGCTAACGGAAGTTAAGGTGGGTAATTCCTTAATAATTGAGTTAATAGGTATATTACCGTTTTTATAATAAATGCGAATTAAGTTGTTAAAATGACTTGGAAATTTTGTAAGAACTCCTCTTGATGATGTTTGATCTTATATGTGATATTCTTGCTTATGAATTTATGTTGAAATGTTGGTTCAATGATTTGTTAAGTGGAAACGATAAGAAACTGTGATTTCGGAAAAAGATCGTCGTTTTGGCAATTTATGTGAAAATGACTTTGTAAACGCCAGTTGAGGCAATTGTTTTTAAATTATGTGAATTATATGTTTTCTTTGGGTTTGTGGTGGTCCAGTCTGAGTCAGGTGCACCTGTCTATTATAGGCTTCTCCCGCCTGCCCGCTAGTGGCCATGGAGTCCCTTTTAAGGGCTCTATTTATCACGATCTACATGACGCTTCATGAATTGTGTCGTTCGTTCTGTTTCGGATCCACCCGAACCACTTTGTTTGTGAATTTGTGATTGTCTAGATTAACTTTGTGATATGTTGAGTTTGTAAATTGTTCGAAATAGTAAATTTGGTGAAAAGAGTTGTAAAGTGAAATTGCTTTTATGAATGTGATATTGTTTGAATATGAAAAAAAAAGATAACGGTTTTTGCTTATTTCTCGTTTATTAAGTTATTACCCACGGAGCCGTCGAGCTCACACCCCATTTCCCCTCCACAGGTATTGAGCGAGAAACCGAGTCGCCGTATCGGGATTGAGGCAACTCCGATGAAATTTTGCTTTTGAAGTTGTGTTTTGAGAAAACAGACTTTAGGTCGCATTTTGGAACTTTATGTAATTTTTGCTACTTTCGATGTAATCGGGTCAAAATGCCCTCTAAAGTTTGTATTATTTCTACTTTCCTTGTAAATGAAACAAAAGTGTGGTTTTAGTGTATCTTTGGTATATGTTGGATGTTTGATAATGACAAAAAGAAAAGAATGAGATTGTAAGATTTTATGGATTGGAAATGAGTAGATGCTTAGGAGTGGAAATGCTTGATGATTTGAGAAATATGTAGAAGCCTAGGAGTGTGTTGTTGCCTTTAGATATTGAGTTTTTATGCAGGTACATGTGTTGGAATGAACCTAATTGAAGATTTTGGGTTAGATGTATAATAGGGGAGGTGCTGTCCAATTTTTGTAAAAATTGGGCAGCAACTTCACCTAGGATTTAGAGTACTTTAGAACCTGAATTAGCTAGGGTGGTCTTCTTGAAGAATTTAGAAGATGATTAGATCTTTCCAATGGCATAAAGTTTGTCACATTCGGACGTAAGATGAAGAAGTTATGAGAATAGGTAGGTTTCAGCTACTGTTGGAACCACTGAAATTTTGCAGCATCTTTAGAAGCCTTTTTCACCCTCTTGGAGATTGATCTGATTTTTGTGTTCTTCACGAAAAATGTAGATTATCTTTCTACCTTTAAAATGAGGTATGATTTGAAGTAATTGGAGTTAGGAATAAAAAGTTATGAGGTTGGGAATGTTGACAGTCACTGTTTACTTAGGTAATTTACTGTTCCATTGGCTAGTTTTCTTGGCTGAACCTTTGAGTGTGTTTTTACCCTAGTTAATGATTGAATTAATTTTTGCACCCTTCATGAAACTTGTAGAGCATCCTTTTATCTTTCCAATGAGGTAAAATGTGTCATTTTTAGACTTGTGTGCTAAAAGATATGAATTCTCAAATTTTATGTCAATGTGTAGGGAAAACTTAATTTTTAATGGCAGCAACCTTTGAAGCAATTTAGGACCTTCTTAATGGCTAAGTTATTGTTTACATCCTTCTAGGAAGTTGTAGAACTCCCTTTTATCTTTCTAATGACACTAATTTTGCAAAATTTCGATTTCAGGGTGGAAAGTTATAATGTTCGTAAATTCTAAAATTTTCTTGTAAATCCAAGCCTCATCCTTAGACGTGGCCACGTCTAGTCTTTAAACCTCTTAGACGTGCCCTCGTCTCATCTCCGAATATTCTCCTCTCACTCTTTTGCTTGTAACTTTTTCGTTTAGCCTCGGATTCACTCGGTTTTCGAAGCATTGAGTTTCTAAAACAAATTCACACCTTTTTTTTTATAAAATGAGAGTGTCGAGATTTAGTCAGATTTTACGGACATTACGAAAGAGAATCAAATTTGTGACGGGTTTTGATATAAGTCCGTTTTTTGACGATTTTGTGACCTATAGTGATCCGATTGGAGTGAGGTTCGTTTCTATTTGCCCTAGAGATATGAAATTTCGTTTTAGATTAGGAATCGGATTTCGTCATGGGCCCTAAGCAAATAAATTTTCTTGAGGATAATTACGGAGAATTTATCAAGTTTTGCTCGGATGACATTAAATTAAGTTCAATTCGAGGTTTCCTTCGTGGTGAGGAATTCCTCTCTCGTGAGATGCACGCCCAGATGTCACGAAGGACGTCGGGCACGCGACTCACCAGGGAGGGGTTCCAACAAATACATACTTTTTGTGGGAAATGTAGCAAGACAGAACAAGTAATGGAGGAATTTATACAATGACTAAAAGGGTCAGCTTGTAGTATCGAGAAGAGGATCCGGAGGGTTGCTTCTGTATCGATCAACCAATTCGGATTTATTCCTGGTAGGTCCACAACAGAAGCTATACATCTACTCCGTAGACTTATGGAATGCTACAGGGAACAAAAACGAGATTTGCATTTAGTTTTTATTGACTTAGAGAAGGCGTATGACAGGGTCCTTAGAGACCTCTTATGGAGATGTTTGGAAGCTAAGGGCATTCCTAGCACCTATATTAAAGTAATTAGGGATATGTATGAAGGCGCACTAACTACCGTTAGGACGGTAGGTGGGGACACGGAAGCGTTCTCTATCAGTATGGGTCTCCACCAAGGATCGGCATTAAGCCCTTTGTTGTTCACATTAGTGTTAGATGAGATTACCAAACATATTCAAGGAGAGGTACCTTGGTGTATGTTATTTGCGAACGATATTGTCCTCGTGGATGAGACCAAGGAAGGAGTCAATGCCAAGTTAGACTGCTGGAGAGAAGCATTAGAATCGAAAGGTTTTAAGATGAGTAGGTCTAAGACAGAGTATTTAGGTTGTAACTTTTCAGGAAACCAAGTGGAGCATGAGGTGGTAGTTGCAATTGGTACCGACGTCATACCACAGAGGACGAGTTTTAAGTATCTCGGGTCTGTCATTCAAAGTGATGGTAATATCGATGCTGATATTGTACATCGTATTAGATCAGGCTAGACCAAATGGCAAAGTGCATCAGGGGTTTTATGTGGCAAGAAGATTCCTTTAAAACTTAAGGGAAAGTTTTATAAAACGGTGATTCATCCAACCATGTTATATGGAGCGGAGTGCTGGCCTACTAAACATAAACATATAAGACAGTTGTTGGTTTCAGAAATGCGTATGCTTAGGTGGATGTGTGGTTTTTCTAGAAGACATAAAGTTAGGAACGAGGTGGTGAGAGAGAGACTATGGGTAGCCAGTTTTGCAGACAAGTTGAGAGAGACTAGGCTTCGGTGGTATGGGCATGTGCGGAGGAGGCCCTTCGATGCTCCGGTACGGAGCTGTGAGGGAATAACACTTAGTAACTATAAGAGGAGGAGAGGAAGGCTGTACAAGAATTGGCGGGAAGTGATCAAGGCGGATATGTCAGAGTTAGCCCTTAGTGAGGTAGTTGCTCAGTGTAGAAAATTTTGGCGTGAAAGGATAAGGGTAAAGGATTAACTGTTCCAGTTACCCAATCCCCTTACTTGGTGAGTAATAAGAACTTTATCTAATACTCGGTTCTCGCAGATATATCCTCCTTCAGGTATTCCCCATCTTTTTTTTTCTTTTTTACTATTTTTGTATACCACATCATTCTTATATTGTCTTATTTGCATGCGGGTCCACCGGAAACAGCTTCTCTACTCTGTAGGGGTAAGGCTGCGTGCTATCGGACCTCGTTAGACCCTACTTCATTGCGGGATTTCAAACTGGGTGATGATGATGATGACTAAAATTGGCTATGCCTTGAAGTGGTGATTTTAAGTTTTGGCTTTAATCTTGGAGTGGCAAATAGAATATAGTATGGTTACTTGATCATAAGCACGAATCTTGTGCTCTTGATTTGATTAATTCAATTCTTTTGACTTTTTAAACCTTTATATCTAAAAGAAGATTTCTTATTATGCATACACATATAAAAGTCCAAGAAAAACATTTATGCATCATCACCACTTACAGAACATAGTATGTCATTTTAGGTAAATATGAATATTTTAATAGATTATTTTATCTTCAAATAGAGAGTGGTAAGTAAATCCTCGAAAATATAGGCTAATAAAAGAAGACTACTAATAAAGATAATTTTGCAAAATTAGAAAAGAATTAAGTATGATTTATGGAATTATATATGATAAGGATTTTGTGTGATTTAACTTATTCTTGATTGATATTTAATTGATTAATTATATGTTCTAATATTTAATTTGACTTTTGAGGTTGTTTGTTAACTTTTTAAAACACATTAGTTAACTTGAATATGAGTGTGGTTAATCAATGTCCTAAAAAATTGTCTTTTTTTTTCACCTATTCTAATGAGATTGTAAGGAGTTTAGCCACTCCTCTAGTCAATCATTTACACACATTATCCAACTAATATCTCTTAAAGGTTGACAAATATCTTTTAATGGTCAACCAATATCCCTTGTCTAAGAAATTTTTTTAGGAAGTTTATAAGAAGATTAGTTATATGGATGGTCAACCAATATAAAGGACTGATTGACTAGTCAAGATAGGAAAATTAGGTTCAAAAACAAAAATAAGCATGGGTGACCACACTTACAGTAGTCAAATAGTACCTTGAGGAGGTTAACTTGTCTCCACATTATGATGTTTTTCTTCTCATACTTTCATCTATTCTTCATGGTCAAAATTTACCAATTGTCATTATCTATATTTTTAGGCTTACATTATGGTTTACACTTCAATTACATTCTTAAATCCGCTTTGGATAAATCTTAATGCCTCTAAATTTTGGGATTCTTTGACAATGTTTGTGCTCTTAAAATTGTTTCTATATTCATACAAGGTTTTTAGGAATCAATTATGATTGTACCTTTTAAGGTTTCAAATTCGAGTAATTTATCTTATCATTATTTTTAAAATTTAAGGGATTTTAAATTATACACTTCTTTGTGAAGTTAATAGTTGGATATTGCAATTATGCATATATTTTTACTTAACTACAACCTTTACTTAAATCAAGTCAATAAAGACAATTTATTTATGTTTACTTTATTCACACATTTTAAAATAAATATGGGATAATAAGCCTTAACGAGTCAACTCTAATTTAAATGCCTACTAACACCACTCTTAACTACATCCCTTTACATAGATCAAGTCAACAAAGTCAATCTATAAATGCTTACTTTTATTCACATTTTTTAAACATATGGGATACTAAGCCACTTAATGAGCTCAACTCTAGCTTATTTCATATTAAAACTATACATCTTATTGTCTAAATCAATCATCAATCTTAAGACCATTAAATTAAGTTAGTAGTAAAGTACTCATCAAAGATCATAATTATTAGCTAAGTATAGTTGGATCACAATAAAGTACAACTTCTAATGTGTCCTTTATTTCATTGCTTATAGTTTTCCAAAATTGTTACTTATTAAGCTAATTATGACTAGATCAATTCACCTGAGATAAGCTCAAAATAACATTCCCTTGCACTTATTATACATTGTTGTTAATAGACAAATAATGAGCACAAAAAGAATATATAGTATATAAAAGTGGAGATAGATGAAGGAAAATTAAATATCAAGGGAAGTTGTTTGTTACTTGCTATTTACTGTTCTTTCAAGACATCAAAATTTAATACCCTATATAAACACTATAAAAACAAATAGTAAAACATAAAAGGTAGAAAAGTATAAAAAATAAATGAAACTCAAATCACAAAAGAAAATTAACATAACTGATAATTTAAATATGTTTAAAAGTACAAAAGAAAGACATAATACAAAATAGAATATAGGGGGGAAATAAAAATAAGGGCATATCATCCATTATTTGTGCTATCATAATCTCTATCCTTATTGGGCATTATCAAAGGTGGAGATGGTGGAAAAGGCATAGGTATTGCTGCAAATCCAATATGGTGGAAATATGTAACCATTTTCTCTTTCATCTAATCCATTTAGTAGGACCACACAATAAGCATCTTTTGATGTTCCCATTACATCCATCATAAGGAGATCTATTGTCGCTCTACGTCATTAATGCTCCTTTTGATTCTTTCCTATAATATTTATTAAGATGTTAGTTTAAC
The DNA here is from genome assembly GCA_029891385.1 of Erythroxylum novogranatense. NCBI lineage: Eukaryota > Viridiplantae > Streptophyta > Magnoliopsida > Malpighiales > Erythroxylaceae > Erythroxylum > Erythroxylum novogranatense. The sequence goes on along the minus strand of CM057225.1, from coordinate 14,505,914 downwards.
TTCCTCAGGATCTAATGCCACTAACTGGTCATTTAAGATCTTACCTTATGAGCCTCACTGGCTATTAGTGGCTAATTGTGTCTCATCTAGGCATCCTCCTTCTCCTTTATAAGAGCATCATCCTCCAATATTATCTCTCTCCATCTTAACCAAGATATAAGCTCCCTTAACTTTTCTTACCAACCTTATTTATATCATAATTTCTAAGTCAAGGAGAAGCATAACATAACCTAATGTCAGCGCTAGGAGAATGGAAGATGTACCTATATTCTTTGGTAACATAGTTAGGTATAGCCCCCCATATATGACATCTTTCTTCATATTCTTTATTTGCTCTAATTACATTTCAAAATAGTAACCTTGCTTAGATAGTCAATGCTCTACTATGTACCTCAAGTATGATAAATCTCTTAGTGTGACAACATTTGTAGCACCCCACTCCCGCAGGACACGAACTCGACATCGTAGGTGATATCTGAGTCTGTGACCCGTAAGGGTGGCATGCTAGAGTACTCGAACACAGTCAAAAAACTCAATATAATTTTTTTAATACAATCATATGCGCGGAAATCAGTAGACAATTTGGGTCTGCTTTACTTTGTAAACATTTTCAGTGATAACAATACACTCGATAGTATTTAGAATAGCCAGTTAATGTACACAGATCCATAACCAAATTGGGCCCAATTTTATTCATAAACATTTCAGTGATCACATTACAATCAATAAAATTATAATAACCCATTTGGGGCCCACTAGAACTACAACACTATTCTCCAGAAAAATGCGGAATACTTAATTGTATAAAAGTAAGATGACACTAATGCAGACGTGGACTGATCCCGACCTCTATCTCTGACTTGTATGCAGTAGGCATACTCCCATTTGTTTAACGGGGTAATATTCAAAGCCTGAAAAATAATTGCAAATTTTGGGTGAGTTTTGCGAACTTAGTGAGGAACCGTCATCGATGGTCCACTCAATTCGTGCAGCAGTCAAGTATATTACAGATATTCCACAATTTCATATTCAGAAGTATCACATGATTGCACTCAAGCAGTTCACAGATTGTTTCACATTAGCACATTCAAAAATATCACATGATTACACTTAAGCAGTTCACAGATTATTTCACATTAGCACATTCAGAAATACCACATGATTACACTTAAGCAGTTCACATATTATTTCACATTAGCACATTCAGAAATACCATATGTGTTGGAACCCGATCTGGAGACTGGATCCCAACCGGAAAACAAAAAGCGAAGGAAACGAAAGCGAATGGAAACGGAAATTTTGCATCGAAATTTTGAATCGTAAATCAAAACATTCGATAACACGAAATGAAAAACGAAACCAAAGACGAACACGAAAACAGATCGGATAGCAAAGTGGATTGAATCGAACAAATCGAAATAAAGGAGACATGAACAAAATCAAAGTACCAAACAGATGCGAAGCAAAAGGCAGAACCGACATCCGAACACATACACTGAATCGCACTGGATACCTAGACTGTCCAAAAGCCAGTGTAAATTTTGTTTTCTTTCATTCTCATATTTATTCAAACTAATGCAAATCAAGAATACAATTTCCTCCTTCTTGGAAAGTGTCCTCAATCCATTTCTCAATTCATAACAAACCTTTTTATCAATCATATAAGTCCCATAATCCATCATCACACATATCTTAATCTTATTTTTATTCGTTTTCAACTTATTATCTAACAAAAATTCGGCAGCATAACGGCTGCCTTTGACTTAACCCAAAACTTGCAAGGGTTCAAAATACAGTTCTAAAATTCCTAATCAAATATACAAATATCAAAATCCACCGGACCCTCCGTCCGGGATCTCAGCATACACAAACACAAACCTAATTCTAAAACACTTTCATAATTGTAATTCAATCTACTAGTCTCATAATTCAATCTCATTTCCAAACTCATACACAATTTCATATACAATTTCACACTCTCATACTTTAATTCATAATCCTCATACATTCTGAAATACATGCTCGAAATATATCATAATCACTTACTTAACGGAAATTCAAGCCATAAACCATATTAATATCCAAATCTCATTTCACATAAAAATATAGACGATGCAAAATCGGACCAAACGTCTTCACATTCTTTCATCCAATCTCACCGTCAAAACACGGAGATGGGGATGAAAGGGGGGTGAGCTCGACGGCTCAGTGGATAACACATTTATAAATTGACAAATAAGCAGAAATCATTTTTCATAAGCTTTTTGCCAAAAGGGAAAAAATTTTTTCAAACTTTGTAACTTTTCAAACAATTTTCTCATACCTTTCAATTTTTCAAACTTTTCATGCAAATCCCACTTTTTCATTTCTCAATTTTAAACATGAATGCAACACACAAAAACAAATCAAAAGCATGTAACATAACAAAATAGTCTGGTCGGTCCGAAACAGAACGTACTACACTTTTCTGCATAGCGGTCCAGTGTAGCCGTGAAGGGAGTTCAAAATCGGAGCTCCAAGCCACTAGCGGGCAGCCGGGAGAAGGCTATAAATGAAGAGAGACAGTGCACTGACTCACAGAGGGACCTAACCGAACCCACATAACATATATGCGAAAACGGAGATTCGAATTGCCCGAAGGCACTTTTCAAAATCTTGATTTTTTTCAAAATTTTCATATTTCTATATCATGTCACACTTGACACACTCATATACACAAATCACATCAAATCATATGACAATTCACATTCAATTGAAATTCAACAATTTAATCACGTACCAGTCCAATGCCTAAAAATGAATGCAATTTATTTCTTTCAAACATATATCAAAACGTATACAATTTCATAAAGCACATTGTTCCAATTTTTCAGATAATTCAAAAATCATTCGGAACTTATAATTTCAAATATTAATCAACATTTTTTAAAACATTTTCAAAAACAAGAATTTATCAACATCCCATTTTTGCTTTCTTTAATTTTCGAAAATTCGTATATTGCTTACAAATCAAAATATAAATATGCTACTCACCTCGAATTAATGTCAGAAACTTGTTCCAAGCTCCAAATTGACCATTTCTTCTTTCTTCCTTCCAATTTAAAATAACCTAAGCCATAATCATCTAAATTCAACATTATAATTTGCATAATTATCAAAATTAACTATAGGAAATTCATAATCATCATATTTCCAAACTTTCCAAATCAAGAATTTCTAAAATCTCAAATTCTCAAATTTTACCTAAACCTTAACTCACATAAATCCAAAATTAAATCAATTCATCATGAAATCTTCCAAAATTAATCATGGAAATCACAAACCCATCACCTTTTCCATATTTCTAAACCAACAAATCACTAAAACTCAAAACTTAAAATTTCTCTTACCTCTTTCTCTTCCTATTTTCGGATTTATAGAGCTTTAGAGGAAGCTTCCACCTTCTTTCATCCTTCTCCCTTGAATCTACTCTAAAAACAAGCTTAAAGCCTTAAAAATTCAAAAATCCCTAAGCTTCCATCTTCTTCTCCATGGCCGAATGAGCTTCTCCTCTTTCTCCTTCTTATTCTTTCTTCTTATTTCTTCTTTCCTCCTCTAGAAAAATCGTGATTCTTAGCATCATACGGCAGCCCACTTAACATTTATATGCCATGTCATTTAAATGAGGAGTAATTGACCAAATTACCCCTACTTTTTAGTCTAATTCCAAAATTGCCCCTACACTTTCCTTTAAGTTATTCTCACTTGCGGACATGTTTCGCACTATCAAATTGAAGGAATTTGTCAAAATTTCCTTCTAGATAATTATTCCTCTATGTATTAATTTCATAATGCCATAAGAATCATCCAATTCGGAGTACTACATCAAAAGTTATGCTCAAAACATTTCCGACATGTTCATATTCTAACACATTTTTCATGTACGATTATTTCCATCCATAAATTAACATTCTTAAACACAAAATTGAAACTCGATGTCTTCATAAAAATTGTAGCCTTATGTCTCTATTTTAATTCAAAATAAGAATCACCTCATTTCGATTCCCAGATCAAAAGTTATGATCAAAATACTATCGGATATTCCTAATCCAAAAACTGCACTCTAATCCAAACTTCCATTCATAATTTAAGGGTCTTAGGGGCAAAATTGACATTTCATTTTTTATATGATTGTAGCCCCATGTCTTAATTTTATTTTTCCACTAGAATCACTTCAATCGGATCTCCACAGATCTCGAATTTCGCAAAATACTGAACCATATTCAGAAAATTAGTCCACTCACTTTGATTAAATTTATCATCCTTAATTTAATCTAAAAAATTCAAAAAAATTTCGTAAAAATGAAATTCATTGTCTTAGGAATCCAACGCTTCAAGAACCAAGTCAATCGGATGTCGGACGGAAAAGATATGAGTGAAAGATTGAACAAAGGTCGGATGAAGAAGGAAATAGATCAATATCAGAAGAAGCCAAAACGACGCCGCATCAGACCAAACGGCAGTGCCAAACACGGAACAACCAAAACGATGTCGCGCAAAAGAAACAAAGCGACGTCGTTTAGCGGAAATCAGGCGCTTGCGCGGAGAAGCAAAATACAAAACGACGTCGCACTGGAGGAAAAGAAAACGACATCGTGTGGGTGGAGCACTGCACGCTGTGAGCGAGGACTCGCTCGCCTCGCCTCACCAGAGGAGGCGGAAGTAGGCTGCTGCTCTTGCTGAGAGGCGAGCAGCGCCTGGACTTTTCATTTTTCAATTTTTTTAAAAAAATTCTAAAACTTCTAAAACTTCATATCTTTTGATCCCTAACTCCAATTTTAACAAACTTGGTCTCTATGGAAAGCTTGAAGGAAGCTCTACAACTTTTATGAGAAATCAAAAATCAATTTTGTCTCTAAACTGATCACTTTTCTAGTCAAAGATTTTGTTCAAATTAATATATCCGTAAACAAAGACTCAACTTTGAAAATTTGTATCTTTCAACTCCAAAGTCCAATCATGTCATATTTTATATCGATGCGAAGATCAGAAAGTCACCTTCAACTTCCAGGAAGGACATAAAAATCAATTTGACTCCTAAGGGAGTCCATTTTCTGGTCAAAGATTCTGTCCTCTAATATTCATGCTAAAACCATAACATAAACTTGTAAAAATTATAACTTATTATTCCTTGATCGAAAAACTGCATACTTTATGTCAAAATAAAGATCAAATCAAATCCTTCAATTTTCATGAAGAAGTTCAAAGCTAAATTATCCTCTAACTAGGTAAATTTTCCAGTCAAAGCTTCAGTCATAATATAAGTCAACTTATAACACACCTAAACTTTGACTGATCATAAATTTCACTCCCGAGATCGAAAAATTACAAACTTTATGACTACAGAAAGCTCTTAACATAATCTACAAGTTTTATGTAAATCATTTTATCATATTTTTCCTAAATCAAAAGTCAACCCGCAAAGGCCAAAAAGTCAAACTTTTCACAATTCTTCATATTTTCACACTTTCTCTTTTTACTTCTTGCTATTTAACTTCATTTCAATCAACTCATCCACTTTACCAAGCTACTCAAAACCCGAAGGTATCAAAATCAAAATCATTCTTTTCTTATCAATTTCCTCACAATATAAATACCTTTATTTCACAATACACATATAAAACCACTCATTTAATTTCACTTCATATTTCTAAATTTCACTCAAAAATCGGGGTCCAACAACATGGTTGCTATCACACAAGTATAAGGCGTTACGCCTTTCACCCAATCCAGATATTCAATCAAATGCATATGAAACTCACTTTTCCAATTGTTACTTTGTTGTGACTGAGTGCCTGAAATGTGCCATATATGGCTCATTAAGCGTTAAACGCGTCTTAGGGGTAGGAGAGCCCTCTGAGTATGCACTACTTCCCTTCGAGCTCGAGGCTCTTTTTCACTCGTTGAGCTTAAAGCTCTGATCGGTGGCGACTCTGGTCACAACAGCCCTTATATTTTATACACTTATGTCATGCAATGCATCAGTCACGTCTACTCATTTTCACACGTCATTGGACCGTAGTCCGGCATCAGAATCCATTTATTTCACATAAGCATAAGGCATTTTGCCTTTCACTCAATCAGATATATGTAAGCAGATGCATATGAAATGCCCATGTGACCCTTTCCAATTTATTACAGTGTTGTGACCGAGTGCCTGAACTGTCCCAATATGGGCACATTAATCGCTGAGCTCGAGACTCTAAATCATTGTAGGGCTCGCGGCCCGAGTACAATCGTTGAGCTTTTAGCTCTCGGTGGCTGCTCCAGTCACAACTGTCATTATCTGCATATGCATTCATGAATGAAATTAATCACATTATTATGCACGTATGCATATCCATGTACACATTCGACAATCACATATATACACATAATTCATCCAGTTTACACTCTATAATATCACAATCACACATTCAGAAGCAAGTAGTTCACAGATTCAACTCATATGTCAGAGACAGATAACACTTCTATGTCATCGCTTCCCAATACGTCGGACCTTCTGTCCGAAACCCATAATCAAAACACAATCACAATCACCCGCCATTATTCACCACAGTAGACATATAGTAATTGAGAGAAGCATCTAGGTTACTCACAGTACGTTCCAAATTAGCACCAGATTCCAAATTCTGGAAACGCCGTACGTGCGGACATTTAGCCTACACAACTCATTTATGCAAGACACACTTACGTCACAAGTTGTACAAGTATAAGTTTTAAATAATACACATGATTAAAACAAAATATGTATCATGTGTGTTCATGACAATCCCGGTAATATTCCATAATTCACATCACCAAAATGTGCCCCTATGTCTTAGGAACCCATAGACACTAAAATCACTCAATTCGGATCTCTATAGGTCCGTAAATCTCTAAAACAATTAAGTATATGCGGAGAACTAACCAAGTCATAGTCTTTTAATCAATCCTCTCCCTTTGATTCAATTCATCAAATGCAATTAAATCTCAAATTTCCACAAATCCACATGGAGAGGTAAATAATTGTCTTATGACTCCGACGCCTCGAGAATCAAGTCAATCGGAGGTCGGACGAACAAGTTATAAGCAAAAGAGTGGAGGGACGTCAGTTCAGAAAAATACATGTCCTAGTCGACTAGGACATGATTGTAGTCGACTAGGTCGACTACAGTGCCTAGTCCTTACTCCGACATCCCATCTTGCCCAGGTCATAACTCCTTATTCCGAACTTCAAATTAGACAAACTCAGTATCTATTTTATAGAGCAAAGAAAGCTCTACAAGTTTCATGAAGGACACAAAAACTAATTCCACTTATAAAGATGTAAAAAATGCAACCAAAGTTTCTGTTCAATAACAGTTTTCCAGACCAGTACCACATACTTCAAAAACTCATTTCTTCCTATCCCTTTTTCCAAAAATTCCAAAATTTATGTCAAAAGAAAGATCAAACAACATACTTAAATGTTCGTAAACAACATGGAACCAAATTCCATTTCTAACCAGATCAAATTCCCTCTTGAATGTGACTGCCCTGTTATAGATTTTTAACTACTCACATTGCCTAAATCAGATCCAATCTTTGAAATTTCATAACTCACAACTCTTACATCCAAATTTAGCCTACTATACCTCATTTTAAAGCTAATTCAGTCCCCTACAACTTTCCATAAGACCACTTGAGCTAATTAAACTCAAAACAGTCCAGAATTTAGCTTTAATGTGCAATCACCATAAAACCTATACTTAGAACAATTTCCAGCACCAAGCACATTAACATACAGAAGTCAACAGGTCATAACTCTCAACCTAGATATCAAAAAATTGCATACTTAGTGGAAATGGAAAGATAACAGGAGCCTCTTCAAGTTTCATGAAGACCAAATTAGCAAATTCAATCCAAATCAACCTAGAAAAATTCATCAAAGGTTCAGGTCATCAAGCTTGGATTACTGTTCATATAGCACATATCACTCATTTTTAAGACCAAATTTAAACCCCTTCAAGCCACAATTTGGCATAACTTTCTTCACATAAAATGTATCCAAATGTCTCAATTTTATTTCAGGACAAGCCTCACCTCATTTGCTCAACCACACAAAGAGTTATGATCAAAACATTGGAACATGTACAAGTCACATTTTCCAGATTTTATACCTAAGCCAAATTCTATCATTCCAATTCCAATTCTACACTAATAAGCATCCCAATTAGTCCCTAAATCACTCATAATTTCATCCAAACTTTCACTTCCATACATAGTCACAAAAATGGCAGCACTCACACAATCAATTCTCATTATATCCTTCCCTAATCGATTGTCCCATCAAAACACAAGCAAGAGATAAATCCATACCCATTTCGTATCCATGTTTTAAGCATATACCCATCCTCAACATCTAGCTCTTAAAGGTCATCAATTATGCTCCATTCATCAAAGCCATGAAAAAGAAAAGGTTACTTACTTGATTTATCTTCAATGTTTTCACATCACCATGAAACCCTAACACTCCACACACACACGATCATCACTAAATAAAGTGGAGTAGGTTAGGTTGCTTTAAACAAATAAAAGAAGATAGCAAGATGTTTATATAGCTAAAAGTGGACAAGATTCAACTTGCTTTGGAGAAGAGATTGTCGAAGATGGAGAGAGCAAAAGAAAAAAAAAAGAAATGAAGAAGATGAATGTCGTAAATGAGTATGAAACCAAGCAATAAATGAGTAACTACAAGCATTAAATATGTTTAAGGTAAGTCATCATGCCACTTGGCATGTAATGAGAGGGAAAAGACTAAAGTTCATTTAATAAATTTGAAATAAAATGAAAGGAACCCTAACAATTGAAATTTATTCCAGTGTCATTGGGCAAAAAGTTTCGGTACCGAAAACCAATTCAGTCCGCCACTTGGCAATTTTTTCAGTCCGGAAATTTTCTCCGAAAATTTCCAGAAAATTTCCAAAATTTCCTAAAAACATAAATCACAGAACAGTCTATTCCAAATAAAGTTTCAAGCACAAAATCATACTTTTCCACAAAAATCACATTTAGGCACATATACCGGTAAAATGTCATGAATACATGTACAATCATTTTCCTGTGTAAATTGCACCATTCACATGTAAGAATATGCATGAATATTTCAAAACAATACTAAACACTCTTAGCCCTTTTTAAATTACTATTCTACCCTTCCCATCGGGGGTGGGATGTTACAACATTAGTACTTTCCTTCCTACTTGAAATCATATAAACAATTACCTTGTGTAGATATCATTGATATGCATGCAAATGCGTATATTTTCTTAAGTATTTTATTTGATTTTAATGCTAAATTACCTTGTTTTACTTAGTTTTTATATCATTTTAGGTAATTATTCAAGTTAAACCATAAGATGATAATAATAAAGAATTGGAGGTTATTTAAAGTAATATTATAAAATATGATAAATCTCTTAGTGTGACAACATTATTACTTTCCTTCCTACTTGGAATCATATGAACAATTACCTTATGTAGATATCATTGATATGCATGCAAATGCGTATATTTTCTCAAGTATTTTATTTGATTTTGATGCTAAATTACCTTGTTTTACTTGGTTTTGATATCATTTTAGGTAATTATGCAAATTAAACTATAAGATGATAATAATAAATAATTGGAGGTTATTCCAAGTAAAATTATGAAAAAGTACAATTATTAGAGGAACACATTTTAGTCTACATTCATGTGTCAACTAGTGCCCTAAAAGGATTAACTAGAAGAAGTGATATAACTTAAGCCACGACCATGTATAAGACTGCGTGCAAGACATAAAACAAATAAGAAGGTGCACGATTTAGAAATATGGTCATACTAATGATTGTGTATTAATTTTAAGGAAATAGAAAGATTACATTTTATTAGCACAATCATGTTAAAGCTCATCTACATCATCTAGAGAAAATAATAAGGTCCATGATTTGGACTACAATCATGTCTTATACTATGTCCTAGGTGGAACAAAACATATAAGTGCAAAAATCCTATTTTTTAAAAGACTTTAGTTGACATCTAAAGAAAATACACATTAAAAAACATTTTTCTCTCCAAAAGCTAAGCTTAGCTTTTGAGAAGATTTTACAACTCTCAAGAAGTCAATTCTAAGAAATTTTTCAATAGAGAATCAATATCCAAATGTTATCTTAAAATATTAAGTTGTTAGCAATAGTTACGAGTTTATATAGATTTATTTATGTCATGACATTTTATAATTTTTTGTATAATTTTTTTGTTTTGTATAAGCTTTGTGGCTAAAATGCGTTTCTACGTTTGGATAGGAAAAATTATAGTGATTATATATTTATGGATTGATTTGATTTAATTCATGATATAAGATATAATTATGTTCATAGATTGATTTGAATTCATGATATAAGATATAATTATGTGAGCTATCTTTGATTGGCCTTAATGACAATTTACTTATGTCGACGTCTAAAACTTATTTAAATTTTTTTATGCATAGCTTAATGTAAAGCCCGGCCTCTACCACCATCACTCCAGGTATTGTCCTCTTTGGTCAAGGGTGAGTCCACGACTCGAACCCAAGACCTCAAGGTTTTGAGGTAAAGGACATAAATCCCTTTTTTCTCTAGAACTTTTTAGGTACAGTGTGAAGGCCTTCTTTTTTAAAGATTGAATCTTTATTTTTTCCATGGCTTCTAATGCTCTTGTCGCACCCACTTATTATGCTTGATAATCTCCTAGAAGGAATAATATATTTTAGTATCTACTATATCAACAAAATAATAAGAATCATGATGAGAAGAATAATTAATTTTCTAATTTGTGAATATGGCTTTGATGCCCCTCTTTTATTCATCCTTAACATCTTGCCTTTTAGCTTCCTCCTTTTTGTTTTCAGTTAACACTTTGTCACTTTATAAGAGTGATTGTAATTGCTTGCTCATCAAGATTTACCTATTTCTTGCTTGAAAAGGATATATGGACCAAGAGTTGATGGAATTTGCTAACATTGCCAACTAAAATTCTACGTTTTTGTTCAAATTTACCAAATTATCAAACTATATTCTTTCAAATCTTTCAACATTAGCATTAACTAGCCCCTAAATGGCTAACTCCTAAGATGGTTTGCTATTTTAAGAGGGCTTGGCCGAAATTTATAGGGTTACTTAGTTAATAGCTCTATTTAAAGATATGATGATTGCTTTACCTTAGATTGTAAAAGTTTTTATAAAGGTTGTTATAAGGATTTTGATGATTCCCCCAATATTCAGTTTATTTAGTTACCTTGTAAAAAGGACTACCGACTTGATAGTCCTGATTGTTATGCTCTCCCTCAAACTAATCAACACCATAATGTATGTGTTAGCATCACTCCTTAATCTAGGTTATCAATTTATTTCACTTAAGCTGCCAATGAAGTAACATTTTTTACATTATGTACATATACTAGGTTAATTTTTTCATTTCCCTATTTAATTGCTAATAATAATCATCATTGTCATATCTTCAATAAACTTTATAGCAACTTCTAGATTTTTACAAAGCTCCTTCAGTTGCTACATTAAATATCTATTTTATTGCATAGTCTCTTCCATTGTTGAAAATTTGAAATTGAAACCAAGATCCTTAGGTCTCTCCCAAATTTTATAAACTGTTTCATTGTCATGATGTAAATAAAAAAGATTAGGGATAATAAAATTAGTTCGACCTTGCCTAAATTGGATGGATTAAGGCTGAGTTGATTGGTGATATGTGCTTAATTGTTGATACATTTAATCTATTACACTTAATGGTTAATGCCTCAAAATGCTTAAGACACTCACTTTAGTTTATGCTTGATTTTAGGTATAATTTGGAAGTGTAATAGATAAAGTGAGCCGAAAGCATTCTTATTGAGTCATCTTCTCAAGATTTATACCCTATTGTCTTCATGGAGCAATAAGAAGAAGAAGATTAAAAGAAAAGGTGACAAGAAAAAAAGCATAAAATTGAAGAACATGGTTGGAGAGTCATGACCATACAATTAATTGATCATGGTCGTGAGAGGTGTCTCATGCCCATGACAACTTATCCCTCCTATTAGCTAATTTTTTATTATATAAGCTATGTTTTGTGTTGGACCTCGATTTTTGAGTGAAAATAAGAAATATTCAAAACTGGATGAGTTGATTGAAATTAAATTGAAAATCAAGAAATAAAGAGAGAGAGTGTGAGAAGATGAAAAATTATGAAAAGTTTGACTTTTTAGCCTTTGAGAGTTGACTTTTGATTTAGTCAAAATTTGAGAAAATGTTCAACATGAAACTTGTAGGTTATGTTGAGAGTTTTCTGTAGCCATAAAGTTTGCAATTTTTCGATATCGGGAGTGAAAGTTATGAACAGTCAAAGTTCAGGTGTGTTATAGGTTGACTTATATTATGGTTGAAGCTTTGACTGAAAAATTTACCTAGTTAGAGGTTAATTAAGCCTTGAAGTTCTTCATGAAAGTTGTAGGTGACTTTCTGGTCTTCGCATCGATATAAAATATAACATGATTGGACTTTGGAGTTGAAAGATACAAATTTTCAAGGTTGAGTCTTTGTTTAAGAATATATTAATTTGGACAAAATCTTTGACTAGAAAAGTGATCAGTTTAGAGACAGAATTGATTTTTGATTTCTCATGAAAAGTTGTAGAGCTTCCTTCAAGCTTTCCATAGAGATCAATTTTGTCACATTTGGAGTTCGGGATTAAGAGTTGTTAAGGTTGGAAGATTCGAATTTTATAAATATTAAAAAAAAATTAAATTAAATTTGGTCCAGGTGCCCTCTCGCGAGGGCGAACGTTTCGCCTTGCGAACGCCCTTGCGAGGGCGAGCGCTCGCCCGGGGTGAGCGTCTAGCCCTGCGAGCGGCTCGCGAGGGCGAGCTCGCCCTCACCTCGCCCAAACGCGGGCGTTCCGCCTCGCCACGACGTCGTTTCCCCCCCATATGCCCTCCTCGCACGCGCGCCCGTCTCACAACGACGTCGTTTCTTCCTCCTTCACGCGACGTCGTTTCGGTTTTCCTTTCTAGAGCGCTGCCGTTTCCCCTCCGTGCGGCGTCGTTTTGTTTTGCGCTTTTCCCTTGTGCGATGTCGTTTTGAGTTTCTTCTGAATTTGTTTTTCTCTTCCTCATCCGACCCTTGCTCAATATTTTGCTTATATCTTTTCCGTCCGACATCTGATTGACTCGATTCTTGAAGCGTTGGATTCCTAAGACAATGAATTTCATTTTTATGGAAAATTTGTGAATTTTTGAGATTAAATTAAGGGTGATTAATTTAATCAAAGTGAGTCGGGAAATTTTCCGAACATAGTTCAGTATTTTGAGAAATTCGGGATCTGTAGAGATCCGATTGAAGTGATTCTTGAGGCGAAATAAATTTAAGACATGGGGCTACAAGTCATATGAAGAAAGTAAATTTCAATTTTGCCCTAAAGATTTTAATTTATGAATGGAAGTTCGAATTAGTGTGCAGTTTTTGAGTTAGGAACATCTGAAAGTATTTTGAGCATAACTTCTGCTATGGTAATCGAAATAAGGCGATTCTTGATTTGAATTAAACTAGAGACATAAGGCTACAATTTTTATGAAGACATCGAATGTCAATTTTAAGAATGTTAATTTCTGGATGGACATAATCGTACATGGAAAATGTGTTAGAATATGAACATGTCGGAAATATTTTGAGCATAACTTTTGATGTAGTGCTCCGAATTGGATGATTCTTGTGACATTATGAAATTAAGACATAGAGGAACATTTCTCTAGAAGGAAGTTTTGACAATATCCTTCAACTTGATAGTGCGAATCAAACCCGCAAGTGAGAATAACTTAAAGGAAAGTGTAGGGGCAATTTTGGAATTAAGCTAAGGAGTAAGGGTAATTTGGTCAATTACCCCTCATTTTAATTGACATGGCAGACAATAAACCCTTTGGCTTTCGTTGGAGTAGAAAAAGCTAGAAGATTTGAGAAGAAAAGAAGAAAATAAGAAGAAAGGAGAGTAGAGCTTCGGTGATGGAGATGGAGAAGAGAAAAAATAAGGGTTTTTGAAAAAAATTTTGGGTTCTGGCTTAAGTTTTGCTTGGTTTCAAAGGAAAAAAGTGGAAAAAACTTGAAAGCTTCCCATGGGGCTTGATAAATCCGAAATTTGAAGGAGAAAGAGGTAAGGGAAAAATTTGAGCTTTAAGTTTTTAGTGATTTTTTTGTTTAGAAATATGGAAAAGGTGGTGGGTTTGTTAATTCCATGATTTATTTTGAAAGATTTCATGATTAAGTGAATTAATTTTGGTAAATTGTGACTTAGGTTTATGTTAAATTTTATGTTTGAGGATTTTATGAATTATTGGCTTAGAATTATAGAGAATATGATGGATTAATGAATTATGATATCAAATTTTAAGGATTATGAGATTTATGATATTGAATTCGGATAAGTTGGCTTAGTTCAAATTTTAGAAATTGAGAATTTTGAAAATTAGAGATTTAGATAGCTTGAATATGTGAGGAATTGATGTTTCCTAAGCTTGATTTGAGTAATTATGATATTTATGATATTTATTTGGGATAATTATGGTATAGGAATTTTAAAGTTGAGGAAAGAAGAAGGAATTTGGAGATTTGATGCTTTGGACAAAGTATTAGCATGGATATGAGATGGGTAGTACGTTTATTTATTGAATTTTAAGCATAAGCATGTGATTTGAAAAATCAAGAAGAAAAGCTTTGAAAAATTGTTGTTTATGTAAATGTTTGAAAGATTATGATTTCAAAGGATTAAATTCCTTATTTTATAAATGATTTTAAGAAATTACAAGATTGAAGAAATTTATGGTTTTTGAATTATTAGATAAATTTGAAAAGTGGGCATTTTGAATATGTATATGTTTGAGTTATGTTTTAAAGAAATACATTGCATTTATGATTTAGATTGATACGTGATCAAATTGATGAATTTGGATGGAATGTGGATTGCTATATGATTTTCATGCTTGGATATGTGGTTGAGATATGAAAATATGAAAAATCAAGATTTTTGAAAAGTGTCTTCGGGCAATTTGCATTTCCTTTTCGCTTATGTGTTATGTGGGTTTGGTTAGGTCCCTTGTGAGTTAGTGCACTGTCTCTATTCGTTTATAGCCTTCTCCCGGCTGCCCGCTAGTGGCATAGAGCTCCGATTTTGGACTCCCTTCACGGCTACATTGGACCGTAATGCGGGAAAGTGTAGTACATTCTGTTCACGGCTGCACAAGACCGCTATACGGGAATGTGTAGTACGTTCTGTTTTGGACCGAACCAGACCATTTTGATATGTTATGTGTTTTTGATTTGTTTCTGTGTGCTGCATTCATGTCTAAAATTGAGAAATGAAAAAGTGAAATTTATTCTGAAAAGCTAGAAAAATATTGAAAGGTTTGAGGAAAATGTTTGAAAGGTTGTAAAGTTTGAAAAATAAGCCTTTTGACAAAAAGTTTATGAAAAATGATTTCTGCTTATTTTTCAATTTATAAATGTGTTATCCACTGAGCTGTGTAGCTCATCCCTCCTTTCATCTCCATCTCCAGGTTTCGTGCAGGAGATCGGATGAAAGAAAGTAAAGACCTTTGTTCGTTTTTGTTCAGAGTGTATCTTATGTATTTGGGCTTGGAATGCCAATAAAGTGTGTTGTGTAAGTCATTATGAGAATGTTTTATGAGTTCTGAACATGTGTATTTAAGAAAGTTATTGAAGAGATTTGAGTATAACGTATTCGATTTCTGGAATTGTGTCATTTATGAATGGTTAATTAAATTAAAATTGCCATCTATGAATGATGAGGATTGTATATTGACTATAAATATGATAATTGTGATTTGGATATAGATAATGAGATTGTTGTGTTGACTAATTGAGAATTATGGAAGTATTAGGTATAGACGTGTGTTTTGCTGGTGTTTGGATTCCGGACGGGAGAGTCCGATGATTCCGAGCTGTGTTTGGGATTATAAAAGTATTTTTGAACACCTTGCAGATTTTGGGTTAGGTCAAAGGCAGCCGTTATGCTGCCGAATTTTCGTTAGAAAATAAATTGGAAAAGAAGAAAAATAAGATTTAGATGCTTAAAAGATGGAATTAGCGATTTATATGATTGTTACAAAGTTCGTTATGATATGAGAGATTGATTGAGGAAACATTTCCAAGAAAAAGGAAATCAGATTTGATTAATGAGTAAAGAAAAGAAAAGAAAAAAAAATTTGTACCAGATCTGGATAGTATAGGTTTCCAACGCGATTCAGTGTATGTGTTCGGATGTCGGTTCCGCCTTTTTGCTTCGCATCTGTTTGGTACTTTGATTTTGTTCATGTCTCCTTTATTTCAATTTGTTCGATTCGGATCCGCTTTGTTGAGTGGTTGCTCCACTTTCGTATATCCGATTCGATATATTTTCGCTTTGATATCCGATTTGCTTTCGGTTCCGCTTGTTGTTTCACTTTGTGTTTTTGCCTTCGCTTTGGTTTGTTCTTCACTTTTCGCATTTGTTTCCATATTCGTGTTCCGTTTTTCGGTTGGGATCCGATTCCCGGATTGGGTCCCAACATTTTGTGACGACGGAGGGCAGAGGCAGTCAAAACAAAATTTCTTCATTTCTTCTTCAATATTTGACATCTTCAAAGGCGATTTATGGCTCTTTCTTGGAGATTGATGGAGAAGATAGAGGGCTAACATGTTGGATCGAAAACAAAAACATACTAGATTTGGCTAACCGGTAGATTTCAAAAACTTTTTTCGAAATCAAAACGCAGCAGAAGCATAATAACTAAATCAACATGTTTAATCTATACATGATATGGTATTAGAAAAATAAATAACATAAAAGATGATAGAAATTTTACCGACTCCTTAGCTACAACTTTGACTCCTTGCTGTTGTATTCTCTAGTTATTATTGTATCCTCTCCTTGCTATTATATCCTCAACCAATCTGATCTACTACTTGTTCTCCTTAGATAACTTAGTTAGCAAGATCATTTGGTGGGAGAAGAGAAGAAATATTGTAGACGTTTACCTTAGTTGAAATAATCGAAACTAAGAGACTCTCTCTTTGCTAATTTCAATCATGAAAGAAAGGAGTGTAGAATTCCAACCAATGCACCACTTCTTTCACTTTCTTAAAATGAAAGATAGAGAGAGCAATAAATGAGACCTTATTTGTTTAATATAGCTAAATAAAGAGACAAAAAACCAAAAGCAAGACACTCATTTCGGTTAACAAATGAAAGGAGGGAGAGAGAACATCAAATGCATTACTCCCTACTTTAATCAAAAGAATACTAAAAGGTTTATAAGTTTTTCCACATGCCAACATTAAATAACAACCATTAAACTATTTAATGATAAGATCATTAAACCATATAATGAAGACACCTTTAAACCATTTAATGATGATAAAGCATGATAAAAACTCATTTTATATTTAGCAATTCAATGCTAAATGTGTACCACAAAATTTAGCTACATACAACCAAAAACTACATCATGTATTTCCTTTTTTGCCCTCCTTTTTTGTCTTTACAAATCTTGTTTTAATTTAATTAAATGAAACCAAAATCTAGCCCAGTATTAAATGTTTACTTTAGGCATCTAATTAACACTTAATTAGAGTAAGCCCATCATTTAATCAAAGGCTTAAAACCCAATTAAATCAACTCTTAATCAAATTGTTCTGGTCATATTATTCTGAATCTAATTAGGTCTTTCTTCTTTCTTATTTCCAGTAACTTCTATTTATTTTTCTTACTTTGTTTGATTACCTTCCTAGAAGCCAAATAGGAAATCTAATTGGATTTATATAATTCAAGCTCCAATAAGCCCATAATTAATTTAATCTTATTAGAATTAATTCCAGCTTATTAACCAAATGTCATTCCACTAAAGACAATTAGTTGAACTCTTGAATTATTAAATATTATGAGAACACAAGTTTCAAATAAGATGTCCAATTGTAAACTCTACTATGAATCATATTATAGCCATCCGCACAATAAAGGATAAAATTACCGTTTTGCCCTTAATTGGTTTTTTCTTCTAGATCTCCCATTTCACTCTATTATGGTGATTAACACACAAGATCTCATCTTGGTATTAAGACTTGATAGGTAGCTAGTCCATCAAACTACTGGCGCCAGTTTAATCACCAATCTTCGTAAAACATCTAAAAGTGATGATATCACTATAAACTCTTTATTTAAGTGAATGTTCCCTGATACATGTTTTAATTAATAATTTCAACATACAGACACTAGATTGATAGTCTATAAAAATTCATTCTAATCATATCAAGAATTATAATGAAACACATATGAGTTCACCACTCATCAAGATTGTGGTTCGCAATAAAAGAATGCTAAAGTATATGTTTTAAGATTAAAGAAACAACCTACTTTAATCTTTAAAAACATAATGATTTCATATTTGTTTAATAGTGCCATTATCGATAGTCAACTACTGTCATGATATGAAACTCATCATTCCCTTAAAGTAAACTCCTTTATTTACACGGAGATAAATCGTAACACTACAGTTTAAACCATAATCAAGCGACCAACTTGATTATTCAACTGTGAATCAACTAATTTAGATTATAATAATATACATGTTTCCCATACATCTCCATGTATATGTATATAGTTACAAAAGAATCTTGGTATCTTATGACTAGTTATATAATGCTTATACAAATAAAACCAAACTCTTTTGTTTTATTAATAATAAATATTTTCATTACAAAATTAAATGGAAGAAGATTAAGTTATATGTAAATATACTTTCTTTCTAAAGAACTATATTTACATAACTCTAACATAACTTTCTCGATGCTACCTCGGAGGTGAAATCGAGGCCCATAAGCATAATTGAGCATACCGTCGTTGTGTATCATTTTCTTTCCCTCTTTTCGATTTTTTTACATCATCTTGTGTTTATTGATTAGGGATTGGGTAATAATAATATTAATGCTCTATTAGATTGTTTTTCAAGAATAATCATTGCTAGAACTTGAATACGATACGTAATAGTCATGTTTCAAGTTGCGTGTGACAACTAACGATATTAAATCGTTAGGGATAACGTAACCTATGTAATAATCTGAGCTTTTATGATTATTGCGTAGATTGGTCTGTTTTTCTCATTTGTAATGCAATTGTCTGATTAAACATAGAGAGCTTGTACTAGGTTATTCGATAGTTTAGGTTAATTAAAGAACTTGTTTTAATTAACTATGGCCTAAGGAAAAATCGGGATTAACAGAGCTTGTTGTTAATTCATAACTAATAGTTCAGAAAGAGATGTATGACAATAATGCAATGATGTATGTTAAAATGTGCGTAGGCGGAGATTAAACCAAATAGCTGGATTTTACACACATTTATCACTCTTGTCATTTTTAACTATTTTTGATAAATTGCTTGTGTTAGTTTGATTTTATTTTGTTATCTCGATTGCTTCAACCTAAAATCCCCCATTTTATTTCTCTTACATCAATTATTTTCATTGCGAGAATCAACCAAACATTTTATGTGGATATGATTATGACTTACAATAGCTACAAATTTCTAGTGTGCAGAGTTAGGTAAATTTTGCAGTGCACTTATCACGCATTGTCAAATTTTTGCATCATAGCTAAAGAGTGTGGTGATTTCATTTTTGTTTTTTAATTTAATTGGTGTTTTGTGTATATATTTGTTTATAATAATTTCTTTTAGTTATTTTTGAATCTTTACAAGTTTTGTTAGTATAGGTGTATGGTAGTCACTAGATTTCCTTATAGAGAACCTGTCCAATTTGATCCAAAGATCGGAGAGGATATTGTGAAAATTAAGAAGAGAAGTAAGAACAACTTCAAAAGTAGAACTAGGACTTGAATATGAAGAAATAATGGAAAATCCAAGAATGTTAAAGGAGTTGGTTGCACTAGATTTAACACGAAGACCTTTATACATTACATTTCCTAATTGTGCTGAGCATGTTACTTTTGAGCTTAATTATGGGTTAATACATTTGTTGCTTAATTTTCATGGTTTTATAGGTGAGAATGCGCATAAGCATCTAAAGTAACTTGATATGGTGTATTTGAGCATGAAGCCTCTAGGGGTAACGGACGAGCAAATCTTATTGAGGGATTTTCCGTTCTCACTAAAAGATGCGGCAAAGGATTAGTTGTTTGATCTACCTGCTGGAAGTGTGAACACTTAGCTAGAGATGAAGAGGTTGTTTGTGAAAAAAATATTTTCCTAAATCAAAGATGATAAGTATTTAGAAGGAAATTTGTGGCATAAAGCATTATAACGGAAAGTCTCTTCATGAGTACTGGGAGCACTTTAAAAAGTTATATACCAGTTGTCTGTACCATAACGTTCCAGAGCAACTTCTTATCCAGTATTTTTATAAAGGATTGCTACCAATGGAGAGGAATTTTGTAAATGCAACGAGTAGTGGGGTACTGTGTGAGAAAACTCTCATCAAAGGCAAGATTTTACTTAAGTGTATGGCCATAATACTTAACAATTTGGCACTCGCAACGATGTTCATCAAGTAAACGAGGTAAGTAATTCATCTATCGAACATCGCCTGGATGAATTAACATCTTTTGTTAGACAAATTACAGTTGGACAGGCACAAGTAAAAGCATATGGAATATGTTCAAACACGAGCCATCCGACTGATGAGTTTCCAACACTATAAAAAGGAAGTATGAAATACATGAATGCTACAAGAGGGAAGGATCATCCCAAATTGAGTTATAGGGGGAACAGGCATCAAAATTACTTCCAAAATAGGCTACAAGAATCACAACAATTTCACCCTAGGCCACAAGCCTCTTCTTTCAATTCAGGTTCATCTCTACACAACCTTATCAAGACTTTTACTGATAACAATCTCTAATTGCAACGGAATATGCAGCAGTTTCAACATATTATACTGGGTATACAATATATTTAGTAGAAGACAAAATCAAGCATACAGAACATGGAAAACCAAATGGGTCAGATGATAGTGAGGCTTAACTATCTAGAATCACAAAATAGAGGAAAACTACCATGTAAACCTGAGGTTAAACCGAAGAATGTTAGTGTTATAACCTTGAGGAATGGAAAAGAGATTGAGGTTTCCAAGAGAACTCCACTGAGAATTGCCAATGAAGAAGAAATTGAGAAGGAGTTGGAAAGGAAGAAAACCCATCATTGAGTACAAAGGTAAACTTCAAAAGCCCTAATATCATTAAGACTAATCCTCAACCTTTTCTTAGCATATTGACAAGACTGAACAAGAAGGAGAAAGACAAGGAGATATTAGAGACTTTCCAAAAAGTGGAAGTGAACATACATTTTCTCGTTGCAATT
Organism: Erythroxylum novogranatense; assembly: GCA_029891385.1. NCBI lineage: Eukaryota > Viridiplantae > Streptophyta > Magnoliopsida > Malpighiales > Erythroxylaceae > Erythroxylum > Erythroxylum novogranatense. The sequence goes on along the minus strand of CM057225.1, from coordinate 14,484,482 downwards.
AAGCAAGTACTGGGGTATGCAAATTCCTTAAGGAACTATGTACGCATAAGACAAAGCTGAGAGGTGATGAGATGGTGATGATGGGTAAGGACGTGTCTGCAGTTTTTAAGAAAGAGATGCCTCCAAAATGTCAGGATCCAGATATGTTCACTATTCCCTACAAAATTGGTAACACTGTGATTAATAGAGCTATCTTGGGTTTGGGAGCTGTAATTAATGTTATGCCTCATTCAATTTATGCTTCATTGAATTTGGGCCCTTTGAAAGAAACAAATGTTATCATATAATTAGCTGACGAAACTAACACTTACCCTGATGGTGTGGTTAAGGATGTTTTGGTGCAGGTGAATAACTTAGTATTTCTTGTGAGTTTTTATGTTATTGATATGAATGATGACACTTCGTATAATCTCATACCTATCTTGTTGAGGAGACCATTTCTCAATATGGATTAGACTAAGATAGATATTCATGAGGGCACCCTCACGATAGAATTTGATGGGGAAGTGAATCATTTGAACATTTTTTATGCCTTAAAACATCCTAATGATGATCATTGTGTTTTCTTTGTTGATGCAATTGATCCTCTAGTGTAGGATATGTTTAGATTAAGTTGCAAGGATCATCTAGAAACAATCTTGACTGAGGATATGAAAGTAGAAACCAGCAATGATGTTGAAGTGGGAGAAGAGTTGATGGAAATGGCAGGTACATTGGATTCATTAAAGAACTCTCCCAAAAGGTATAATTTGGCTTCTGTACAATTATCCGAATCTCACCAGAAGTTATTACCTTCTGATATGCAGACACTTGAAGTGGAAATGAAACCACTCCCAAACCTCAACTATGCCTATTTGGGAGATAAGCAGACTCTCCCAGTTATCATTTCGGTATAGTTGACTTTGGATCAAGAAGAAAGGGCGGTTTAAATTTTGAGGGAGCATAAGAAGGCCATCAGATGGATGATCACAGATAACCAAGGAATAAGCCCTTTTATATGTATGCATCGTGTTTTGTTGAAGGAGGATGCCAAGTCCACAAGGTAAGCTCATCGTAGATTGAATCCTACTATGATAGAAGTTGTGAAGAAGGAAGTGTTGAACCTTTTTTATGTTGGGGTTATTTATCCAATCTCCGACAGTAAGTGGGTAAGTCCTATTTAGGTGGTTCCAAAAAATTCTGGAATCACAGTTGTGACACATCAGGAATGTGAGTTAGTTCCTACTTAAGTACAAACTAGGTGGCAAGTTTGTATTGATTATAGCAAATTAAACTCAGTGACTCGTAAAAATCATTTCCCCTTCCCTTTATTGATCAGATGCTTGAGAGATTGACTGGTTATGACAATTATTGCTTGTTAGATGGCTTTTCAAGTTATCTTTAGATCTCAATCACATCAGAAGATAAAAAATACCACCTTCACATGCTTATTCAGTATATTTGCTTACCGAAGGATGCCGTTTGGATTATATAATGCACCTGTCATGTTCCAAAGATGTATAGTGAGCATTTTTTCCGAGTATGTTGAGAAAATCATTAAGGTATTCATGGATGATTTTAGTATTTATGGTTCTTCCTTTGATGACTGCCTTGAGAATCTTGCTATTATCTTTGAATGATGCATTGAAGCTAACCTTATGCTAAATTGGGAAAAATGTCATTTTATGGTAGATCAAGGTATAGTTTTAGGGCAAGTTATATCTTATAGGGATATAGAGATAGATTTGTTGGACCTCAAAATTTTATTTTATTTTTATTTGTTTATTATTTATTTTTCTTAGAATTTATTCCATTAAACTAGCAAGCATGAATAGAAGTTAGAGTTATTAAATGGAGAATGTTAGAATTTAATTAGAGTATAGTATGGTATTTAATGGACTAAGGATCTAATGGGCATTACATTAAAAGAAGGGCATAATTGGAAGAACAAGTCAAATGAGGGATAAAATGGGAAGAGCAAGAATAAAATGGTCTTGAATTAAGAAGAGAGAAGAGACGAGTTTCGTGGAAGACAGGAGAGAAAGAAGAGAAAAACGTGAGAGAAGAGAAAAGAAGAAGAAGAAATCATGGGAACGCTAGGGAAAAAGGAGAAAGAAGAAGAAGGAAGAGAAATCAAGCTTGTTAGAGGTAAGCTTCATCATTTTTCTTCTTGCTTTGGTAGAAAAAACAAAAGAGTTAGGAAGAGAATGGGATTTTGTGTTAGGGGTAAAGGAAGAAGAAGAGAATCATGAAACCCTAGTTGGATGTTATAGGTTTTTAACTAGGTTTTAGTTTTTCTAGCCTAGATAATCCATAGGTGGATTAAGTTTAGGCTTAATTTTGTTCTTGATTATTAACACCTTATGAGTTTTTTTTTTGTATATTGGATTGAATGGAAAATGTGTTTGATTGAATGAAACTTGGTTTATTTGAAGGGAACCAATAAAACCTAAGGCAAGAGCAAGAGGAAAGGCAATCTTGAATTTGAAATTTCAAACAAATTTAGGTGGGTAATACGTTTATGATTATTGTGATAATGAGTCAATACTTGTTTGCTTGAGTACTTGAATTGCTTGAACTGAATTGTTGTGATTGATATGAAAATGCATGATGATTTATTATCATGATTATACATTAAATGATATTATGACATTTTGCATGGATCAAAAAAAGGAAAAAGCATAAGAAATATGAAAATATGATTCTATGATGAAATGGATTTGAGCATGAGAATTTGCTTGTGATTGGGCAAAAAAGGAATCATTTCGTTCGTCACGTGCACATTGACTAAAGCCTTCTCCTGGCTGCCCGCTTGTGACATACAAGATCTTAAAAATCGGACTCGTTTTGTTCATGATGTAAACTTTGGTTTCTCCATTTCATTTCATAGGACCCTCGAGCCATTTATTTGTGTATTGCATTTCGATCTATAAGCATATGCTGATGATTGTGAGTTACATGATATGATTTAAGTGAGAATGTGTTAAACTATGAGATTGAAAATAGAACTATAGATAATTGGATTGCTAAATGCATGAGATGTGTACATATATGAATAAGTAATATGCTTGACATGTGACTCATTATCACTAGCTATAAATGTATTGGCCACTGAGTTTAGTAGCTTAACCTATTATTTTTCCACCCCTCAGGTGCAGAACAATAGCATTGGTGATCCTTGTAAAAAGTTTGGTAACTCTAAGAATAGAGACTAACTAACTTAGTGACTTTTGGATAGCTTTATAAGCATATCAACATGAACATTCATCGTATTTTGTATTTTATATTAAGTCAATGGTGTGGATTTTGATATATGACTAAAGCTATTCAAACTCTTTGATTTAGTAATGAAATTTGGATTTGATGAAGATCTTTGGTGTAAGTTCATAGTATCTCTTGTGTTTGAGTTATTAATAGTTTTGGTTGGAGATAGAATTGAATGTTGTTGGAATTAAAGTTGTGTGTGTGTGTATGTATGTTTTTTTCTTAGATGTTGGTTGTCTGGGTTTTGTTCGAAGGTTTCGCCACGGTAAACTTTTCCAGAAGGGTGATTTGTGCTCAGTCTGGAGACTTTATTGCGGCGAAGTCAGAAGTTCTTCACAGCGTAATTGTCCTGAAGGGCGCGTGCGCTAGATGTTGGCACTTCCCCGTGGCGAACTACACGTAAGGAGACTTCGCCACGACAAACCTGCCACTGCTGACGCGAAAGTTTCTCCTTACAAATTGAAGTTCTCAATTTTCTTCTTACATGGTCCTTATCTAATCATCGTGTAACGTTGCCTTGTAATAAGTACCGAGACTTGAATGCTAACAAGATTAATCTTAAAGTTGATCTTATTTCTTCTTTATCTTACCCCTCAACTGTGCGGGAAGTGCGTTCTTTTCTTGGGCATGCAAGTTTTTATTGTAGATTCATCAAAGACTTTTCGAAGATAGCCACACCGTTATGCAAGTTATTACAACAGGATGTCTCCTTTGAGTTTGATGATAAGCAATGTTTTAAAAATCGGACCAGTGATTAAACCAAAGAAGCAACTGATTCAAGAGTCAATGGTTCAACCAGAATTCAACTGTGATCGAATCGGTGACTAATAAATATATAAATTTTGATTTTATATATTATATATAAGATAATTTTTAAACATATTATTTAATTATTTATCTAATTGTAAACTCAACTTAAACCTTCAAACTTCAAAACATACAAGGTTTTTTTAAAGTTCACCAACACAACACAAAATAAGATAACAAAGCTCACTAGTCATATTTGATCAAAAAGATTAAAAAAAGATAACTAATAATAATATTCATTCAAGTTGAAATCATCAAAATCAAGGCATTTTAAATGAACTGGTCAATCCTTTCTTACAATGGTTTAGAGGTTTTTACCAGTCCGACTACAAAATGAATGGGTCAATCACTCACAAAAAATAAAGGCTAAACTGGACTGTTTCATGCTCCGGGTCACCGGTTCTCTGGGCTGACCAGTCGGTTACAAATGATAAATGCAAGAAAGCCTTTAACAAACTTAAGAAGCTTTTGAAATCTCCACAAGTGATTCAACTGTCAAATTAGAGCCTCCCCTTGGAGATCATTGAAGTGAATCACACGTTAATACAATACTTAGAAAACAATATAAGAATGCACGAGAAGGGGGGGGGGTTGAATTGTGTATTATCTTTTTTGAAATTCTTTCAAAAACTATTTGTTAGAAATAATATTCTTTTACAAAACTTCCGATAGATTCTATTTAATCAAAACTTTGAAAACTTTGTTTACGAACTAAGTAATGATAAAACTTGAATCTAAAAGAGAGATAGAGTAAGAGTAGTTGACACAGCGATTTATCCTGGTTCATCCCAAACCGTGGGCTACGTCCAGTCCTCAGAGTTCTTTCTGAGATTTCACTATCTCTTCAACTTTTACAAGTATTCTTTACGAGCCTCTTCAGGTCTCTACAATCAGTATTCTTTCACACTTAGCCTCTGCAAGCTTTCTGCACTACTTTCTCATAGAAAAGTTTTTGAAAACTTGTTATAGTAAAATAGCTCTCGGCTAATTTGCTCAGTATGCTTTTGATTGAACTCAAGTTTAATATATAAGTGGCTACACTTTCATGGTTGTTAATGCACTTTTTGACTCTTAATTCATGATTTTTGTGCTTAAATTAGTCTCTTATGGTGAGCTTATGTTTTATGCAATTTGCTAGTAAAATTGTACAAATTGACATTAATTGCATCATAATTTTTCTAAAAACAATTGATACCACAAATTGTTATTTTATATTGTAGGAGAAAAGGAGTCAAGAAGGATCAGAAGAGTCAACACGGCATGAAGTCCTTAAGGCACGTCGCGGCGTGAACTAATCACCTCGTCGTGGCATCGCTGCGGCGAAATGTAATTCCCACATCGCGGCGCAACAACACAGATCGTACGTTGCGACGTCAACAATTCTGCACGTCGCGGCGAGCAAACCAGATCGTACGTCGCGACGTCCCAGACATCTCGTCGCGACGAGCAAGACAGAGCACACGTCGCGACGAATATTAATTTATACGTCGCGACGTGCAGACAGATACCCAGACTCCAAATAGAGATTTCTTTTATTTGACCGACCCGCCCGTGACCCATCCTTTAAATCACGCCAATTAGGTTATCATCATCATCCGGAGAGGGATCGAGAGCGGGGAGAAAAGAGGAGAGACAGTGAAGAGAGAACAAAGAAGGAAGAGGAGAGATTTCGGCCTTACCACCTGGGTTCCTGGGTGAAACTTCTGTATAGACTTTCTTTTCATTTTCATCGCCGACTCCATCATGGATAGCTGGGATTCATCACGAGTTGTGAAGATTCGGGTTGAAATGCGTGGTTAGGCATTTGTTTTCTCTTGAAGATGCAGGGATGGCTGGAGTTCACCGAAGGGGAGTAGTTAATCTGTAGTTTTGCTATGATTTATAAATGCCTAGGTCTAGGGTTTGTAATTTGTAGTGAAGCTATTTGATTATAGCTAAATGTTTGACATTTAATGTGTTGTTTGGATTGGTAGTTTACATTGTCACGTTTAACTGCATTGTTATGAACAACCGAGTTGGGGTTTATTGCTTTGTAGTTAGATTAGCTTAATTAGAGTTTAATTAAGCGTTGAACAATGTAATGTGTTATGGATTTGTTTATGTAGAACTTTGTGCTTAAATATATGAAGTCTCATATATGTCAACTTGTGATCTTGTTGATTCTCTTTTATCTGCCTAGTTGTGTTTGATAATGAGTTGATGCTAGATTTCATTTGACCCATTGCATTGGCAAATCCCCCGCACACACTAAGATGTTTTTAACAAGGTTTTAAGCAATGGAGTTCATTGATTAAATCCTTGGACTTAAAGAATCCTTTAACGTTCTAGGGCTCAAGAGCACCTAATGGGGTCTTGAGACATGGAGTCAAGTGAAAGGAGTCCATTAATCAAGACCACGGACTTAAAGTGAGTTCTTTAAGGTTTTTTTCATTCAAACTTAGTGATTTTTAATCCACCGCACACACTAAGATGCGCAATGGGATCTTGAGCAATGGAGTTCATTGATCAAGATCCGGACTTAAAGAATCCTTTAAGGTTACGAGGCTCAAGAGCACTCAATGGGGTCTTGAGACATTGAGTCAAGTGACAGGAGTCCATTAATCAAGACCACGGACTTAAAGATAATTCTTTAAGGTTTACCATTCACACTTAGTTTTGAATTGTGATAGCCAAAGCTTGTTTTCAAGAGGATTTTATCACTTGTTTTAGTATTTCCTTTTCTATTTTCAAAAATCCAAAAATAATTGTTACATGCTTTTAGTGTAGTTAATGTTTTCAAACAAACCCCCTTTTCCTTCTTGATTTCACTTGCATTTTATGACATATAGGCTAGCTTAGGTCCATTTCATTAGGTTCCGATTAAGTGAGGTGACCCGAGGTTGCATCCTATACTGCAATCTTGGAATTTATTATTTTTGACCGGTTTCCAAGGATCGATCTTAAGGTCGAATCGACAGAGCCGCGATCAACTTTTTACGATCGCGTAGATGTAATTCAGCCAATTTTTCAACTAACTTTGCAATCTTCGACTTCGACTTGTATTGATAGCCTTCGTCTCCAACTGCTTCTTGATTCTTGTTTCTGGATTCTTGCTTCTTTAATCTTGCTTCTTTAATCTTTAAGAAAACGGTTAATTAGTTGAGTTCTGTAACTAACCCGAACTGACTCTTGTGTCTTCTTTTTGAATTCTGCGTCTGTCTTTCTCCGTCTGTATTTTTTACGTCTGTGTTTCTACGCCTCAGATCTGCGTCGCTTTTCTCGCATTAAATCTGCGTCGAGTGCATTCTTTCAATTCGCGTCTTCATCTGTTTTTATTTTGTGTTTGTGTCTGCGTCTGTATTTCTGTTTCCGTCTGCGTCTTCGTCTTATTTCTATTAAATCTGCGTCTTGCCGCTTAAATTCTGTATTGCCGTTTGTATTGCTTAAATGCCTTTTGTTTTTCTTTTATTGTTCTCTTTGTTATACATCAAAATTATATCTAAGTGAAGTCATTTTGACTTAACAATCTCCCCCTTTTTTATGATAACAAATTATATACAAAAAGAAAACAAAATACAAAATACAATGTTTATAAAAGAAACAAAAAAAAAACTTATCTCCAGAATTCTTCTTTTCTTTTCTTTTCTTCGTCTACTTCAGTCACACCTTTTGAAATTCTTTTCTGAACATTTTCTTCTCCTCCTCTACTCATTCCCTTCTCCCCCTATTTGTTATAATAAAAAATGATTAATGACGATGGCTCTTCAACAGTTCTGCCATCATCTTTTTCAAATCATTCATCGTCTCCTTTATTTTGTTGATTTCTCCGCGTAATTTACTGATTTCAGCTTGTGAGGCCAACGGTGAAGAGGATTGATCATTCTCTGCTGAGGGTGAAGTGAACGCAATTGTTGTAACATATGCGTCCGAGGGAGGGATGTAATCTTCATTAATCTCAATAGTTGGTGGACGAATGAATACATTTGACTCTGGGATGTCCAAGTCATAAGGAGCAGGTAGCATAAGCAACTGTCTTCCTTGCAAGGGTATGCCTTCAGCTTGTATAGACAGAGTATTAGATAAGGGCCTAATACGCAAAACTGTCTGGACAAGTGATTCAACAAATGTCCCTGTTATCAGTTTTCCCCTTACTAGACAGTCTTCATTCTTGTCTGTAAAGCTACAGCTAGCTCCGTCTGAAATCTCTTTCGAAGTGCATGCTTCATCAATTTTTCGCACTTCTTCTGCAATTTGATCTGCGGACAGATCATCATTGATTTCTTCTTCAGGAAATAGCTTCGATTTTCCTTTATTCAAATCTAAAGGATATCTTGGCTGAATGTCTGGTACAACCTTTGTTATCGACTGTTCTGTGACTGGATAAATAGTTCATGGTCTGCTGGATATTTTCGTGGGGTATGGCTTAGTAGTCCCTCAAGACATCGTAGAACATCTTTTCGTCTTCTTTCAGTAAATGCCATGTGTCACTATTTATTAAAATAAATTGTACGACAGTCATTACCTTCTTCTTTGGTTGATTGCAAATTGCAATAGCAGTCCTCCTCTTGGTAACAATTTCAACCATTCTTATCTTCAACTTGTGTCTTCTCAAAATTCTCGAATAGTTGTATACAGTTGCACCAGATTCATCAGATTTCTCCTGTGGTATCTGAACCAAGTTTGGTTCGCATCGCCTCTGGTTACGCTTCAATAGGATTCTCTGAACCAGCTTATCTCCTCTGGTTCCTCCTATTGGCGGTGGGAATATCTGAAGTCGCTATGCTCAATTTCTTTTCTTTTGAGCAAACATTCGAGGTATCTTTCTTTCGACTAACCTCCCCAGCAGTGGACACAGTCTTCTTCCGACTAATCTTCTTAGTCTTTTCTTCTGCTTCAGTCAGTCTTGACGATTTCTGCACTTGAGATTTACTTTTTCAGATTCTAATTTTGTAGCACCCCCTTATCATAGGATATGCACCGGGACGCCCGTAAGTCAATTCCGATACACACCCTATGATAAGGTTGCGCTACGAACCATCTCTAACACTCCACATGGCATCAAAAAATTATAAGGCATTAATATGAAATCCATTTTTTTAAAACCATAAAATTTTCATTTCAGAGCTTCAAAGTAGTAAATTACACAACTGTTATATTCTATACATCACTCCAAAAGAAAATCAAACATAAACCTAGCTAGGTCATCCCTCAAAAGTGCCAGCTGACCGACCTGTGTTCCATGACTTCTCTTGCCAACTCAATCTACACGGTAGGAAAAGTCTCTCTGGAGCTATGAGTCTACTCTCTCGGTCCTGAACTCTCCTGATCCTGTCCAGTAGCATCGGTCTCAGTTTCAAAGTAGCCAACAAAACTCCATCCTGCTCCAGATTCAACTGTACATTCAAAGCCCTCAATTGAATCAAATTAGGTAATCTCGATACCATTTATGAAATTTCTACTCATCAACTATTGTCATTATTTCTTGTCAATCATTTTCAATACCATAGGAAATCAATTCCATCTATACTCAATATCCCATGTAGATCAATCTACGCCATAATCCATATACAAAGAACATCCTGTTAATACTGTTCATGACGGTACACACCATTGAAAATCATTACGTCAATATACCAATTTGTCACTTATGCTAAGAATACTTTGTTTTCATTCAATTTTGACAACACTTTTCCTTTTTGCAGTTGTTCCCTAATCGTGAGGATCATAAACACTCTCTATTCATTCCCAATTTATCACTATAATCACTTTCGTTTCTTATTCTAACTCATATTGAACTTTAAACTATAGGGACTATGACTAACAATTAGCCACGAACTCACCAATTTCTTCCCATGTCATCTCTACACATATGAGACAATTAAGCTTAATATTTTTACTTTCCATGGGGCTCCCATAATCAGGTGTGTATTTACTCAGGCAAATCAACTAAACCTTGGCAACTCTTTCATCTGTCATTATCAGTGTCTTGCATTTCAGTCCTTTCATTACTACATCATACCCACGTATTTTTACACTCCAATCAGTATCATAGATATACAATCATTCCTGATCTATTTGACTCAAGGTCATAAATCATTATCCATAACTCTCGTCATAGAAATCAAACCCAATCATACCTTCTCTCGATCATAGAACATTTTATTTTCATCCACTTTATACACTTGAAATCTTGCAAATTCTAACACATCTCTATTTTCCTCTATCAATTCACAATTCTATATTTATATCTGTTCCACATTTAAGGATATACCATATTATAACTCCGATATTGCGTTTCACAATATATCCACCAATACCAATACACTAAATTTTCATTTGTCTAATCGAATCATACACTTTTCCTTATTCCACAATATTCACAACTTCCTCTTATGACATATATATACTTGTGCAATAAAAATCATTTACCAATGACTATCGAAACTATAATGCATGTGCAATGCAACATTTTCCTGTACTCAATCCTAACCCGATCCAAATTACCGACATACCTGTCACACCGGTAACGGGATGTTACAATTCTCCCCTCCTAAAAAAAATTTCGTCCTCGAAATTTCATATACGATTTATCAGAAAGGCAGGGGAATTGTTACGATCATTATATACTATTTTCCCCCACTAATTTCACGATAAGATCAGATTCTGTCCATTATTGAAATCAATACAATTAATTTCCCATTTTTCCTTTTTAAGACTTTACATGGTCTTACTGATTTCTCATACTTGCTCAAAATTCTTTACTTTCAACACCAATAACACTTACATCCGATCATAACAATATTCCTTATTTCTATCTATATAACACTTTACAAATCCAAATCATCTTTTAAGTTTACACTGACTTACCCATTCATAATTCTATTCACAACACGGTCACATCGAGGCCACTTATAACGAATTTAGTTCCTCCTAACTTTTACCTTTATCTCTATCTCAGTGTATCATGGCCGAGGCGATACATTTCGAAACAGTTCCTTAATCAATTATCAGTTACATCTCTTTATAGTTAAAACACCAATCCCATTGAATTGTAATAACCTCAATAATAATCAATTCGACTTATTCTCATCACTTTGGATTTCTTAACCCCTATTACAGATTCATTTCGCCTAATCAACACTGTACACTATTCAAATGGTGTCACCAATAAAACAATTGATATAACCACAATCAATCTGAACTGTACATTGATCTCATGTCCCTATGAACTCCAAAAATACCAGTTTTACATTTGTCTCCAACAGTCAAGGCTGTTGGTTATTCACACATATAATCATTCGATTTTTCCCTCTAAACCATCAATTCACTCTTACTGAACCATAGGGCTCTGATTGCTCCTCGCTATTTCTCTAACAATTTCATTTGTGGTATCAGAGCCCAGAAGTACAATCTTATATGGGCATTCTGAAAAAAATATGTCAAGTACATGCATTTAAGTCATGTCACGGCAGACATTGACAACTAATCCCCAGTCTAGCATATGATTCACATGCATGGGCATGTATTAGTCGTTTAAGCGGTTAGAAATAGTGAGGAAATGAGAATAGGTTAGAATGTGATAAGAGGAAGTTGTGAATATTGTGGAATAAGGAAAAGTGTATGATTCGATTAGACAAATGAAAATTTAGTGTATTGGTATTGGTGGATATATTGTGAAACGCAATATCGGAGTTATAATGTGGTATATCCTTAAATGTGGAACAGATATAAATATAGAATTGTGAATTGATAGAGGAAAATAGAGATGTGTTAGAATTTGCAAGATTTCAAGTGTATAAAGTGGATGAAAATAAAATGTTCTATGATCTAGAGAAGGTATGATTGGGTTTGATTTCTATGACTGAGAGTTATGGATAATGATTTACTTACCTTGAGTCAAATAGATCAGAATGATTGTATATCTATGATCTTGATTGGAGTGTAAAAATACGTGGGTATGATGTAGTAATGAAAGGATGAAATGTAAGACATCGATAATGATGATGAAAGAGTTGCCAAGGTTTAGTTGATTTGCCTGAGTAAATACACACCTGATTATGGGAGCCCCATGGCAAGTAAAAATATTAAGCTCAATTGTCTCATATGTGTAGAGATGACATGGGAAGAAATTGGTGAGTTCGTGGCTAATTGTTAGTCATAGTCCCTATAGTTTAAAGTTCAATATGAGTTAGAATAAGAAACGAAAGTGATTATAGTGATTAATTGGGAATGAATAGAGAGTGTTTATGATCCTCACGATTAGGGAACAACTGCAAAAAGGAAAAGTGTTGTCAAAATTGAATGAAAACAAAGTATTCTTAGCATAAGTGACAAATTGGTATATTGACGTAATGATTTTCAATGGTGTGTACCGTAATGAACTAATGATTTTCAATACAATTAATTTCCCATTTTTCCTTTTTAAGACTTTACATGGTCCTACTGATTTCTCATACTTGCTCAAAATTCTTTACTTTCAACACCAATAACACTTACATCCGATCATAACAATATTCCTTATTTCTATCTATATAACACTTTACAAATCCAAATTGTCAGACCTCGGTCCCGGGAGCCCGACTGTCCCGGGATGTGAGCCCGAGTGGAGCCCATCCCCGAGACACTTGCCTTGCTGAGACCCTAAACTTGACACTCTTACTCTTACTATAGTACCATAGACGTCGGAACCCGCTTTGAGCCCAACTTTCGTTGTCCCAAACCTTGCGCTTATAATCTTGCAGGATTCTTAATTGTAACTCCACCTTTGTGGCAAGCACACACCATGTATACACTAAAATCATGGGTTGACTTATTCATATAATTTGTAGCTTTATGTCTCAAGTTCTCCCTGAAATAAGAATCACCTTAATCGGAGTCATATACTCAAGATACACTCCAAAAAACCTAAGAGAGTTCATACCTGAAACATGCCCTCTTAACTGACCTTTCACTTGTTTTAGAACAAACTTTCTCAATTTAACTCCAATTGATACCGGATTTTATGGAGTGAAAGATATGTGTCTTATAAATCCAATGGTTCAAGCCTCACCTCATTTGGAGGTCGTATGAGGGAAATATGCCCAAAACAACGGACCATGCTCACTTCCGAAATCGAATCAAAACTCTTTTGGCGCGATTCCTATAACTTTTAATCTATAGCTCCAAATGTTTTCGTTCTTTCACTATATGAAAGTAGACATCTAGATCTACAACTCTTATGAAGACTACAAAGGCTGATTCTATCTCCTACATTCTGCAGCGTCCTATTTTTCCATCGTCTGATTTCTATCATCTGGTTTTCTATCGTCTGATTTCTATCATCTGGTTTTCTATCGTCTGATTTCTATCATCTGGTTTTCTATCGTCTGATTTCTATCATCTGGTTTTTTATCTTTTGATTTCTATCATCTGGTTTCTATCTTCTGCTTTCCTTCCTTCTGCTTTTCTATCTTCTGATTTCCTTCCTTCTGATTTCTATCTTCTGATTTCCTTCCTTCTGCTTTTCTATCTTCTGATTTCTATCTTCTGCGTTCTTTCCTTCTGCTTTTCTATCTTCTGATTTCCTTCCTTCCGATTTCTATCTTCCGATTTCCTTCCTACGCTTTTTATCTTGATTTCCTTCCTTCTGATTTTTATCTTCCGATTTCCTTCCTTACGCTTTTTATCTTCCGATTTCCTTCCTTCGATTTCTATCTTCCGATTTCCTTCCTTACCGCTTTCTATCTTCGATTTTCTTCCTTCGCTTTTCTATCTTCCGATTTCCTTCCTACGCTTTTCTATCTTCGATTTCTATCTTTTGCTTTTCTATCTTCTCGATTTCCTTCCTTCGATTTCTATCTTTGATTTTCTTCCTCCGATTTCTATCTTCCGATTTCCTTCCTTCGATTTCTATCTTTTGATTTCCTTCCTACGCTTTCTATCTTTCGATTTCCTTCCTTCGCTTTTATCTTGATTTCCTTCCTTCGATTTCTATCTTGATTTCCTTCCTTCGCTTTTTATCTTCCGATTTCCTTCCTTGATTTCTATCTTCCGATTTCCTTCCTTCGCTTTTATCTTCCGATTTCCTTCCTTCCGATTTCTATCTTCCGATTTCCTTCCTTCGCTTTTATCTTCCGATTTCCTTCCTTCGATTTCTATCTTCCGATTTCCTTCCTTACGCTTTTATCTTCTTGATTTCTAGTAAGGATCATATCTTTTGACTCAGAACTCCAAATTTAGCAAACGATATACCCTTGGAAAACTCTAAACTCCTACTACAATCTTCATGAAGACTCATTGATCTAATTCATACCAAGAGGGTCTAATATTGAGGTAATCTTGTCAAATTTTAGGAAAATTTGACAGCACATCTCCTTAAAATGCAACTACCCAATTTTCAATTCTAAGACTTCCACCGCATAAAACTCATCATACAACCTCATATAACATGATTAAACCCTAAGGTATCTTCAAACACCATTCAAGCAATAGCCACACTCTTAATCATCTATCATATCCAAACTATAACAATGATTCAATTGTCTTAAACATACATGGATTTCTCAAAATACATTAAAAGCGAACATTTTGCTTCCATAATTCATTCATTCCATCTTCATCAAATCATGTCATATTCATACAATGCTTTAGTGGGCATTTCAAGCCCAATTACAATGAAGTTTCAAAATACAATATCTTCTCAAAATGCAACTAAAGCATTGTTTTACAAAATCATTTCAAATACAAAATCAAAAGAAAATCTTGGAGTAAATGCCTTTAAGCTTGCTCCTCGGGATTCTCGCTCATTTCTGGAAAATTTTAGGGGTGAGCTTTACGCTCAAATGGGTAACACATTTATATTTATATATCAAGCAGTCCTATTAGTTATTCATACTTTTAGCAATCTTTCAATACAATCATAATACATGCATCATGCAATGTTCATCAATACTCAAACATAATTTCTCACAATTCAAACATTCATCATTCTTGCATTTTCATGTAATCACATATGAAACACATCAAATGGCTCGGTAAGTCCTTATTTTTGGCAACCATATAGTCTCATTTCATGAGTCTATATGGGCAAATCTTTAGGAGTCCAAAATGTTGGATCATCCTATGTCACAATCGAGCAAAGGCGAAGGCTTCATGGTCAACGATGCACGTGATGAGTTCTTAGGACAATACCTTACCCACATAACATAGCAATCATGAATCATACAAGGAAATTGGACTGTTCTTATCCAATTCATTGTTTCTTTGAAATCATCTTTTCATACATCGTTCATGCCTTTCATTATATTCATTCACAAGTTTCTTCATGACAGTTTCAATCATCATCAAGCATTTAATACACTCACATTCATCATTCCATCACACACATTTAATACAACAACCAAGTGATCAAAGTTCATTAATGTCATGCATTTATTTACATTTGTAGCTTATATACATAAAGATAAATATGAAACCCACCTTTTATCCTTGCTTAAACTTGCCTAAGGAAGTTCCTCTCCTTGTTCTTCTCCTCTTTCTTGTCCTCCTTCAAGCATAACAAGAAAATAACCCCATATCAACATAGGGTTTAGAAATTGAAATACCTAAAATCTAAATCATGAAATTCATAAGAGAATCACTAGACCCATCTTATTCTTCATCTTTCTAACCAAAACCCAAACAAAACTTAACCTTAAACCAAGAACTTACCTTAAATCCTTAACCAACCAAGTGGTTTCTTGGTTCAAAGTGAAGCTTAGACTCTCCTCCACACTTTTTCTTCTTGGACTTTCTTCAAAACCCACTCACTTTCATGGAAATGCCAAACCCTAACAAGCCTCTTCTTTCTCCTTTTCCTCCCTCCTTTCATGACACTCTTCTTTCCTCTCCTCCAAATTTCGTTTCTATCTTCTTTTCCTACAAAATCACTTATCTCCTTCCTTATATACTCCTTTCTAAATTACTTAAGCCCAATAAGCCTAAGCCCAACTTACTTCCTTCTTCTTTCTTCTTCTTCTTTTCATTTCTCCTCCTTACTTACTCAAGCCCACTAACTCTTTTCCTTCAAGCCCATTGCATTAAATTCCTCTCTTCTTTCTCACTTCATTTGGACCCAAAGCCCAATTAATACATTAATTACACCTAACTCACCTAAGTCCAACTAACATATTTAACTTCATAAATTCTTCACCTAACTCATTAATGCTATTATATATTAATTTATGACACCTTAATTAATGCTAATCTAATTTAATCTAATCATGATTAATCCTAAAAAATTTTGGGGCTAACACAAATCATCTTTTAAGTTTACACTGACTTACCCATTCATAATTCTATTCACAACACGGTCACATCGAAGCCACTTATAACGAATTTAGTTCCTCCCAACTTTTACCTTTATCTCTATCTCAGTGTATCATGGCTGAGGCGATACATTTCGAAACAGTTCCTTAATCAATTATCAGTTACATCTCTTTAGAGTTAAAACACCAATCCCATTGAATTGTAATAACCTCAATAATAATCAATTCGACTTATTCTCATCACTTTGGATTTCTTAACCCCTATTACAGATTCATTTCGCCTAATCAACACTGTACACTATTCAAATGGTGTCACCAATAAAACAATTGATATAACCACAATCAATCTGAACTGTACATTGATCTCATGTCCCTATGAACTCCAAAAGTACCGGTTTACATTTGTCTCCAACAGTCAAGGTGTTGGTTATTCACATATAATCATTCGATTTTTCCTTTAAACCATCAATTCACTCTTACTGAACCATAGGGCTCTGATCGCTCCTCGCTATTTCTCTAACAATTTCTTTAGTGGTATCACCCATATCTCTTAATTCAATCCTAAATATCAATCACTCAAAAATTGGATTCATTCACAATTCTTTTATAAGGTTCGAAAATTCTAAATCCTCAAGTCGGGTTTTGCTCACCCTTTTTATACACACCAATTTTTGAAATTCCAAAAGCGAATAATACTTTCTTTTTGCCCCTTGAATTTTCTATTCAATCCAGTCAATTGCATCATTAGCTTAATTGTGAAATACTCAATCGCAAAAATCCTTTTCAAATCTTTCAAATTCTCAAAATATCTCCCGATCGTTATCGATTTATATTTTCATAGACATATCCATAAATGTTTTTGTACAAATGAAATCTCCAAACTTTCAAGAAATATCCCGTACAACAATTTCATCAGATTGCATCTTAACCTTTACTGGGACATTTCTGTACATATATTGCAAATCTCCACATAAAAGCGATACGATCAATACTCAATTTGCAATTTTCTCCAAATGTTTCCTTTTTA
This sequence comes from Erythroxylum novogranatense, assembly GCA_029891385.1. Classification (NCBI taxonomy): domain Eukaryota; kingdom Viridiplantae; phylum Streptophyta; class Magnoliopsida; order Malpighiales; family Erythroxylaceae; genus Erythroxylum; species Erythroxylum novogranatense. The sequence continues at coordinate 14,467,142 of CM057225.1, read as the reverse complement.
CACTCATCAATCGTATGATTCACATGTTTTCCTCAAACAATTTTGATCTTTAACAATTTATGGACGTATCTAGTATATAGCTAATTTAAATAACTCCAAAGCCCATATATTCCCTTATAACCTTGCATTTTATCGTTACCTCTATCATCATTAAGTCTCCCAATATGCCATGTCCAAATACTAATTCATTCATAATTTATTTGATCAACTAAGATTACCTTTTTGAAGCTTTCATGATATGAAAGATTTCCCTATTCTTGCAAAATATTCTTCTTCACTTTTCACATACTATAAATACATCATTAATGATCATAGTCACTATCTAATTTAAACATAATCGAAACATTTCACTCTTCAACAATATAACACTACCTGGGCATTGATATCTTTAACAATTTCAACCCAAAATTCCTATACCCATAATTGATTTTATAACTCTTTATGCATCGATTTTCCCAATGAGGAATCTCTCGGTTCCTGATAGCGTGTTTTAATGCTGTTTCTTTACACTAATTTCTCCATATAACCCAATTTATTTACGATTGATCACTCCATGGGTTGAATAGATATTCATCATATTGACTTTTTACTTCTCGAACGAATTTTACACCAATTATTCGTGAACCAATATTCTCCTCAATTTTGCAAATAATGTCTCCTTAATGATCAATAATCCTATTACAAAATCGGATTCCTTGCACTTAACATAGGGTATATCTTCTCAGTAACAAATTTTATTTCTTACACTTGAGTCTCAGCTAATCACTTGCAAATCAAATCATCTGATCATCGTACCTAATTCAGGTAAATTCTTCTTTGACAGAAGATTTCTTATTATTTTCATCGATTCCATTTATGAAATTTCTACTCATCAACTATTGTCATTATTTCTTGTCAATCATTTTCAATACCATAGGAAATCAATTCCAGCTATACTCAATATCCCATGTAGATCAATCTACGCCATAATCCATATACAAAGAACATCCTGTTAATACTGTTCATTACGGTACACACCATTGAAAATCATTACGTCAATATACCAATTTGTCACTTATGCTAAGAATACTTTGTTTTCATTCAATTTTGACAACACTTTTCCTTTTTGCAGTTGTTCCCTAATCGTGAGGATCATAAACACTCTCTATTCATTCCCAATTTATCACTATAATCACTTTCGTTTCTTATTCTAACTCATATTGAACTTTAAACTATAGGGACTATGACTAACAATTAGCCACGAACTCACCAATTTCTTCCCATGTCATCTCTACACATATGAGACAATTGAGCTTAATATTTTTACTTGCCATGGGGCTCCCATAATCAGGTGTGTATTTACTCAGGCAAATCAACTAAACCTTGGCAACTCTTTCATCTGTCATTATCAGTGTCTTACATTTCAGTCCTTTCATTACTACATCATACCCACGTATTTTTACACTCCAATCAGTATCATAGATATACAATCATTCCTGATCTATTTGACTCAAGGTCGTAAATCATTATCCATAACTCTCGTCATAGAAATCAAACCCAATCATACCTTCTCTAGATCATAGAACATTTTATTTTCATCCACTTTATACACTTGAAATCTTGCAAATTCTAACACATCTCTATTTTCCTCTATCAATTCACAATTCTATATTTATATCTGTTCCACATTTAAGGATATACCACATTATAACTCCGATATTGCGTTTCACAATATATCCACCAATACCAATACACTAAATTTTCATTTGTCTAATCGAATCATACACTTTTCCTTATTCCACAATATTCACAACTTCCTCTTATCACATTCTAACCTATTCTCATTTCCTCACTATTTCTAACCACTTAAACGACTGATACATGCCCATGCATGTGACTCATATGCTAGACTGGGGATCAGTTGTCACTGTCTGCCGTGACATGACTTAAATGCATGTACTTGACATATTTTTCTCAAAATGCCCATATAAGATTGTACTTCTGGGCTCTGATACCACAAATGTAACATCCCACTCCCGCGAGACCCGAACCCGACATCTACGGTGATATCCGAGCCCGTGACCCACGAGGGTGGTATGCTAGAGCAGTCAATTCAGTTTTAAAAACTCATTAAGACATTTTTTTTCTTTTTGAAAACAGTCGAGTGCGCAAAAATCAATAAATGATTCGGGCCCGTGATACGAAAACATTTCAATCACAATACAATTTCAGTCATAAAACTTTCAACGATCACATTTCAAATACGACAATTATTAATTGGGGCCCTCAATTTAATACAGAACTAATCTTATGCAAAGAAAACATATTAACACTAATACAGACGTGCACTGATCCCGACCTCAAACTCTGCCTTGCTTGCAGTACTCATACTCCCGTTTCATTAACGGGATACTCTTCAAATCCTGAAAAATAATTGCAATGTTGGGTGAGTTTGCGAACTCAATAAGAAACCATCATCGATGGTTCACCCAACTCATGCATATACAGTCAATTCACATTGTATCACATAATATCACATTCCAAATTAATCCATGCATTACCAATTTCACACATATAAGGCGTATCGCCTTTCACACAAATCGCATTTAATCATTCATATATATGATGCACATGTGACACTTTTCCATTTTCATTTCGTTGTTGTGACCGTGCGCCTGAGCTCATTTACGTTGAGCCAGTGGCTCTGAAATCGTTGGGTGTGATATGCCCTGCGGTGAGCCTGAGGCTCTAATAATCGTTGGACACGAGGTCTCAGGCGTTGAGCTTCGGTATCATATACATTGGGCGTGATATGCCCTGATAAGCCCAGTGACGGGCACAATGCATTGAGTCTGTGGCTCTGAATACGTTGGTACCACCGGTCATAACTACCATTATCTGATCATTCAATTATGCATGAATGCATATGTCACTTTCCATTTCGATACCACTTTTCATTTCTTCGGACCTTTGGTCCGGTATCTCAATCATATGCCAACTCAATTCATTTCACTAATGCATTTACAACTCAATTCACTAATGCATTTATACACATTTATTCACATTTGCACTTCAATATCGCAATTCAATATTTGAACACCCATGGTCGAAATCAATCAAAAGCAATCACATATATCCATCCTTAACTCCACATGGCATGAGTGCATACAATTAAACACATATAGGTTGAGAAACCAACTAGGTTACTCACCGCACTTCCGAAGCTACTGACTGGAAGTCTCGGCATATCCGTGGAATTGCTCGGTGGTGCCTCTATAACAATCAAATAATCGAACATCACTATTTATACCAATTTCAATAATCAATCATGCATATGTATCAAATGGATTACGTCTTATACATGTTATGACATTCCGAATTTTCTCAATTTGATCACTCTCACTCTAATTCATAACAATTCCAGATACCATAATTCAATTTACTAATTTCCATACTTTAAAGTCACACTCCAATAAAATCACATTGACTATTCATTTGCCACTCGATTCTGAGAATCATCGAATTCAATTCCAAATTTCCATCTTATCAATTCAAATTTCTTAGTCTCTAATTTCCAATTAATCACTAAGGAACCAATTCATTAGAAATCAAAACCTCAAACTCATTACTTGTAACAATCACCTTAAAAATACTGAAATTTCATTCTTCCAAATTGCAATTCCTAGTCTCAAAAATTCAATTAATCCATAGCCAATCCATTAATAATTAATCCTCAAAATTTCCAATTAAACTAAACCATTTCACCTTCGGACTCAAGGCAACCTCGTCGCAGCGTAAGATCGCTCGCCGCGGCGAGACTTCTCTTCCTCGCCGCTGAAACACGCCCACTCGCCGCGACGTGCGCGGCTCTCACATGGTGAATCCATACGCTTTCGTCGCGGCGTCTTCGCTGCTTTCGTTGCGGCGTGCGGGCCAAAACCCTTCGCCCGGCGCACAGCTCCACTCGTCGTGGTGTGTGACAGTAATCGGTTCGTCGCGGCGCATAATTAAAAACTCGTCGCGACGTGCAAGAGAGGGTGGCTCGCCGCGGCATGTTCATCACACATCGCGACGTGCGAACCCAGAAATTCGTCCGAAACCCAAAAATTCCTCAGATCTTTCGATTTAAATTCATCCAATTCCATTCTAAACACTCTCAATCGGTTTTAAACATTAAACCCAACTTATTTCTAACCTCAAATCCATCATTTAATCGTTATTCATCAAAAACCCAAATCAAACGCAACAAACTTCACAAAACCCTATCATCCGAAACTTTCTAAATTTCTAAACAATTTCATACTCAAATCAATGATCGACTTAAACGATTTAAGGCATAGACAAGTAGAAACTTACTTGATTCAAGCTTTAGATCTTAGGAAAAATTCCTCAAGAACCTCCAAATCCCAGCAACCTCACCCACGACAAAACTCCATTTTCTTCGAAAGCAAAGAAATTTCGTGGATGACATATTCAAACAATTTCAGTTTATAAACAAAAGGATATAGGGCTTGTTTGGCAATTTAATTGCCACAAGTCCAAAGCTTTAGGGTCTATCAATCCAATTCTTATTATAATTTCCTCCCAATTTCGCAATGATCATAAATAATAAATCCTGAAATCATAACTCCAATTGTTTCATATCAATTGTCAAATCAATCTCGGACCCGGAATCCAAGTAATCAGTCACTAAGCCAATTTTTCGGTTTGGATCCATTACTCTAAAAATTCCGAAAAAATTCTCATAAATTCACAAAATTAGGACATACCCATTCCTATACTCAAATCCCAATTTCCAATCCTCTAAATTCAATTTCTTTCCATTTCTATATTCAAAACCTGATTTATGCACTTATCATTAAATTTCCAATTTTCATAATTTAATTGGGAAATTGTCATACATGTATGTACATATATATACTTGTGCAATAAAAATCATTTAACAATGACTATCGAAACTATAATGCATGTGCAATGCAACATTTGCCTGTACTCAATCCTAACCCGATCCAAATTACCGACATACCCGTCACACCGGTAACGGAATGTTACAAATTTTCTCTTCTTCTCAGTCTCTTTAGCCTATTTGGTTGTATCTTCTTCTAGAATAGAGACTAGAGACCTTGTTGCTTTGGGTGCACGAGATTGAGAACCTTCTGCTTGACTCTTCTCTCTGGCTCTCTTTTCTTCTTATTCCCTCATAGTCCGAATCCTCGGTGATCTCTTTGCCTTCTTCGTAATTTCACCCAAAAGATTTTCTCCTTTCCTTTTCGATGCACCTTCTTTTGTCCTCCGAACTGGGTTCACTCCGCTTTGAGGACTTGCCTGTTTTATCAACGGTCTTTCGATCATTCTTCTTATTTCATCTGCAGGCAATCTTATACTTACTTGAGATTGAGATCTTGAAGCGGGAGTCTTCTTCGATACACTCTCCCCCTCAGTTCTTGTTCTCCTTGAAGAGTCTGCTTCTTCTTTAATCACTATCCTCAGACCCATTCACCGTATAGTGATTGAGTCAATAGTACTCTTCACATGTACAATCCTTCTATTTCCTTTGTGTACGAGGACTCCGGATTTCTTAAAAATCCTTGTAAGAAGCATGCCGTAAGGATAGCTGTTTGTATCCTTCATCCCCTTAATCATATAATGGAAGATTAAGAAGGGTAAGTCAATAGGATTGCGATTCAGCAGGTAGAACAAACATTGTTCATCCAGAGTGGTCACCAAATGCCTTGAACCTACTCTGGGTAAGATGCAAATAAACAGATTAGCATGAAGAACCCTAGCTTTTGGGACCAGACTCGAAGTCTTTCTCTCCGAAGGGTCATTCACTCCATACAATTGTCTGCTAACATCTTCTTCATTCATGCTGACCATTGTCATCCATTTAGCCTTGGTTGATAGAGTCTCACCAACCGATGGACAATCGGTCACCATCCTTATCAGCTCCTTTGTCACAAGAACAGATATACCGTCTACTGAGGATACAATAGTGTTGTCTACAAGTTAAGCATTCTTCCAAAAGTCAAATACTTTATCGGTGTACACTGGTTCTCGTACCTGGAAGAAATTTCTCCAACCAGCTCTTTCAATCTCAGGTTCTATGTCCATACCATCCTTTCTTAGCGACTCGAAATCCACATGTCTTCCGAATATCATAGCTGCCTCCATTGTTTGAGCAACCGACTCGGAAAGCTTTTCTTTTAGAGTAGGATGATTGAGAGAATTTAGAAAGCAAGATGAACCGTCTATAGATGAGAGTAACAGCAATGATCTCAACCTCAGGCTACTTGAAGGGTCTTATCACACATGCCCTAGAATTATTGGGATTCTAAAGATCGTGAAGCGTTTCCCTCCAAACTTTCTTGTAAGAGAAGTTACCAGCTGTAACTCACTGTTTACGACGCGTTAATTTTGGCGTCCCTTTGCTTTGTTGTCGCTTAACATAACCATGTTAAGGTTAAATCGATCTTCGAAATCGTTCTTCACTCAATGGTTTAGTGAAGATGTCTGCCCACTGATACTCTGTTTCGATGAACTATAGCTTAACCACCTTCCTCTGAACATAGTCTCTCAAGAAATGATGTCTGACTTCGATGTGTGTCACTCTCGAATGCTGGATCGGATTCTTTGACAGATTGATTGCACTGGTGTTGTCGCAATAGATTGGAATCTCGTCTTCTTGAACTGAATAGTCTTCAAGTTGATATTTGATCCACAACGTTTGTGAATAGCAGCTTGCGGCATAAATATACTCTGCTTCGACAGTTGATAGAGTGATTGAGCTTTGTCTCTTGCTTGACCAAGAAACTAAGTTTGAGCCAAGAAAGTAACATCCTCCACTTGTGCTCTTCCTTTCGATTCTATCTCCGGCATAGTCCGCGTCGCAATATCCGATTAACCTGAAATCTTTACCTTTCTCAAACATTAAGCAAAGATCAGTAGTACCTACGAGATATCTCATAATCCTCTTAACGGCAATATAATGAGACTCTCTAGGATCGGCCTGAAACCTTGCACACAAGCATACACTGAACAATATATCAGGTCTACTTGCTGGAAGATAGAGTAAAGAACCGATTATCCCTCTATACAGGGTTTGATCCACCTTCTTACCAAGTTCATCTTTCAACAAAAGGTTTGAAAGATGCATCGGAGTAGTCATTGACTTCACATTTTGCATATCAAACTTATTCAACAATTTTTTCACATATTTTTGTTGATGGATAAAGATTTTCTCTTCGGTTTGCTTTACTTGCAACCCAAGAAAGAACTTTAACTCACCCATCATGCTCATTTCAAATTCATTTTTCATTAGACTCTCAAACTTCATGCATAATTTCTTTGAAGTATCACCAAAAATAATATCATCAACATAGATCTGTACAATTATAAATTCATTTTCATAATTTTTCCTAAAGAGCGTCTTATCAACTTGACCTCTACTAAAACCATTTTTTAAGAGAAAAGTACTCAGACGATCATACCAAGCTCTAGGAGCTTGCTTCAGGCCGTATAAGGATTTATGAAGTCTATAGACATGGACTGGATTTTTAACATCCTCGAAACCAGGTGGTTGCTTAACATACACTTCTTCGTCTATAAAGCCATTCAGAAATGCACTCTTCACATCCATCTGAAATAGCTTTATATTATGACAGACCGCATATGTCAGCAATATCCTAATGGCTTCAAGTCTTGCTGTAGCACCCCCTTACTATAGGATATGTATCGGGACGCCCGTAGGTCATTCCGATATACACCCTACGATAAGGGTGCGCTACGAACAAACACTAACACTCCACATGGCATCGAAAATCATAAAGCATTAATATGAAATCCACTAATTTTTGAAACCATAAATTCTCATTTCATAACCTCAAAGTAGTAAATTTACTGTTGGCATTTTCGTACATTACTCAAAAGAAAATCAAACAAAAGCTATCTAGGTCATCCCTCAAAAGTGCGGTGTGACCAGGCACATGTGCCATGACTTCTCTTGCCAACACAATCTACGGAAGGAAAAGTCTCTCGAGCTATGAGTCTACTATCTCGGTCTGAAAAATAATTTGCAATTTTGGGTGAGTTTGCGAACTCAGTGAGGAACCATCATCGATGGTTCACCCAATTCATGCATATACACAGCATAACACAGATTTACATAGTCACATCACTAAAACACATTCAGAAGTACCACATGATTATCATGATATCAGTTAAAAGAAACAAATTCAAATGCACATAAGATGCGTATGTGACGCTTTTCCAATTTATTACGTTGTTGTGACTGAGCGCCTGAAACTGTCCCTTAAAGGGGGCATTAATCGGTGAGCCATAGGCTCTCAATCACTGTGGACTCAAGGCCCAATCACGTTGAGCTTAAAGCTCTCGTTGGCTGCTCTGGTCACAACTGTCAATTACTGATCATGCAATTATGTATGAATGCACATGTCCAAATAGCCAAATCTACACCATAATCGATTCCCATTTAACATATTCACATATGTCAATCCTAAGTAATCACATGAAAATCAATTATCGCACTTCGATATTTCATTCAAAATATTTGAGACACCGTGGTCCCAAATCAATCAAAATCAAATATACATATTCCCATCCATTATCTCCACAGTTGTATAAGTGCAAAATATAACCAAATAATAATTGAGAAACCATCTAGGTTACTCACCTAATAACTTCCGAGCTAATGCCGGGAAGTCTCTGCCACGTCCGTGGATCTACGGTCCAACTGAGCCTCTATAGTAATTAAAATAGGTAAACATTACCAACTGTATAGTTAGAATGACCAAACAATGCACATAGAATAATTAGAATGTGTATAATGCATGTTCATGAATTCCAGGCCCTAATCTCATTTTTTTTCCCTCAAAAAAATCCGTCTAAAAATTAGAAAACTATTGGCGCTGACGGTGCGCAATTCGGACCTCTATAGGTCCCCAATTAAATAAAACAGTGATTACTAGAACAATTACAGGGTCACGTCAATTTCCGTCAAAAATTCCCAAATTTTCACAAAATAAAATTAAATATTATCTGAATCCGATGCCTCAAGAATCAGGTCAATCGGACGTCGGACGGAAAAGAAATTGACAAAGGAAGCAAGAAATCCTAAAATACCCATTTAACAAATCAAAATAATAATAACAAAATAAATAAAATAAAAAGAAAACCAGCCTCGCTCCAGCGAGGCTGGTTTATCAACCTAAATCACTAGGGTGGCGTCACCCTAGTGACGCTGCCCCTTATTAAGCCTCGTCACTAGGGTGAGGCGTCACCCTAGTGATCAGGCACAATTCTCATTCCCCTTCCCCTTTTTCCTGATTTTTACTCTAACTTCCAATACCCATAAATCTTAGCACACAATTCAGAAAAATACAAACTATACCTCATTAGAAAGCTTATGAAACCCTCTACAATTCTCAAGAAGACCACAAAAATTAATTCCAACCCTAAGGGTGTCAAAAATCCAATCAAAGATGCTGCCTAGTCCATACCTCTTAAAACAGAACAGCACATGGTAAATTTAGTAACTCTCATTCTGTTCAGTCAAAACTTGCACAATAAATATGCTCATCAAGATCACAATGTCAGCTACAATTTTCATGAACAACCCAAAATCAAATTCCATTGCTAAACAAGTCAATTAATTCACTCAATATTATGTCCACGAAACCATGCAATTTGAGCAGTCTTGATAACAAACATATCTCCACGTACACAAGTCAGAAAAATCCAAACTTTACATCCCTGAAAAGATAAATCCTCAAAATTCAAGTTTCATGAAGAACTCAAACTCCAATTCGATTTCTAACAATTTCAAATCTGTTATGCAAGTTTCTGACCTAATCAACACTTAAAACCACAATGTAGGTTCAGCCTTTGAAATTCCATATCTCCCACATCTGATTTCCAAAAATTACATGTCATACACCAATTTCAAGATCAATGAGTCATCTAGAACTCTTCAGTAGATCCCTAAAACCAGTTCTGTTCACAAAAATTACAAAAATTACTCCAAAACAGAATGTACACCAAATTTGCTAATCCAGCTAGGTTTCACTCAATACATAACAACAGTCAATAGTTATCAGGCCATAACTCCTAATATACAACTCGAAAAATAGCAAGATCAGTGGAAATGGAAAGCTAACTCAATATTCTACAACTTTCATGAAGACCATTTTCCAAATTCCATATCAATAAATTTATAAAAATCAGCAAAATAATCAGGTCATAGTGTCGGTTACTGTTCACAGGCAATAAAACAGTAACTTTCCATGTAAATTTTCGACCTTCTAACATTGAAATTTAACAACACCTATTTCACACTAAATTGAAGCCAACATCCCAAAGTTTCATTGGGCACAAACCTTGCCTCATTTGCACACCTACACAATTAGTTATGATCAAAACATTACAATAGGTCAAAATGCATTTTCCAGCTTTTCAACTACTACCTATTTCCTATCACTTCTAACATCAATAACACATCACTAAGCATCCATTCCTACTTCTAATTCAACCACACACTTACACAACACTTATTTGTATATTTACACAAAAGTTGGCAGCACACATATACACAATTCCCATACTTTATTCCCAATCATTAAGCATTATAAACATCATTAATAACATCACTCATCATATACTTTAACCACCATAACCAATTTCTTCACACAAGCATACTTTAAAACCATTCAAACCTACCCCTTTCATGATCAAATAAATGCACAAGTGCTTCCCATGCATGCTTCTAACTACCATGGTACTCAATTCATCATTAAACCAACATGGAAAGCTTAATTAAAGCTTAAAACCTTCAACAACACTTACCTCAATAAAGCTTCCTTTAAAGAATCAACTACCAACTTTAACTTCTACACTTGAAATACCAAAACACCAACCTCCATCACTTCCCAAGCATATACCAAACTCATCATCATCTAGCTTTGATGGGAATAAAGAGTAGCTTAAAGATATGGAGAAAATGGAGAAAGGAGAGCAAATTTTCGATAGTTTAAATCAAGAGTTTGTGTGATGTATGTGTTTGGATGGCTTCACAAAGCCTTAAACACTTTCATTTCCTTTCCTTTAACACATATCCGAGAGAGCATTGAGAGAAGCATTTAATGAGGCTTCTAAATGGCAAATTGTGATTGGTTTATGATTATAAGAAAAGTCAAAGTATCATTTATTTAATCCAGTCCAAAATTTTACTCCATTAAACTCTAATGACCCTACTTTCAGTCCCAAAATAAAATACCCAACATTAAAGTGTCATTGGGTAGTAATTTTTGCTCTGAAAATCGATCGGTTCGCTAATTGGCGATTTTATCGATCCGGAATTTCGAATTTTCCCGAATCATTTTTCGAAATTATTGAAATTCCTAAAATTGTAAAACATGTAATAAATGCATTCCAAATAATTTTCAATCACAAAATTACCTTTTCTACCCCAAAACATGTTTAGGCGATTCTGGCGATTTTGTCGGTCAAATTTCTCCGAAAAATTCAGAAAATCCCATAAAATGTAAAACAATTTATGGCGCGATTCAAAAAATTTCCAAACTCAATTACTCCTTTAATTTCACACGAAGTTCAATTTAAAACCTGTAGAAAAATGTCATGAATGCATGTATACTATATGCATATGCAACCAATCGAGAAGTATAGAGACTATATCTTTGTATCGCATGCCGAGATATAATTTAATATCCCGAACCCGACCTAATTACCAAAATACCCTTTCTATAGGAGAGGGATGTTACAATTCTCCTCCTAACAAAAATTTAGTCCTCGAAATTCATACCGAGTGATCGAAAAGGTGAGGATACTGTCTCCTCATATGCTCCTCGGTCTCCCAAGTAGCCTCCTCAGTCGAATGGTTCCTCCAGAGAACCTTCACCAGTGAAATACTCTTATTCCTCAGTTGTTTCACCTAGGTCCCAACAATCTGAATTGGCTCCTCAACATAACTTCAGTTACTCGATATCTCAATCTCCGGTAGGAATTACATGTGTCGGATCTGACCGATACCGTCGGAGCATACTAACATGGAAGACGTCATGCAACTGAGACATCTCACTCGGTAAAACTAGCCTGTAGGCCAAAGGTCCTATCCTCTCAGTAATCTCATATGGACCAATGTACCTAGGGCTTAGCTTACCCTTTTTACCGAATCTCAGTACACCACGCCACGGAGACACCCGCAAGAACACTCTGTCGCCCACACTGTACTCAATGTCCCTTCTATGCTGATCCACATAGCTCTTCTGTCTATCCTGAGCCGCCTTGATGCGACTCCGAATCAGTTTCACCTTATCAGCGATATCTGAATCACTCGGGACCTCGATCATCTGACACCCTTTTCATCCCAATACAACGGTGATCTACATGGTCGCCCATACGATTGCCTCATAAGGTGCCATTAGATGCTACTATGATAATGGTTGTTGTATGCAAACTCAATCGGCTGAATCGATCCCATGCTCCTCGAACTCAATACACATGCTCAAGCATATCCTCAACAGTCTTAATAGTTCTCTCACTCGCCCCATCATGCGAGGATGAAACGTTGTCTTGAAGTTCACTTTAGTACCCATAGCAGATCGCAAACTCTGCCGAACCTCGAAGTAAATCTGGGATCCTGTCGGACACTATCGACTTTGGAACCCGTGCGGTCTCACTATCTCGCCACATACTTTTGGGCCAACTGATCCATAGTATTATTCTCCCTCCTTTTTAAATGGGCGATTTAGTCAACGGTCTACTATGACCCAGATCGCATCGTCTTTGCCTCGGTGTTCAAGCAAACCCATAATGAAATCCATGGTAATTCGTTCCCATTTCCACTCGGAATGGGCAGCGAATGAAACTTCCTCTTGGAGCACGGTGTTGACCTTAACTTCTTGTACGTCAAACATCTAGATACAAACTCCGCTACTTGCTTCTTCATGCGGGCCACCGAAATGTAACATCCCACCCCTCACGGAAGGTAAAATAGTAAAATTGGCATAGGATAAGATTGATAAGGAATATTTATTCCTGTTCATGCATAATAGGATTGATACACAGTATCAATTGTGTATATGGAATTACGGTAAATGCATTCATGACATTCCCGGTAATTGGGCCTAAAGCAATTTTATTGGAATTAATGGGATAATTGAGTTTGGAAAATTGATTGGATTTGCACCATAAATGGTTTTACATTTTAAGGAATTTTCAGAATTTTTTCGGAATTTTGGAGAAAATTCTGACCGCAAAATCGCGATGAATCGGCCTAAACATGTTTTGGGGTAGAAAAGGTGATTTTCGTGATTGAAAAATTATTTGGAGTGCTTGTTACATGTTTTATAATTTTGGGAATTTCATTAATTCTCGAGAAAAATGATTTGGGAAATTCTGGAAATTCGGATCGGATAAAATCGTCCGATGGCGAACCGGTTGAATTTCTCCGATATTTGGTACTGATCTATTGCATATTGTGTTGGGACCCATAAAGGGACCCTTAAAATTTAGTAGGAACCGAAATTGGGTGGAAATTATTGTGAATTGGATCAATTTATATTTAATCTCCTTCTTTGACTTTTCTTATACACTTGGCCAAATAGCCTTTTGCCACCTTTTCCCCTTCTTTAATGCTCATTCTCGGTGATTGCTTAAAGGAAGGAATAAAGAGGAGATTTTGATTGTTTCCTTGAAATTTCACCATCATCGAAACCCTCTTCATGCTATCCTCCATCGAATTTTCATCTTCTTCATTAACTTTCCTCCAAATTCAAGAGCTCCTCTTCATGCAACCAAGCTCCTTCCTTTCTAAGAGGACCTTACACTTGGATGTGTTAGAATAGAGTGGAGAAGGTGTTGAGTAAGAGTAGTAGCTAAAGAATTGAAGAGTTTGAAGATGGAAAAAAAAGCTTGAATTGGTAAGTGTTTAATTATGCTTTGATTATGTAGTTCATAAATCATGATTAGTGGGTGCATTTAAAGGGGGTTATTGTTCATTTATTTTGAGTGATGATGGTTAAATGTTATGAAAAAGATAGTTTGAATTGTTGAGTTATGATTTGAAGAAAAGGGGATGAGGCTAGATGAAGATGCATTGAAGTTAATGATATGGTTTGATTTTGAATTGAATAGGGATAATTATTTGAGTTTTTGAATGGAGGAATTAAATGCTGTAAATTTTTCAGTGTTAGCCCTAATATATGTATGACTGTATTTATATTTAATTTGTATTTATTTTGATGTCTAGTGATGTGAAAAAGGAATTAGAAGTGGGTGAACTAAGGTTAACCTTAAATCTGGAAAGTTGGAATTATAAGTGATGTTACTGTTTTATTCATAACTTATTGTGTAGAAATGTAAATGAGGTAAGGTTAGTGGCCACTGAAACTTTGGGATGTTGGCTTCAATTTAGTGTGAAATGGGTGTTGTTGAATTCCAATGATAGAAGGGTGAAATTTTGAATGGGAAAGTTCCTTTTCCATTGCCTATGAACAGTAACCGCAACCATGACATCTGAGTTTTGTTGATTTTTATGAATTAATTGAAATGGAATTAGGGAGAATGGTCTTCATAGAAGTTGTAGCATATTTGATTATCTTTCCATTGCTACTGATCTTGTTATTTTTAGAATTGTGTATTGGGAGATATGAATTGATTACTAATGACTGGTTTTGAGCATTTTTGATGAAACCTAGCTTAAGTGTGATTTTGTGAGTTTACTGATTGGAGGCAATTTTAACATTTTATGTGGACTGAATTGGTGTGAGTGAGCTTCTGAAAAGTTGTAGAGGAAAAGATTACCTTGAACATGACATATGGTTTGTAATTTTAGAAGTCAGAATTGGGAGTTATGATTTTTCAAAAGTGAACCCTACATTAGGTTATGAGTGGCTGATCATAACAGAAACTTCCATAACAGTTTTGAAATTGTTAGAGATTGAATTGGAGGTTGAGTGCTTCATGGAAATTGAAGTTTGAGATGTTATCTTTTCAGGGATATAAAGTTCTGAATTTACTGACTTGTATACTGGAAGTTATGCTTCTTGTAAGGTTACTGCCTATATTGAAGGATTTCAGGGACAGTGACATTGAATGAATTAATTGACTGGTTTAGAAATAGAATTTGATTCTGGGTTGTTCATGAAAGTTGTAGAGGACATTGTGAACTTATTGACCATATTTTGTGGTAATTTATTTCTGAAGAATTAGTGAGTTATGAAATTGTCAATGTACTACCCTGTGTTGAGGGAAATTGTGAAGGCAGAAGGTTTGATGGCTTATTTGATACCCTTAGGGTTGGAATTGATTTTTATGGTCTTCTTGAGAATTGTAGAGCTTTTCATAAGCTTTCCAATGAGGTATAGTGGGTATTTTTCTGATTTGTGTGCTAAAAGTTAGAGTAGTTGAAAAGTAGGATTGAAATCTGAAAAAAAGAAAAGGGCAAGGCGGGAGGTGACTCGCCGTCTCATGAGGCGACATCTCGCCTCGCGGCGAGATAATCGGGCGATCGCGAGGCGGCGCCTCGCCTCATGATTTAAACGAGGTGATTCAGCCTCGCGAGGGCGTCTCGCCCATGAGGCAGGCTTCTGAATATATATATATATATATTATTGTTTTTATTTTATTTGGTATAAATTGATCCGATTGTTCTTTTGTCAATTTCTTTCCGTCCGACGTCCGATTGACCTGATTCCAGAGGCATCGGATTCGTTGAATATTTAATTTCATATTATGAGAAAGCGGAAATTTTAGGCGGAATTTGGCGTAGCCCCTATTGACGGAACATGTAAACCTTTGTTTTATTTAATTGAGGACCTATAGAGGTCCGAATTGCATGCACCGTCGGCCTATGGATTTCAAATTTTCATAGAATTTTATTATGGGAAAATATTGAGTTAGGACCGGAATTCATGAACATGCATATCTCATCATTATGAGCACAAATTTCATATTTAGTGACTCGTACTTTTTCGATTCATATAGAGGTCCAATTGGGCGTCGATTGGCCAAGCGTCACGAGGCTTTCGGCATTAGCTCGGAAGTAATAGGTGAGTAACCTAGATGGTTTCTCAATTTTTATGTGTTTAATATTTCGCGATTATACCATGTGGAGATAATGGATGGGTATATGTGTGTTTGACTTTGATTGATTTGGACCATAGGTGTCGAAATATTGGGAATGAGATAACAGTGCTACTTGTGTGTATTTGTTTGTGAATGTTTACATTGGAGATCTCGGACCAAGGTCGAGGAAATAAGATTGATATCGAAGTGTTAATTATCTGTCTCGATCATGGGATGTATTTGTAAATGCGATATGGTATGACGTGATAAATTGGAAAAATATATGATTGAAATCTGGGACCGAAGGTCGAGGAAATGGAAATGGCATTGAATGTAAGTGATAGAAATAGCGTAAATGAAAATTGGAACATATGCATTCATGCATAAGGACATGATCGAGATAAAAGCGGTTGTATTGGAGCGACCACCGTGTCGGGGCATATCCGCCTAGCGTATGTGAGAGCTTTATTTCAGCGCACGAGACCTCGGTCCAGCGTATTGAGCCTCGGGCTCAATGTATCGAGGCTTCAAGCCCAATGTTTGAAACCACCGCTCAGCGCAATGTGCCGTTCTTTGGGGCAGTTTGAGCGCAGTCACAATAACATAATGAAAATGGAAAGGGTCTCATGTGCATTGCATATATGGTATGATTAGCGTGGATTGTATGATAGGCGATTCGCCTTACATTTGTGAAATGTGATTGTACGTATTATTTGGTATTACTTTTGTAAATCGTGATCGTATGTGATAATTGGTAAAGTGTTTGAACATGCATGAATTGAGTGAACCATCGATGATGGTTTCTCACCGAGTTCATAAAACTCACCCAAAATTTGCATCTATTTTTCAAGTCTGAAGAATACCCGGTTGACACGGAGTATGTCTCTGTAGTCGAGTAAAGGTTAGAGATCGGGATCGGTTCGGTATCGCATTAGTGTTTTAGTAAATTGTATTCCGCAATCTTTGTATAACAAGGCTTTATATTTTCTTGAGCCATTGTGGTATTAATGTTTCTTGCATTGGTGATTGTAATTATTCTTTGGATGGATGTAATAAGCGAAGCGGGTTTATCTTGAATCGGATTTTATTTACTTACTGTGTTTGCCGTGTGAGCGGAGTTAATGGCTCAAAAAAAAAAAAGTGTGTCTTGAATTTTAAATCGATGATGTAAGCACGCCACCCTCGTGGGACACGGACTCGGATATCACCAACGATATCGGGTTGGGTCTTACGGGTGGGTGTTACATTTAGGTGGTATCGAGCCCGATGATACGTAATGTATCTGGGCACGATTTGGAACATAGGTTTCATGCATTTGAGTCGCGTCGTTGCAGCACCGTGGTAAGCGATCCTAGTCGAGTCGCATGCGAGGATAAAGCCTAAGGGTGCATAAGTGTCAAGTGATTAAGTGCGAGAAGAGTGAGGCTGGATTAGAGTGAAAATCCTAAAGGGATAATCAATTAGGAAAGGATAAAGGAAAAAAAATGGATAAGAAGGTTGAAATTGTCTTGGGTTAGAAACCACTTATAAGTGATAGCCGAATGACGTGTTGGCTAGGCGATTAAGAATTTCGAATTAAATTGATAATATTATGGTGATGAAAAAAAATGAAGATGTTGAGAACTTGAGAGGTCCATTAGAGATATGGAAGCATATTGGTTATAGTAGATCTAAGTGAAATTAAAAAGCAGGGATAGTTAGGTAATTACGATTACATTGTATATGACATGAAAGGGGGAAATATTGGAATTGAGTAAAATGTAGATGGTCCAATCGGGCATATTTTGATTCACTGTATTCAAGTTAGAGATTAGTAGATTTTATAGGCAGATGATAATAGCGAAATGGAAAGAAGCTCAATAGAGTGCTGTAATGGTTTATTGAGAACTGAAAGAACCGAAAAAGTGATGCCCAGTGCCTATTAGAGTGAGGTAAAAGTGTACAAATAGACTGGAATGAATTCGGGAAATGGTTATGAACTAGACCGCACAAGTTTGAAACTGAAATGATTATGTGACTATTATGCTACGAGTTTGGAAATTCGTATGATAAAATCGTAAAGGAAAAAGACAGACAGATGATTTCTACTGATGGAGTATCGAGAAATACTGAATTAGGTGTATATGGACACGAAAACGGTAAATGGATAGGTATATAGATAGAGATAGAATGGAGTAGTATCAACGATTTTGTCGGGTATTAGGGACTGTGAACACCCGATCATAGACTGTTTGAGGAAAATAGAAGATAAGTAGCAGAAAACAGAAGTAAAAAAAAAAATATATGGAATAATGATCACAAGCTGATAAGCCAAATTGATATGACCTTATAAGGTCAAGTTGCACGTAACGGATATGGGAATGAGACATATAGTTTAATGATATGGTGAGAATGAAATAAAGATCTTGAAAAGAATGAAACCACAATAGTGGTGCATGAAAAGAGTTATTGTATTTAAGTCAATTTACTGTTAGGAATATCTATTGGACGGTAATGTTGATTGTGACTAATGAAATGTATGTGACAGATATATGGAAATCATAGAGGAAATGAGCGGTAAATGTTTAGAGTGATTATAAGTGTGAAGTTCTTAAGGGGTTAAAGTAAGACAAAAGTGGACTAAGTGTACCTGTATGAGAGGAACTGAAAAGTGATTCTGGTATAGATTACAGAATAAGTGTGAAAGAAAGTATTTAAGTGACTGCCACAAGGAACCTTCGCGAAAAGAATGTTCTGATCTATTAAATGATGGCATAAAAGTGTTTTGATTGAGATTGTACGTATAGTGAAGAAGGATTAGGAATAATCATTGGTTGATGAGACTTTTGTGGACAAAATTAAAAGTGAAATTGGGTCATAGCTTATACTGCTGAGATTATCTGCATTGTATGTACAGAAATGTAAAAAATGCCATATGAGTGAGATTTTAATTTGGGGTGATTCTATTGCAATGTGAAGTAAATCGATCTCCAGTTATGATGTAAAATTGTTGAGGAATCTAGATTTGAAGCGAAGAATAAAAG
Organism: Erythroxylum novogranatense; assembly: GCA_029891385.1. Taxonomy (NCBI): domain Eukaryota; kingdom Viridiplantae; phylum Streptophyta; class Magnoliopsida; order Malpighiales; family Erythroxylaceae; genus Erythroxylum; species Erythroxylum novogranatense. Next base: position 14,448,042 of record CM057225.1, on the reverse strand, counting down.
AGTCCCGGCGAGAAGAGATACTAAAATAAAATGGAAAATTTTGGAGGTTTAAATATAGATGACAAGGTATTAACATATGTTGATAGGAATGATATGAAAACAAATGAGAAGAAAATGAAAAAGAGTGGCGAATAGAGACAAGAGGGTCAAAGGGAAACCGACAATGAGGTGATGTAGTGACACCTTCATAAAGAAATTGTAGATACACTCATTGTAGACTCGATGAAAAGGGTAAAAGATATCTGATAACGCGTCAATAAGACCCTAATAGGGATTTATGCGAAGTAAGCAAATGGTAATAAGCGTGATTGGAGAGAATGTGTTTAGAAGTGTTGAGCAGTGAAAAGTGAAAAGAGCGATAGGACTAATTGGAAGAGTGGGTAGTGAGTATTGAGCTGCGACAATATGTTGAACAAGTATGAAATAAATTGAGGTGATTGTGATAAATGGTATTAGTGCCATTCTCATTATTGAAAGCCTTGAGATTGTAGATTCCTATAAGGATACCTTTGTGTTAATTTGAGAAAGAGACAAGTATAAATCGATAGTCTTTGAAATGAGCGAACAATTACGCTACCAAATTCAAGTAATGAGCGGATCAATTACGAGATATTGGGATTGTCGGTGATTGTCAGCAGATGATGAGTAATAGTGAGGCGTTTACGGAAAATTTAAGTTGTAAAAATAGTGATAAGAAAGGTTAAGAGTGCGAGAAAGTAAAGGGAATTTCTTTTTATGATGAGTTTGAATATACAAATGGAATTGGAAAACTATAGTGAACAAAAGTCGAAGGAGAAGTAAGTGTACCCGATAAAAGGTATTAGAACAAGAATGTGAGCAATCAAAGTTAGACATTCTAGTCAAACATATTTGAAAAGTGAAATTGAGTAATTGTAATTATAAAATGAGGTGATTCTTGGCTCAAGTGTTTATAGGTTGAATGTCTAATAGGAAAAGGTTTGATTATGGTCGTGTTATAGAGCTTTGATTCTTTGGAAAATATATCTTTGTTACCTTTGCACGATTGCTCTTTGGGAGTTAAAGACCATAATGGGTTTGAGACTAAAATGTGTGAGAAAAAGGAAAGTGACTTAGGAAGGCGCATGGTTAGCTAAAGTGGAATCGGATCGGACAAATGAGGCGAGTAAAATGTATACCCGAATAAAGTGTGTGAACACTATAGAGCGATGATTTGTCTTACGAGAATCGAATTTGAATATAAAGTGAATGACATATGATAAATGACTGCATTAGGTACATTGTTACTGATTATAGTGAAGTGGAGTTAAATGTTACTGTATTGGTACCAAGGGAATGTAAATTGTCCCTGGCGTGATTAAGGAGGTACCAAAGAAATGGAAACGTATTGATGGAGCGAGAAATTGGACTATATGGCATTGGGGAAAAGTACTAGAGAAATAAAATGTGATAAGTGAATAGATTCGAAAATACCGAACTGAGTTATATATCGAAACCAAAGGTAGTGACAGTTCTAGAAATGGCAAGTGAGATAGCTAAGAAAATGAGGTCGCCAACTGATAGTTTTGTCAAATCCGTTTACTGTACTAAGTGATAATGAGTTAGCCATAGTAATTGAACCACGGACTGAGAGTGGTTACTGTGATCACTCCAAAAGTGAATCATTAAGTGGAAAAGTGTTTAGGATGTATAGACTCATATGATTACTGTCATAGTGAACCGTTGACTGAGAATTTCGAGGACGAAATTCTTATAAGGAGGGAAAAATTGTAACATCCCACCCCCTCCTGGAAGGGTAAAATAGTAAAATTGGCATAGGATAAGATTGATAAGGAATATTTATTACTGTTCATGCATAATAGGATTGATACACAGTATCAATTGTGTATATGGAATTACGGTAAATGCATTCATGACATTCCCGGTAATTGGGCCTAAAGCAATTTTATTGGAATTAATGGGATAATTGAGTTTGGAAAATTGATTGGACTGCACCATAAATGGTTTTACATTTTAAGGATTTTCAGAATTTTTGGAATTTTCGGAGAAAATTCGGATTAGCAAAATCGCCGATGGCGACCTAAACATGTTTTGGGGTAGAAAAGGTGATTTTCGTGATTGAAAAATTATTTGGAGTGCCTTTGTTACATGTTTTATAATTTTGGGAATTTCATTAATTCTCGGAAAAATGATTTGGGAAATTCTGGAAATTCCGGATAGGATAAAATCGTCCGATGGCGAACGGTTAATTTCTACTGATATTTGGTACTGATCTATTGCATATTGTGTTGGGACCCATAAAGGGACCCTTAAAATTTAGTAGGAACCGAAATTGGGTGGAAATTATTGTGAATTGGATCAATTTATATTTAATCTCCTTCTTTGACTTTTCTTATACACTTGGCCAAATAGCCTTTTGCCACCTTTTCCCCTTCTTTAATGCTCATTCTCGGTGATTGCTTAAAGGAAGGAATAAAGAGGAGATTTTGATTGTTTCCTTGAAATTTCACCATCATCCGAAACCCTCTTCATGCTATCCTCCATCGAATTTTTCATCTTCTTCATTAACTTTCCTCCAAATTCAAGAGCTCCTCTTCATGCAACCAAGCTCCTTCCTTTCTAAGAGGACCTTACACTTGCATGTGTTAGAATAGAGTGGAGAAGGTGTTGAGTAAGAGTAGTAGCTAAAGAATTGAAGAGTTTGAAGATGGAAAAAAAAAAAAGCTTGAATTGGTAAGTGTTTAATTATGCTTTGATTATGTAGTTCATAAATCATGATTAGTGGGTGCATTTAAATGCTGTAAATTTTTCAGTGTTAGCCCTAATATATGTATGACTGTATTTATATTTAATTTGTATTTATTTTGATGTCTAGTGATGTGAAAAAGGAATTAGAAGTGGGTGAACTAAGGTTAACCTTAAATCTGGAAAGTTGGAATTATAAGTGATGTTACTGTTTTATTCATAACTTATTGTGTAGAAATGTAAATGAGGTAAGGTTAGTGGCCACTGAAACTTTGGGATGTTGGCTTCAATTTAGTGTGAAATGGGTGTTGTTGAATTCCAATGATAGAAGGGTGAAATTTTGAATGGGAAAGTTCCTGTTCCATTGCCTATGAACAGTAATCGCAACCATGACATCTGAGTTTTGTTGATTTTTATGAATTAATTGAAATGGAATTAGGGAGAATGGTCTTCATAGAAGTTGTAGCATATTTGATTATCTTTCCATTTCTACTGATCTTGTTATTTTTAGAATTGTGTATTGGGAGATATGAATTGATTACTAATGACTGGTTTTGAGCATTTTTGATGAAACCTAGCTTAAGTGTGATTTTGTGAGTTTACTGATTGGAGGCAATTTTAACATTTTATGTGGACTGAATTGGTGTGAGTGAGCTTCTGAAAAGTTGTAGAGGAAAAGATTACCTTGAACATGACATATGGTTTGTAATTTTTAGAAGTCAGAATTGGGAGTTATGATTTTTCAAAAGTGAACCCTACATTAGGTTATGAGTGGCTGATCATAACAGAAACTTCCATAACAGTTTTGAAATTGTTAGAGATTGAATTGGAGGTTGAGTGCTTCATGGAAATTGAAGTTTGAGATGTTATCTTTTCAGGGATATAAAGTTCTGAATTTACTGACTTGTATACTGGAAGTTATGCTTCTTGTAAGGTTACTGCCTATATTGAAGGATTTCAGGGACAGTGACATTGAATGAATTAATTGACTGGTTTAGAAATAGAATTTGATTCTGGGTTTTTCATGAAAGTTGTAGAGGACATTGTGAACTTATTGACCATATTTTTGTGGTAATTTATTTCTGAAGAATTAGTGAGTTATGAAATTGTCAATGTACTACCCTGTGTTGAGGGAAATTGTGAAGGCAGAAGGTTTGATGGCTTATTTGATACCCTTAGGGTTGGAATTGATTTTTATGGTCTTCTTGAGAATTGTAGAGCTTTTCATAAGCTTTCCAATGAGGTATAGTGGGTATTTTTCTGATTTGTGTGCTAAAAGTTAGAGTAGTTGAAAAGTAGGATTGAAATCTGAAAAAAAAGAAAAGGGCAAGGGCGGGAGGTGACTCGCCGTCTCGCATGAGGCGACATCTCGCCTCATGGGCGAGATAATCGGGCGGTCGCGGCGACGCCTCGCCCTCATGACAAGCGAGGTGATTCAGCCTCGCGGCGTCTCGCCCCATGAGGCAGGCTTCTGAAATATATATATATATATATATATATTATTGTTTTTTATTTTATTTGGTATAAATTGATCCGATTGTTCTTTTGTCAATTTCTTTCCGTCCGACGTCCGATTGACCTGATTCCAGAGGCATCGGATTCGTTGAATATTTAATTTCATATTATGAGAAAGCGGGAATTTTAGGCGGAATTTGGCGTAGCCCTATTGACGGAACATGTAAACACTGTTTTATTTAATTGAGGACCTATAGAGGTCCGAATTGCGCACCGTCAGCGCCTATGGATTTTAAATTTTTCATAGAATTTTATTATGGGAAAATATTGAGTTAGGACCGGGAATTCATGAACATGCATATCTCATCATTATGAGCACAAATTTCATATTTAGTGACTCGTACTTTTTACGATTCATATAGAGGTCCAATTGGAGCGTCGATTGACCGACGTCACGAGGCTTTCGGCATTAGCTCGAAGTAATAGGTGAGTAACCTAGATGGTTTCTCAATTTTTTATGTGTTTAATATTTGCGATTATGCCATGTGGAGATAATGGATGGGTATATGTGTGTTTGACTTTGATTGATTTGGGACCATAGGTGTATCGAAATATTGGGAATGAGATAACGAAGTGCTACTTGTGTGTATTTGTTTGTGAATGTTTACATTGGAGATCTCGGACCAAAGGTCGAGAAAAAAGATTGATATCGAAGTGTTAATTATCTGTCTCGATACATGGGATGTATTTGTAAATGCGATATGGTATGACGATAAATTGGAAAAATATATGATTGAAATCTGGGACCGAAGGTCGAGGAAATGAAATGGCATTGAATGTAAGTGATAGAAATAGCGTAAATGAAAATTGGAACATATGCATTCATGCATAAGGACATGATCGAGATAAAAGCGGTTGTATTTGGAAGACCACCGTGTCGGGGCATATCACGCCTAACGTATGTGAGCTTTCATTTCAGCCACGGGACCTCAGTCCAGCGTATTGAGCCTCGGGCTCGATGTATCGGCTTCAAGCCCAATGTTTGAAGCCAGCGGCTCAGCGCAATGTGCCCGTTCTTGGGGCAGTTTGAGTAGCCACGGTCACAATAACATAATGAAAATGGAAAGGGTCTCATGTGCATTGCATATATGGTATGATTAACTGTGGATTGTATGATAGGCGATTCGCCTTACATTTGTGAAATGTGATTATGCGTATTATTTGGTATTACTTTTGTAAATCGTGATCGTATGTGATAATTGGTAAAGTGTTTGAACATGCATGAATTGAGTGAACCATCGATGATGGTTTCTCACTGAGTTCGCAAAACTCACCCAAAATTTGCATCTATTTTTCAGGTCCTGAAGAATACCCCGGTTGACACGGGAGTATGTCTACTGTAGTCGAGTAAAGGTTAGAGATCGGGATCAGTTCGTGTCTGCATTAGTGTTTTAGTAAATTGTATTCCATAATCTTTGTATAACAAAGCTTTATATTTTCTTGAGCCATTGTGGTATTAATGTTTCTTTGCATTGGTGATTGTAATTATTCTTTGGATGGTGTAATAAGCTGAAGCAGGTTTATCTTGAATCGGATTTTATTTACTTCTTGTGTTTGCCGTGTGAACGCGGAGTTAATGGCTCCAAAAAGAAAAAAAAAAGTGTGTACTGAATTTTAAATCGACTCATGTAGTACGCCACCCTCGTGGGACACGGACTCGGATATCACCAACGATATCGGGTTCGGGTCTTACGGGTGTGGGGTGTTACAAGAAATGTTGCTTAAGAGTGTTATACATCTTGGTGGTACCAGGATGCATAGCATAGGCAGCCATATGTGCCTCCTCTAGGATCTCTCGCCTCAAGTCATCCACATCAGGTACACAGAGTCTCTGTCCCAACCATAAGGTCTCATCTCTCAACTCAAACTCAGAACTCGAATCAGCTTTTACCTTCTCAATCAGTCTCACCATAACAGGATCCTTGTCCTGAACTCTCCTGATCCTGTCCAGTAGCATCGGCCTCAGTCGCAAAGTAGCCAATAAGACTTCATCCTGCTCCAGATTCAACTGAACATTCAAAGTCCTCAACTGAATCAAATTAGGCAACCTCATTGCCTGAATCTGAGCCGTACTAGTATGTGACTTCCTACTCAGAGCATCAGCCACTACATTGGCTTTCCCGGGGTGATACTCGATAGTACAGTCATAATCCTTTAACAACTCAAGCCATCTCCTCTGCCTCAAATTCAACTCTCTCTGGCTCAGTAAATATCTCAAACTCTTGTGGTCAGTGAAGATCTGAAAAGTCTCACCATACAGGTAATGCCTCCAAATCTTCAAAGCAAACACAACTGCAGCTAACTCCAAATCATGAACAGGATAATTTACCTCGTGAGACCTCAACTGTCTCGAGGCATAAGCAATGACTCTGCCATGCTGCATCAGAACACACCCCAATCCCCGATGCGATGCATCATCAGTATACCTCAAATCCTCCGGTCCGGATGGAATAGCCAACACCGGTGCAGAGTCACCGATGTTTCAACTCCTCAGCTCCTCGACACTCCTCACTCCATCCGAATGGCACATTCTTCCTCGAAGTTTTGTCGGAGAATTTGAGATCAATGAGAACCCTCGACAAACCTCCGGTAATAACCCGCTAATCAGAAACTCGAATCTCGGCACATTCTAGGAGCTTCCACTTCAAAGACCTTCAACCTTACTCGGATCCACGAATACCCTCGCTTGATCCTATATGCCCCAAAAGATCACCGATCCGGCCAAAATTCACATTTGCTGAATTTGGCGTACAAGCTATCTCTCCTCATCGTCAGTAACACAATCCTCAAATGCTCACTATGCTCCTGTCTATTCCTCGAATACACCAAAATGTCATCAATGAAAACAATAACAAACCGATCGGTGGGGCTGAAATACCTTATTCATCAAGGCCATAAAAGCTGCGGGGCATTTGTCAACCCAAACGGCATCACTAGAAACTCGAAATGCCCATACCGCCTCTCGAAGGCACTCTTAGGCACATCGGCCTCTGCAATCTTCAATCGATAGTAACCGGATCGCAGATCTAACTTGGTGAATACGAGCTCCTGAATTGATCAAACAAGTCATCAATCCTGGCGGTGGGTACTTGTTCTTTCTGATCCCGATTCATTTGCCTATAATCGATGCACTGACCTCAAAGTCCCATCCTTTTCTTCACAAACAAAGCTGGAGCTCCCATGGTGAGACCTTGGGTCTAATAAACCCTTCTCCAACAACTCCTGAATGAACCTTGGCTCCCTCGGTTCCACAGTGCCATCCTATATGGAGGTATAGATATAGGAGCGATTACAGAGCGAGGTCAATGGTAAACTTTGTCTCTCGATCCGGCGGCAAACCCGGTAGCTCATCAGGAAACACATCGAAAATTCCCTAACCACGGGAATATCCACAAGCCTCTGCTCGACCACAGTATCAACCACATGAGCAGATATGCCTCATGCCTCCTGCATCGGTTTGAGGCACTAAGGAAAGAGATCATCCGGCCTGGTCTTGCTGGCGACTCCTCGAACCTTGCTCTAGTGACCAGGAGACTCAAAACAACCTCCTTGGTATAGCAGTCCATAATAGCCCTATGGGCGTCGGCGATCCATCCCAGAATGACATCGATCTCTCGGAGGTAACACTATAAGGTCCGCCTCAACCTTTGCTTGATCAATCGGATCGAGCATCCCTGCAGAACCTCTCCCAATCGATAGTAGTACTGAGAGGTGTACTCACCTCTAGCCCATCTGTAACATCTCCGATCCCCATGCAATCTATATGCCATATGAGGTGCAATAAAAGAATGCGTGGATCCAGGATCTAGCAATGCAAATGCCTCAATATCAGAGATGAGAAGCATACCGGCTACAACATTAGGGGAATCCTGGGCCTCCTGCCTCGTCATGGCATATACTCTGGCCTGGGACTGTGGTCGGTTGCCCCGACCCTCAGTCCGCCCAAAGGATCCCTCAGCTCGACCTCTGCCTCTACCTCGACCCCTCTGTACTGATCCACGCCCGGAGCCACCCACTCTACTGTTTGTCTTTGAGTACTACTCCGGCTCGGCCACTACCCATGATGAGCTCCCAAAGTAGTGGGCAATCCAGAATCAGTGATCCATGGAGCCGCATTTAAGGCAAGCTCCAGTCAACCGCCAACATTCTCCAAAGTGCCTCTTCTCACAATGCTCACAGAATGGGGGAATCTGCCCAAAACCTCTGCCACTACCACCGCCACTGCCAGTCTGTGCAAATCTCCCTCTCTGTCCAAAACCCGACTGTCTGGATCCTCCTGAAGATCTGAAGGTCCTTTCTCAGGCCGCTAAAACTCTACAGGCTGCCACGATCGTCACTAACTCTCTTCCTCTGGACCCTGACCCATCTCATTGTCGTTTCTCCACTATCTGCTCCACTCTCACAAAGAAGCACTCTCAACTCTATAAAGAACTCATATCGATCGGGCCAATCACGCACGGATCTCCAAATTGATCCCATCTCAAACCTCCAAGCACCTATCATCTCGGTGGGAACCACGGTAGCAGCATATCCCATCAACTCATTAAACCTCACCTCATACTGCCTCTCTTGTCATCCTACCCCTTCATTTCTGAAATTCTGCATCTTCATTTCCAGATACACCTTGGGCATATAATTATCTCGAAAGCCCTCGGAAAATCTACCCGTGTCAATAAGCAAGGCTGGTGGTACCGCTCAAAGCAGTCTTCCACCATGTATAAGCGGGGCCTGCGAGAAGAATCTTGATAATCGAACCTCTCATCGAGTTCATGATCCATCTGATCGAGAACTCTCTCGGTCCTCTCTAGCCAACTCTCACCTCGGAGGGTTTGTCTCGCCATAAAAGTCTGACCCCACCTTACGCAGCAAATCATATCTCCTCTCCCGTCTCACGGGAACTCTAGGAGGTAACTCCTCAGATCGAGGCACAGAGGACTCTCTACTAGCTCCAACAGATCCACAGTCATTTGGTTGATCTATCGATCACCAAATCGGATGACTATAACAAAACAAGAACTCGATCGACACGCATTTCTCACAATAATTCAAGCCTAATTATGTCCTAGTCCCAACAGATGCCAAACCATGCTCTGATACCACCTAATGTAGCACCCCCTTACTATAGGATATGTATCGGGATGCCCGTAGGTCATTTCGATATACACCCTACGATAAGGGTGCGCTACGAACAAACACTAACACTCCACATGGCATCGAAAATCATAAAGCATTAATATGAAATCCACTAATTTTTGAAACCATAAATTCTCATTTCATAATCTCAAAGTAGTAAATTTACACAACTGGCATTTTCTGTACATTACTTCAAAAGAAAATCAAACAAAAAGCTAGCTAGGTCATCCTCAAAAGTGCCGGTGACCGACACATGTGCCATGACTTCTCTTGCCAACACAATCTACGGCGGGGAAAAGTCTCTCGAGCTATGAGTCTACTATCTCGGTCCTAAAAAATAATTTGCAATTTTGGGTGAGTTTGCGAACTCAGTGAGGAACCATCATCGATGGTTCACCCAATTCATGCATATACACAGCATAACACAGATTTACATAGTCACATCACTAAAACACATTCAGAAGTACCACATGATTATCATGATATCAGTTAAAAGAAACCAATTCAAATGCACATAAGATGCGTATGTGACGCTTTTCCAATTTATTACGTTGTTGTGACTGAGCGCCTGAAACTGTCCCTTAAAGGGCGCATTAATCGGTGAGCCATAGGCTCTCAATCACTGTGGACTCAAAACCCAATCACGTTGAGCTTAAAGGTCTCGTTGGCTGCGCTGGTCACAACTGCCAATTACTGATCATGCAATTATGTATGAATGCACATGTCCAAATAGCCAAATCTACACCATAATCGATTCCCATTTAACATATTCACATATGTCAATCCCAAGTAATCACATGAAAATCAATTATCGCGCCGATATTTCATTCAAAATATTTCAGACACCCATGGTCCGAAATCAATCAAAATCAAATATGCATATTCCCATCCATTATCTCCACAGTTGTATAAGTGCAAAATATAACCAAATAATAATTGAGAAATCATCTAGGTTACTCACCTAATAACTTCCGAGCTAATGCCGGGAAGTCTCTGCCACGTCCGTGGATCTACGGTCCAACTGAGCCTCTATAGTAATTAAAATAGGTAAACATTACCAACTGTATAGTTAGAATGACCAAACAATGCACATGGAATAATTAGAATGTGTATAATGCATGTTCATGAATTCCAGGCCCTAATCTCATTTTTTTCCCTCAGAAAAATCCGTCTAAAAATTAGAAAACTATTGGCGCTGACGGCGCGCAATTCGGACCTCTATAGGTCCCCAATTAAATAAAACAGTGATTACCGAACAATTACCCGGGGTCACGTCAATTTCCCGTCCAAAAATTCCCAAATTTTCACAAAATAAAATTAAATATTATACGAATCCGATGCCTCAAGAATCAGGTCAATCGGACGTCGGACGGAAAAGAAATTGACAAAGGAAGCAAGAAATCCTAAAATACCCATTTAACAAATCAAAATAATAATAACAAAATAAATAAAATAAAAAGAAAACCAGCCTCGCTCCAGCGAGGCTGGTTTATCCAGCCTCGTCACTAGGGTGAGGCGTCACCCTAGTGACGCTGCCCCTTATTAAGCCTCGTCACTAGGGTGAGGCGTCACCCTAGTGATCAGGCACAATTCTCATTCCCCTTCCCCTTTTTCCTGATTTTTACTCTAACTTCCAATACCCATAAATCTTAGCACACAATTCAGAAAAATACAAACTATACCTCATTAGAAAGCTTATGAAACCCTCTACAATTCTCAAGAAGACCACAAAAATTAATTCCAACCCTAAGGGTGTCAAAAATCTAATCAAAGATGCTGCCTAGTCCATACCTCTTAAAACAGAACAGCACATGGTAAATTTAGTAACTCTCATTCTGTTCAGTCAAAAATTGCACAATAAATATGCTCATCAAGATCACAATGTCAGCTACAATTTTCATGAACAACCCAAAATCAAATTCCATTGCTAAACAAGTCAATTAATTCACTCAATGTTACTGTCCCTGAAACCATGCAATTTGAACAGTACTGATAACAAACATATCTCCCTGTACACAAGTCAGAAAAATCCAAACTTTACATCCCTGAAAGATAAATCCTCAAACTTCAAGTTTCATGAAGAACTCAAACTCCAATTCGATTTCTAACAATTTCAAATCTGTTATGCAAGTTTCTGACCTAATCAACACTTAAAACCACAATGTAGGTTCAGCCTTTGAAATTCCATATCTCCCACATCTGATTTCCAAAAATTACATGCCATACACCAATTTCAAGATCAATGAGTCATCTAGAACTCTTCAGTAGATCCCTAAAACCAGTTCTGTCCACAAAAATTACAAAAATTACTCCAAAACAGAATGTACACCAAATTTGCTAATCCAGCTAGGTTTCACTCAATACATAACAACAGTCAATAGTTATCAGGCCATAACTCCTAATATACAACTCGAAAATAGCAAGATCAGTGGAAATGGAAAGCTAACTCAATATTCTACAACTTTCATGAAGACCATTTTCCCAAATTCCATATCAATAAATTTATAAAATCAGCAAAATAATCAGGTCATAGTGTCGGTTACTGTTCACAGGCAATAAAACAGTAACTTTCCATGTAAATTTTCGACCTTCTAACATTGAAATTTAACAACACCTATTTCACACTAAATTGAAGCCAACATCCCAAAGTTTCATTGGGCACAAACCTTGCCTCATTTGCACACCTACACAATTAGTTATGATCAAAACATTACAATAGGTCAAAATGCATTTTCTAGCTTTTCAACTACTACCTATTTCCTATCACTTCTAACATCAATAACACATCACTAAGCATCCATTCCTACTTCTAATTCAACCACACACTTACACAACACTTATTTGTATATTTACACAAAAGTTGGCAGCACACATATACACAATTCCCATACTTTATTCCCAATCATTAAGCATTATAAACATCTTTAATAACATCACTCATCATATACTTTAACCACCATAACCAATTTCCTCACACAAGCATACTTTAAAACCATTCAAACCTACCCCTTTCATGATCAAATAAATGCACAAGTGCTTCCCATGCATGCTTCTAACTACCATGGTACTCAATTCATCATTAAACCAACATGGAAAGCTTAATTAAAGCTTAAAACCTTCACTTAACACTTACCTCCAATAAAGCTTCCTTTAAAGAATCAACTACCAACTTTAACTTCTACACTTGAAATACCAAAACACCAACCTCCATCACTTCCCAAGCATATACCAAACTCATCATCATCTAGCTTTGATGGGAGTAAAGAGAGTAGCTTAAAGATATGGAGAAAATGGAGAAAGGAGAGCAAATTTTCGATAGTTTAAATCAAGAGTTTGTGTGATGTATGTGTTTCGGATGGCTTCACAAAGCCTTAAACACTTTCATTTCCTTTCCTTTAACACATATCCGAGAGAGCATTGAGAGAAGCATTTAATGAGGCTTCTAAATGGCAAATTGTGATTGGTTTATGATTATAAGAAAAGTCAAAGTATCATTTATTTAATCCAGTCCAAAATTTTACTCCATTAAACTCTAATGACCCTACTTTCAGTCCCAAAATAAAATGCCCAACATTGAAGTGCCATTGGGTAGCAATTTTCGCTACCGAAAATCGATCGGTTCATTAATGGCGATTTTATCGATCAGAATTTAAGAATTTTCCCGAATCATTTTTCGAGAATTATTGAAATTCCTAAAATTGTAAAACATGTAATGATGCACTCAAATAATTTTCAATCACAAAATTACCTTTTCTACCCCAAAACATGTTTAGGCGATTCTGGCGATTTTTTGCGGTCGAATTTTCTAGAAAAATTCCAGAAAAATTCAGAAAATCCTTAAAATGTAAAACAATTTATGGCGCGATTCGAAAAAATTTCCAAACTCAATTACTCCTTTAATTTTACGAAGTTCAATTTAAAACCTAAGTAGAAAAATGTCATGAATGCATGTATACTATGTGCATATGCAACCAATCGATAAGTATAGAGACTATATCTTTATCGCATGCGAGATATAATTTAATATCCCGAACCCGACCTAATTACCAAAATACCCTTTCCTATAGGAGAGGGGATGTTACACTTGCTACTGGAGCATATGTCTCATTGTAGTCTATTCCTTCTTGCTGATTATAGCCTTTTGCTACTAATCTAGCCTTATTTCGACCCACTCTTCCTGATTCGTCTAACTTTTTCTTAAAGACCCATCTGGTTCCTATAATGGATTTCTTAGGGGGTTTCGGAACTAAGGACCAAACATTATTCTTAGTAAATTGATTCAGCTCCTCTTGCATGGCTAACACCCAAGCTTCGTCTCGAAGAGCTTCCTCAACCTTCTTAGGCTCTATTTCAGAGATAAAAGCCATATTAGCTTCTCTTACGAATCGGGCCTTGTCTAACTCCTTACGAGGTCTCTCCGATAATCAACTCTTACGGATGAGAACTTTTATATTTCCGATCTTTTTCGGTCTAATAGTTTCTGGAATATCTTCAACTTTGTCTTGTTGAGTACCTGGTGCTGGAGTTTTTGTTGTGTCGTTTAAGTTCTTTGAAGGACCTTCACTCTCCATGTCATCTTCCTTATGGGATTGGGAACTATCATCAAACTTGACATGGATGGTCTCCTCAACTGTCTTTGAAATAAGGTTGTACACCTGGAATGCCTTAGACGAGGATGAGTAGCCTAGAAAGATTCCTAGATAGGTCTTTGAATCGAATTTATCCAACTGCTCCTTTGTATTCAGAATAGAGCACTTGCACCCGAATGGATGAAAGTAAGATATGTTTGGTCTTCTTCCATTCCATAACTCATAAGGAGTCTTCTTCAATATGGGTCGTAAGATAATTCTATTCTGAATATAATATGTTGTATTCACAGCTTCTGCCCAGAAGTACTTAGGAAGATTCATCTCACAAAGCATAGTCTAGCCATTTCTTGAATCGTCTGTTCTTCCTTTCAACAACTCCATTCTGTTGTGGAGTCCTGGGAGCAGAAAAATTGTGGAAAATTTCATTCTCTTCACAGAATAATCTAAACTTCATGTTCTCAAACTCTCCACCATGGTCACTCCTGATACTAGCTATAGACATTCCTTTTTCAATCTGTAACTTTCTGGATAAGGTCCTAAAACACTTAAAAGATTCATCTTTGTGTGATAAAAATAATATCCAACAAAATCGAGTAAAGTCATCAACAATAACAAGTCCATATTTCTTTCCGCCAAGACTTATTGTCCTTGTTGGACCAAATAAATCCATATGTAACAACTCTAAAGGTCTAGATGATATTACAAAATTTTTAGAAGAAAAAGAAGTTTTAACTTGTTTTCCTTTCAAACAATTTTCACAGAAAAACTCATTGTCAAACTCATTTTTGGTAATCCTCTTACCAAATCAAATTTTGCCAACTTTGAAATGTGTTTAAAAGAGACATGACCTAGCTTTTTATGCCAGACTAGTCTTTCTTTTTCAGAAGATAGAAAACATGAAATATTTTGACTTTGAAAATCTTCTAAATTAATTTTGTAAAGATTATTTCTTCTCTTGGCAAAGAAAAGTATAAACCCATCTTTGTTTCTGACTTCACAAAGATTTTGATTGAATGTGACTGTGAAACCAGAATCACACAATTAAGCGTATTGATCAAATTATGTTTGGACCATCAACAAGCAAATTACATTATTTATGCATGCAAAGGAATCTTTACATATTTTACCGATTCCAATAATCTTGCCTCGCTTGGTTGTCTCAAAGTTACCGATCCTCCTTCTTATCTTGAAGATCTAGGAACATAGGCCTTCTTCCGTCATATGTCGCGAGCATCCACTGTCTAAATACCAATAGTGCTTGCCGCATCTTCCAAGGAAGGATATCTGCAGGAGAAACTACTTTATTTTTTGGTACCCATATTTTCTTGGGTCCTTTAGGGTTAGTAGCATGCACATGATGAGTTCTTTGATGCATATTACTAGTACGTTGATTAACACGAGATTTATTATAGTTTCTCTTTTGAGAGAAAGAGTTCTTATGAGGATGAGACTTATTGCCTGTAAACCCTAATCCGGTTTTATCACTTGGATGTCTACATTTTCCAAGCATCTCATTGATTTTCTTTGTGCTCTTGGTGAAAGTAGCTAAATCAGCTGACAGATTTTTAATTCTTAGTTTTAGCTTATTGATCTCTTCTGATCTATCTACGACTTTCTTTTTCTCCTCTAATTGCTTCTTCAGACAGATATTTTTTCTCTCTATAACTTTTGTATGTCTAATGTTTTCTACATACTTTCTCTTTAACAGTTTGTACTGTTTCAGAATAACATGATAATCTTCTAACAATTCTGAGTAGGCATCATGCAAGTTATCGTAATCAGATTTTACCTCCTCAACACTTTCTTCCTTGGCTACCAGGCAGATGTTTGCATGTTCAGACGACTCGGAACCTGTATCTGACTCTGATGAATCTAGGTCCTCCCATGTTGCCATCATGCTTTTCTTGCCTTCTTTACTCTTCTTGGGTTTCTTCTTTAGAGTAGGACATTCGGACTTGTAGTGTCTAGGCTTATTGCACTCGTAGCAAATGACAGATGAGTTCTCTGGTTTAGCTTCATCTTTTTCATTCTTCTTGAATGTCTGATTTCCTTTGGACTTCTTCTTCCACATGCATCTTATCTTTCTAGAGATGAACGATAATTCGTCATCTTCATCACTTGACTCTTTTTCTGATTGGCTGAAGTCTTCATTCTTTGATTCTTCAATCTTTAACGCTTTTGATGACTTCCTCCTTCTTTGAGTCTTGTGATTCTTTTGTCCGGCCTTCAGTGCTATCGACTTTTCCTGTTTAGGCTTTTCTTCAGCATCGAGTTCAACTTCATGAATCTTCAAGGATCCAAGCAACTCGTCAAGCTTTAGCACGCTCAAATTTTTGGCTTCCTGCACCGCAGTAACTTTAGGTCTCCACCTCTTCGGAAGACTTCTTAAGATCTTTCGAACATGATCTTGATTGTTGTACGTTCTTCCAAGAGCTTTCAATCCATTGACAATTGTTTGAAATCTTCCAAACATTTGATCAATAGATTCTTCATCTTTCATCCTGAAAAGCTCGTACTGGAGCACAAGAATACTTATCTTGGATTCTTTAACTTGACTTGTCCCTTCGTGAGCAATGGACAATGTGTCCCACATCTCCTTCGCAGTGTCGCATCCGTGGACTTTGTTATACTCGCTCCTGCTTAGGGCACAGGTCAAGAAGAACTTCACTTTCGAGTTTAGCTGTATCCTCACCTTTTAGTCAGTTGTCCATCTGATTCGTGGAATAGAATTCCCATCTTCATCTACTGGTGTATAAGGTCCATTATCTATCACCTCCCAAAGGTCAACATGAGTAGATTCTATGAATAGCCGCATCCTATCTTTCGATAATGATAATCTTTTTAGTTGAATCTTTGGAGGTCTAGTAGTGAGGCTCCTTCGCGATATAAATATGTGATTCGCCATTATCTTTGATCCACACTTTGTTATAGTGATCCTTGGATACCAGACCCTGATACCAATTGAAGTGAATCACACGTTAATACAATACTTAGAAAAGCGATATAAGAATGCGAGAAGGGGGTTGAATTGTGTATTCTCCTTTTTGAAATTCTTTCAAAACTATTTGTTAGAAATAATATTCTTTACAGAACTTCCGATAGATTTTAATTAATCAAAACTTTGAAAACTTTGTTTCTGAACTAAGTAATGATAAAACTTGAATCTAAAAGAGATAGAGTAAGAGTAGTTGACCTGACGATTTATCTGGTTCACCCCAAACCGTGGGCTACGTCCGATCCTCGAGTTCTTTACGAGATTTCACTATCTCTTCAACTTTTACAAGTATTCTTTACGAGCCTCTTCAGGTCTCTACAATCAGTATTCTTTCACACTTAGCCTCTACAGGCTTTCTGCACTACTTTCTCATAGAAAAGTGTTTGAAAACTTGTTACAGTAAAATAGCTCTCGGCTAATTTGCTCAGTATACTTTTTACGATCGCGTAGATGTAATTTAGCCAATTTTTCAACTAACTTTACAATCTTCGACTTCGACTTGTATTTATAGCCTTCGTCTCCAACTGCTTCTTGATTCTTGTTTTTGGATTCTTGCTTCTTGAATCTTGTTTCTTGAATCTTTAAGAAAACGGTTAATCAGTTGAGTTCTGTAACTAACCCAAACTGACTCTTGCGTCTTCTTTTTGAATTCTGCGTCTGTCTTTCTCCGTCTGTATTTTTTACGTCTGTGTTTCTACGTCTGCGTCTGCGTCTGCTTTTCTGTTCATCTGCGTCTGCGTCTGTTCTTTCAATTCGCGTCTTCATCTATTTTTATTTTGTGTATGCATTTACAAATGCGTATTTACATTTTTTAAATACGTGTCTTCGTCTTATTTCTATTAAATCTGCGTCTTCGCGCTTAAATCGTATTTAACCGTTTGTATTGCTTCTTCTGTTTTTGTTTTTCTTTTATTTTTCTCTTTGTTATACATCAAAATTATATCTAAGTGAAGTCATTTTGACTTAACAATCATGTGTGATACAAGCAATGATGTAATAGGGGCAGTTTTAGGACAAACAATGGGCAAAGCTTTGCATGCCATCTATTATACCTCGAAAACTCTTAACACAACTTAATTGAATTATTATACAACTGAAAAAAGAACTTTTGTCTGTGGTTTTTGCTTTGGAAAAAGTTTAGTCTTATTTGCTTGGTGCTAAAGTAATTGTTTATTTTGATCATGCAGTTTTATGATACTTACTCATGAAGAAAGAAGCAAAACTAAGACTGATCAGATGGATTCTCCTCCTTCAAGAATTCAAGTTGAGGATACGAGACAAGAAGGGGCCAAAAATGTGGTTGCTAATCACCTTAGTCGATTGATTAAAGAAAAAGATGACATCCCTTTGTAAGAGACATGAACAATTACTTTTTGTCAATTTGACACCACCATAGGATACAGATTTTGTGAATTTCTTAGTTACTAAAAAATTACCTCTTGGTTTGTCAATGGCTTAGAGGGATAAGTTAAGGAATGAAGCGAGATACTATGTTTGGGATGACACGTATATATGGAGGCATTGTGCAGATCAAGTCACTAGGAGGTGTGTACCTAAAACTGAAACATCTTTGATCTTAGCCTTCTACCATTTGTATGCATGTAGAGGACACTTTAAAGTAAGGAGGACTACCTATAAAGTTTTGCAGAGTAGTTTCTACTGGCCCTCAATGTTTAAGGATGTATACATCTTCTACAAGTTATGTGACAGGGATCAATTGCCACAAAATCCTATTCTTTTATATGAAAATTTTGACATTTAGGTATTGACTTTATGGCACCTTTCCCTCCATCTTTTGGTTTTAAACATATACAATCAATTATGTTTCTAAATGGGTGGAAGCTAAAACCACTAGAACTAATAATGCCAAAGTTGTTACAGATTATATTAAAGCTAACATCCTTTCTAGGTTTGGGATGCCAAAGGCAATCATCAACGATAGGGGAACCCATTTTTGCAATAGGTGATGGAAACCCTGTATAAGAAATATCACGTCATACACAAGGTTTTTACATCTTACCATCCCTAAACCAACGAACAAGTTGAAGTGTCGAATCGAGAAATCAAGTCAATCTTAGAGTAAACAGTGCAACCCAATAGAAAGGATTAGAGTATAAGGCTAGACGACGCACTAGGGGCCTATAGGATGACTTATAAAACACCAATCGGGATGACTCCGTATAGATTGATGTTTGGTATGTCATGTCACGTTTCAGTGGAGTTGCAACAATAGGCGTATTGGGCTATAAAAGATGTAATATGAATTTGGATGATGTGGGTGTGCATAGGAAGCTACAATTGCAAGAATTGGAGGAGATACGAAATGACTTATATTAGAACGCAATGATATATAAGGAGGAGACGAAGGCTTTTCATGATAAGATATTTTTAAGGAAACGCTTTTTTATGGGTTAGAGAGTGCTTCTATATCACTCTATATTCAAATTATTCCCAAGTAAGTTACGTTGTCGTTGGGTTGATCTGTTTGTTGTTACTCATGTCTTTCGTTGAAGCCGTATTATGGAGGCTTCTAAACGGAGGATATGGAAGTGTTGATACTAAAAGACGTAAATGAAATCACTTGATGCAGGCAATATGGAGTTAAGCCAACAACAATAAACAAAAGACTTATTTGGGAGGCAACCTAAGGGAAGTTGATTTCTGTTTATTTACATTTTCACATTTGCTATTTTCGTTAAATGCTTCATTTCTTGCGTTTGATGTTACATTAAGGACAATGTAAGTTTTAAGTGTGAGGGAGGGATCTTAATTTTTATGCATGTATTTTAGCTTAATTGTTGCTTATGTGGCTTTTTAGACGGTTTTCAAAATCAAACATTTTCTCTTTTTCTATTGCATTTAAGATCATATAATTAGAGTGTGAATTGACTAGAAAAATCCATGACAAATTTAGCATGTACTCTTGCTCTTGTGATTTGTCAATATACATTATCTTTAGAAGAGTAGTAACTAGAGGTAGACATAATCTAGAGAGATTTTGAGCATTATTAGACTAACACGTACATATCGGTCTCATTGTCTTTATGTTTATGTGTGACTTCTATGACATGTATATCCTGACTTTGCTTTGATTTTCTATTTAAGACCACATTTTATCACATGCATTAACATAAAAATGATTAGGCATTCTTTGTTTTTATAAACTATATTAGCTAAATAGCTACCTGTTGATATGATTTTTCCTTTATTAAGGCTTGGTGAGCTTTATTAGCATTCCTTTTTGTACTGACCACATTACGTGCTTTTAAAATTAACCAAATGTCTTACTCAAGCCATAAAGCTAGTAGAGCATTTGTTGATTATTGAGTTTGTGGATTTACAAAAGTATAAGTGTAGGGTATGCATATATGTGGGTTGGTCATATTTATCATAATGTCATTTATGAAATTTCCATGTTGATGTAGCTTCTTTCAATGTTTATATGAAAAAAAGAAAAAATAAAAAGAAATAAAAATGTGTTTAAATAAAAGTATCCAGGAGGAAGTGCACTTGTTTTGAAAAGTTATTATGATTGGTCTTTCCTCCTAAAGTTATATTGAATGTGTGATTTGAGTTTGTTGAATATGAGGTAGATGTTATCTTGGAATGTTCAGCAAAGGAGTGGAGAATCACTCTAAAATGGAGAATACCATACTTGAACCTGGTTGGCCGAATACTGACATAGATCTGTCATTAGTTAAGAAGTGGTGGGAAAGGGGGTGACCCGTTGCCATCCAGAGTGACCTCGCGCGATGAAGAGAAAATTAGAAACGAAATCGCTGAATATGAGGTGGATGTTATCTTGGAATGTTCACTCCTCGTAGTTTCAATATATTGTTATCATCATTCTTTATAAGTGATCGCTTTTGATTATTTATACTTCATGTGGTTTGTGTGTGAGAACCTAAATTTGAGATGTGAAATATAATTTATGCATTCATTATAGCTGATGGTACATAGTTTTGAATGAACCTTAGTTTATGTGCTTGATGTTTCATTGAGTTTTACTTTTGTTTCACTAGCTTTGATGACTTTCATGCTACTTTTCCTAAATACATCTCACCTTACCTTTCCCACATTACAACCTTAGAAAAGCACTTTGATTCATGGTTATGCATGTAGTATCCCACTCCCGCGCGACCCGAACCCGACATCGACGGTGATATCCGAGTCCGTGCCCCGCGAGGATGGCGTGCTAAAACACTCATTCAGTAGTCGGTACATTGTTTTTTTCACATAACAAATATATGCGGAAATCAATGCCCAAGTTGGGTCCTCATTCAATCATATACAAATTCATTATACACAATTTCCAATAGCCACTTGGGCCTATTTCCCAAATACAAATATACACTTCAATACATAAATAAAGACACACAATGCAGACGCGAACTGATCCCGACTCTAATCCTTCATTTGAATCCTGCAAATATACTCCCGTTGGTTTAACGGGGTATTCTTCTGATCCTGAAAAATAATTGAAAATTTTGGGTGAGTTTTGCGAACTCAGTGAGTGACCATCATCGATGGCTCACTCATCACATATTACATAAGACACATATATTTCATAAATCACATTTCATTACACATTTTTCCAACATCGCACATGTTCATATCATTTCACATTCAATCACTGAACCAATCTCACTTTATTTCCTATATCACAATATTTCCCATGTTCATATCATTTCGTTAACAACCATATTGAATCACATAAACTTTTTCAGTCATTTCACATTCAATATCATTTAATCATTTATGTCATGCATACTCAGTATATATGAGACTCACTTTCCAATTTTTACTCTATTGTGACCGAGTGCCTAACTATTACATTTAAGAGCTCATTAGTATCTGTCCCTTATCCGATAATGGATACAGGGCTCATTTGTAGCGCCCCCTCATCGTAGGATACACATCGGGAAACCCGAAGGTCGCTCCGATACAAATCCCACGATGAAGGTGCACCACCAGAACATTTCCCCATAATATCCACATGGCATCGCAATAATTTAAAACCATAACATAACACAATATCAGAAACCGCTAAATTTTTAAAATCATAATATCAATCTGATACAGTCATCCAGCAACAGAATAGACAAGTCTATCAGTCCCCTAAACAAAACCAAAAAGGAAACTGATACAAACATCTATCCTAAGTCATCCTCAAAATCTAACCCAAATTGACCACATGTGCCATCGTTATCGCTTCTCCCGCCAAAGACGCCGACGGTAGGAAAAGGCTATCTCCGGAGCTAGGGGTTTATTCTATCAGTCCTGAAAAATAGGTTGCAATTTTGGGTGAGTTTGCGAACTCAGTGAGAAACCATCATCGATGGTTCACTCAAATCATGCATTACGCAAATTGCGTACAGACGCACTGATAGTATTGATTAACGGTATTATATAACAATTTCGATAGTTTATAACGGTTTACATGATATTTTACAACGATTATACGATGTCGGTGACAATATTACAGTAGCATAGAACATTTTATAGTATCACATCACAATTTACAGTAAATCATGGCATCACACAATTCATTAATCATCACACAATGTGGCAATTCAATCAGTCATGTATATAATGCATATGAGACTCTTTCCAGTTATTCAGTATTGTGCCCAAGTGCTCGATCGATTGTTCGATGGGGGACGCGTCGAGATTTCTCCCCTCGGGCTAGGGCAAGTCGAAAGATATTCGAGCTCGAGGCTCTTTTCAGTGATAATAGCAACTTGGGTCACATTCCATTATCTGATCATGCATGCAATGTATGCAATGCAGTGTTTAATGATTTGCGATATCTATTATAAAGCCCGATATTCTTGTACTCGATAATCGATGATATGGCTATAAAGCCCGATTGCATTTCTCAATGTCATACTGATAATTCATCGATCTGATAATCCAATCGATGCAGTGAAAGTGATCATGCAATTTCACGATCTAATCTGATGAGGCATACCATCCGATCATGTATATTTCAGAAATCATCTGATTTCACATTTGGCAAGTAATTCACGTTGAGCATTTAAGCGATCGAGAATTTGAGAAACCAACTAGGTTACTCACCAGTAACTTCCGAAACTCGCTCTGGAAGTTCCAAAGAATGTCCGTGTATAACAGAAAAAATACAGTCCCATTACTAGATGCTCAATTAAACCATTCAGTAATGCATATGTCTCAGTGAGATGATGTACAATGCATGTTCACGATTTTCCCCGCGCTGAAACCCAATTTTGAACTCTTAGGTCCAACTCTAACACTTTGCTCAATTGATCGACAATAATTGATCCAATCCTGAAATTCAGTTCAATTTCCTCAATTCAAAGTCCCTATAACAATTCCCTATTCATTGGGTCAAAACCTCCATTGAAAATCTCAATTAAAACTCCAATTGTCTCAATTTAAAACTTAGGTCATACTATGAACCATAATTGACCTTATTCTCGATGAATCAATACCATTTAAATTAAATTCCAATCCTCAAAATTATCCTCAATAGTAAGCCTCTATCCCTAGTTCACAATGAATCAAGAATCACCTCAATCGGAGGTCTATAGTATAAATTATACCCAATAAATTAACACTCATCCATTCAAAATTTCTATCCCTCGTCGCGACCTACGCCCCTTCGCCGCGACGTGGGAAGCTCGTTCGTCGCAACGTGGAGACCGCTCGTTGCGACAAATAAATCCACGCTCGTCGCGACGTCCAACCGAGCTCGTTGCGACGAATAAATCATTATTCATCACGACGAAGCCCTCACGCCTCTGCGCGCTCGTCGCGACGTGCGAAGGCCCGATCCTCTTCTCCGATCGATTTCCGCCATTAATGCTCTTTAAGCTCAACATTTAAAACCCTAACTACACAATCAACCATGATAAATGCCATAAATGCATGGAACAACCATTAATAACAACATTAAAGTCATAAATACTTACCAATCACAGCCTCAAACCACAAATCCCTCAAATCACCGTAAATCCTAAATCCTTCAAAATCAACGATTAATCCACTCCAAATCCTTCTCAACCTTCAACAATCACAATAAATCACTTAGCCTAGCACAATAAGAGGGAAACCACATGAAAGATCGAAGAATCCTTACCTATGGAGGAAATCGAAATCACCGTAGAGAAGGGAGAAGAAGAAATGAGTTTTGCCTTAGGATAAATCCTCAATTCTCAAAACCTAGGCTATTTATAGACTTAAGTCTCCGAATCAGTCCAAATTTTAGTCTCCAAATTTCAATGGCTCAACATTTTAATTTCCTATCAGTATAACTCTAATTTTTCCTTTGCCATTGGACAATTCTTTCAGTACCATACAGTCAATCGGTTTGTCACTCCAAAATTTCCGGTCCGGGCATTTTCTCCCGAATTTCCCAAAAATTTCCTATAAGTCACTATCAATTACCAATCGTTCTTAGGCTATTCTAAATCAGTCATTCGAGTCCATTTACTCCTAATTTCTCAATTAGTCATAATCCAATCAGTCCAGTCAGTTCACAATCCAATCAGTTCATACTTACAATTAAAACGCCGAAAAATCATGAATGCATGTACCATGAATAAATGCATATGCAATAAACCTGTTCCTCTATAATTAGAGGCCAGTAACATGCTCAATCAGTGAATGCAATGAAACCTATCACTCTAACCCAATATTACCATAATGCCCTTGCTAACAGTAACGGGATGTTACAATTCACCCCTCCTAATAAAAATTTCGTCCTCGAAATTTAATACCTATCAGATCAAATAAATGAGGATACTGACTCCTCATATGCTCCTCAGTCTCCCATGTAGCTTCCTCAGAAGAGTGGTTCTTCCAAAGGACTTTCACCAATGGAATTACCCTGTTCCTCAGTTGCTTGACCCGTGATCCAATAATCTGTACCGGCTCCTCAACATAGGTCAAATCACTGGCTACCTCAATCTCCTGAGCTGGGATCACATGCATCGTGTAACACCCCACTCCCACGTGACCCGAACCCGTTGGTAATATCCTAGTCCGTGCCCCGCGAGGGTGGCGTACTACATCAGTCAGTAAACTCGGTATACTTTTTTTTTCATTTCACGTTAAAAGGAAATAGTTTCAGTCATTACACATTCACGCGGAATAAGCAGTAAACAGTAGAAAATTTCTATCATTTAGTAATACTTTTACAAGAACCATAAAATACAAATACAAATCAATTTACAAAGATTGCGGAAGATAATATTTAGAAACACTAATGCAGACGCGAACTGATCCCGACCTCTATCCCAATTTGCACCAGACATACTCCCATGTCAAACGGGGTACTCTTCTAGTCCTGAAAAATAGATTGCAATTTTGGATGAGTTTGCGAACTCAATGAGAAACCATCATCGATAGTTCTCCCAATTCATGCATCATATAACAATCTGATGTCGGCGATTCTGTAATACTACGATCTACGATCGTAGTAATATCTGATTACAATAATTATGCAGTTATAGTCATAATAATTTGCAATATCTGATCACGATCCACTCGCGGTAGCCATACGGTCATTTCGGGCATTGATGCGATGCAATGATACATGTGACTCTTTCCAATTATTACGATGTTGTGACCGAGTGCATAACGAAGCGATGGCACGCTTAGCGTCGGGAGGTAGAACTCCCTCGAGCTCAAGCTCTTTTCCAAGATCGGTCGATGAGACGCTTGGCGTCTAGGAGTAGACTCCTTCGAGCTCAAAGCTTCGCGATGTCGATGTCGATGGCGACTCGGTTCACAATTATTCTTTATCAGTTTATGCATCTGTGCATGGATACACATGCCCATTTGAACAGTCACGTAATAGTATATCATTCACAATGATCAGTGATCTACAGTTAATTAACAGTTAATATTTTACAGTCAAGCAGTCAATTAACAGTCCATATCGCATAAGTAATCACATTGCACAGTCCATAATTCCTAAGCACAGTAATCCCCATAGGGCAGTCAAGTCACAATAAACACATAGATTGAGGTAACCACCTAGGTTACTCACCTGTAATTCCGAGCCAAAATCTGGAAGTCTCAGTGACGTCGATGGACCGACGCTCCAAGTGTGACTCTATAATGATGACGATATATAAACATTATCAATTGTTCAATCAGAACTATTTCAGAATGCACATGTAACACTTAGAAGGTGCACAATGCATGTTCATGATATTCCCAGCCCTATTCTATTTTTTCCATTAGGAAAAATCTATCTAAAAATTAGAAACCTATTGGCGGCGACGGTGCATAAATCGGACCTCTATAGGTCCCCAATTAAACAAAAGCAGTGATTAAAGGCTCAGATTACAGGGGCCACGTCAATTTTCCGTCTAAAAATTTCCAATTTCTCACAAAATAAAATTCAATGTGTTACCAATCCGATGCCTCAAGAATCAAGTCAATCGGACGTCGGACGGAAAAGAAATTGACAAAAGAAACCAAAATTCAAATTAAACAATTAATATATATATCCTTATTTCCTTCTCTTTTTCTTATGGTCAAACAGAAAGTCAAACACCTATAACTCCTTGCACACAATTCAGAAGATTACAAACCATATCTCGTTGGAAAGATAATGAAAAACTCTACAAGTTTCAAGAAGACCATAAAAATCAATTCCACCCCTAAGGGTGTCAAAAATCCAATCAAAGATGCTGCCTAGTCCATACCTCTTAAAACAGAACAGTACATGGTAAATTTAGTAACTCTCATTCTGTTCAGTCAAAAATTACACAATAAATATGCTCATCAAGATCACAATGTTATCTACAATTTTCATGAACAACCCAAAATCACATTCACTTGCTAACTAGGTCAAATAATTCACCAAAGCATCAGCCCTCTGAAATCAACCAATCTGGACAGTGATTTTACAAACAGTATAACTCCTTGTACAAATGTCTAAAAATTGCATACTTTATACCCATGAAAAAATAAAACATAGTACTACACTTCTCATGAAGGGCTCAGAATCAAATTCCATCATTAACCAATTTAAAACAGTCTTGCAAGTTACTGCCCTGATCAGCAGCCCATGACCTAACTTCAGTCCAATCTTTGAAAAAGCATAAGTCCCAATTCTGGTATCTAAAAATAGCATGCTATATACCATTTTCAAGATAATTTCTTCCTCTACAACTTTTCAGAAGAACACTCACACCAATTCAGTTCACATAAATTGTTAAAATTGCTCCCAAACAGAAAGCCCGCAAAATCAACACTGTGACTAGGTTTCTCCAAAAAGCATAAAACCAATCAATAGAAATCAGTTCATATCTCCCAATATACAACTCGAAAATTAGCAAGATCAGTGGCAATGGAAAGCTAACTCAATATGCTACAACTTTCATGAAGACCATTTTTCCAAATTCCATCTCAATTAATTTAGAAAAATCAACAAAGTAATCAGGTCATATACGCGAGTACTGTTCACAGACCCTACAAACAAAAACTTTCCATGCAAAAATTCACCCTTCTAACCTTACAATTTAACAACGCCTATTTCACACAAATTTGAAGCCAACATCCCAAAGTTTCATTAGGCATAAACCTCACCTCATTTTCTCACCTACACAATTAGTTATGATCAAAAAATTGCAATAGGTCAAATTGCATTTTCCAGCTTTTCAACTACAACCTAACTCCTATCACTTCTAACATCAATAACACATCACTAAGCACCCATATATACCTCTAATTCAACCACAATTTCATCACAACATATATTTATATGATTATACAAAAGTTGGCAGCACTAACACAAATTATCTTCCTAAATTTTCCATTCATCTCACCTTGCAAAAGCAAGCCAAAACCAAGCCAAAGATCAATGCAAACCATATTCTTTCACTCACCTCTCACAAACATAAACTCATACCCAAACAATCAAACAACAAGTTTCATGAAATTAATACACAATAAGTCATAATTCAAGAACAATAATTCCCAATTAATGCATCTAATTACCATAAAACACAAAGCTTACCTATTAAAGCTTCAAATATTCCAATCTTCCAACTTATCCCAAATTTCCTAACTCTCACTCACCATATACCATCATCATCTTCTCAAGAGGGTGAGGTTTAAAGTTAACCTTTAAGTGAACTAAAAGAAGAGGAAGCCAAGTAAAGAAGGTAGGAAAGATGAACAAAAGAAGAAGAAGATCCATAAAGAAGAGGAGAAGAGGACCCACGTGGGAGAAGAAAACAAGCACTCTAAATCACCTCCAAAGGAAGAATCGTGAGTGGCTTCCAAAAGGTAGTTTAGTATATACATATATATATCATTAAGCTTAAGATTAAGTAGGCAAGTGACATGTGTCACTTGCCACTTGTCTTAATATAAAGGGTCTTTCCAATAATTTCTAGTCCAATTTTCCTCCAAATTCTAATGACTCAAAGTAATAAATCATAAAATCATGTATCTAAAAGTCCAGTGCCATTGTGTAGCAATTTTTGCTACTGAAAATCGACCGGTTCGTTACTTGGAGATTTTTCCCGGTCCGGGAATTTCCCCGAATCATTTTTTTGAAAATTACCTAAATTGCCCAAAATTGTAATACATATGACAGTCCACTCCCAATAATTTTTTAAACACGAAAACCACATTTTTCACTACAAAAACACATTTAGGTCATTTACCGGTGATTTTGCCGGTCCGGGAATTTTCTCCGGATAATTCCAAAAAAATTCCCATAAATCCCTAAAAATGTAAAACACTCAATGGCGCACTCCAAATAATTTTTCGAACCCATTAACCACGTTAATCCCAAGAAAATTGTCTTAGGCACGCAAACCGAGAATATCATGTATGCATGTACAGTAATTTCATGTGCACAATTGTGACTGTGTATCAGTCCTAGTATGCTTGAACAGTACTAATTAATCCCTCTCAATCCCTTCCTATGACAAATTTCCTATTTTACCCTTCCAATAAGGGGTGGGATGTTACAATTCCCCCCTCCTTACAAAAATTTCGTCCTCGAAATTCTCAATCAACGATCAAGATATGACCGTAATCATACTTTCCTATACGTCCCATACACTTTTCCACTCAATAATTCATTTTCCGAAAGGTCACAGTAACCATTTTCAGTCAGTTGTTTAGTTACTAATTTGGCCAATTCATTAACACTCATCACAGTAGACGCATTTAACAAGGCTATCAGTTGGCGATCTTACTATCATACTATCTCACTTGCCATTTCCAGAGTAATCATTTCCTTTAGTTCCAATGCTATGACTCAGTTCATTATTTCCGAACATGTTCAGTTATCACGTGTTATCCATCCAGTCTAGGTTACTAATGTTACCTTATTCTCACTATCATCCAATACCTTTTTCTCCAGTAATATACAGACTAATTCGTATTCCATTGAGTACATCCTTTTCAGGTGATACATACCCTAACCTCCTTTATCTCGTCAGGGACGATTCACATTCATTTGGTACCAATACAATGGCATTTAGCTCCATTTCGCTATAACCAGTGATACTTTACCTAATGCAGTCATTCTTTATATCCACTGACTCTTAGTTCAAATTCAACTCTCCTAAAATTTCTAGCTTCGATTGCTCAATTTCTTTGCTCACCAATTCCTTTGCGCAATCACTTTTGTCAGGTACATATACTTCTTCCTTGAATCACTCAATACTGTTCTTCCGATTTTACTCAAACGTCTAGATGCAGTATGAAATTCATCATTTTGACTCTTGAACTTTTAGCCTTTCTTAACTCTATCTAGCTCCACTATCTACAAACTTCCATGGTCTAGTAACACTTCCCTTTGCTCCATATTCTACGTGACATTTTGCCTTCTTGAGTGGAAACCCCAATATCTGTATTTATTCTGTTCAGTTCAGAATTATCTGTTCACTATTTGAGACTACAGTAGACCTTTATCAGTATAATATCCAGTTGTGTATGTCGTTCAAACTCCAAACTTTTCTCAAGTTACATGATGTATACCTTATAGGAATCCAAGGTCTCCAAGGCTTTAAACAATTTCGATGATAACACCAATATCATTTATCAAAGTCAATTCAATTTATTCTTGCTCAACACTTTCAAACACATTCCGCTCATCATCATAATCACTATCATTTGCTTACCTCGCATACTTCCCAATTAGGGTCTTGAGGACTTTTCCAAACATCACTAAACAACATTCTACCTTCTCATTAAGTCCACAATTAATGAATTTACAATCCCTTTATGAAGATAACACTACATCACGTCATTGTCAGTTTTCCCTTTAGGACTTCTTATCTCTATTCATTTCTCTTCCAATTGATTTTTTTGCCATCCACATTGATATATATCATCTGTACTTGGACTTCCATCAATTTCCACGTCATTTGAGTATTTCACTTCACATTGCAATAGGATCATCGCAAATTAAAATTCCACTCATGTTATTGGATACTTTACATTTCCGTACACAATCTGATAACTTCAAGAGTATATTTTTCACTTGTTATGCCTAAATCTCCTCTCGAGATAAGACTCCATTTCACTTTTGATTTGGTACATGTCATGACCATTAATCTTGTTACCATCATTATATTGTTCACGAAATTCTCATCAGCCAATTAGTGTCCCTAATTGCTAGTCAATCATTCTTAACTCTACGCACTATCTCAGTCAGAACAATTTTACGCCATAATTTAAAGATCAGAACATTCCTTGCACTAAGGTTCCGTGTGGCAGTCACCTAAACACTTTCTTTAACACTTATTCAGTAATCTATACCTCAGCATTTTATCCGGAACCCAATTAGTAACCTATACAATTCAGACTTCCATAAGACTCCTTTCCGTTTATGCTAATTCTCAATTAAATAACTGATGCCATAATCATTACTCATTTCCTCTCATAAAGTTACATTCAGTCCTCCTATGTCTTACTTTAATCCATTATGAACTTTACTCTTATAGCCATTCACCGATCATCTCCTCTCTTGTTTCCATGTATTTTTCATATACGTTTCATTAATCAAGATCAACTTTACTGTCCAATAGATACTCCTAACGGTAAACCGACTTAAATGCGACAACTCTTTCCATATATCACTATCATTGTTTCATTTTCCACGTATCATTGAACTATATGTCCCATCATTTTATTTTCATATCCGTCAGGTGCAAGCTTGATCTTGTAAGGTCATAACAGCTTGACTTATACCTCGTCATTTCCTTATTTCTACGTATCTCTTTATTTTCCTCAAATGTCTATGATAAGGTATTCACAAGAACTCCATCAGATTCCATCCATTTACCCTTTCAGATCCGATACATCTTTTCAACCAATCCAGAATTTCCTGAGACTACCAAGAGAAATTGTCAGTCTGTCTTTTTCCCTTATACTGATTTCCAAACTCTTAGCACAATATTCACATACCCATTTCAGTCTCAAGCTTAGGCGCTCATAATCATAACTGTTTCCCGATTCATTTCGGTTTATCATACACTTTCATCTCACCATGTCTACTTTTCTTACTCTACTAGCACTAGGCATCTTGCTTTTCAAGACTTTCAGTTCTCAATAGACCGTTCTGATTACACTATCAATATCTACCAAATCGGACCATCTACACTTTACTCGGGGCCCACTGCTTCCCATTTCCTCACATATACAAATGTAACTCTAATTACTTAATCATCCGGACCTTTAATCTCACTTAAGACTACTATAACGGTATGCTTCTCCTATCTCCAGTGGACCTTTCCAAGTTCTCGGCATATTCATTTTTCGTCACCATAATATTGACAGTTTAATCTCGAATTCATTAATATTACTTCTTTCCTTAACTGTCTAGCCAACACGGTCATTCTAACCACAAGACAAGATCAATCTCCTTATCCATTTTTTCTTTTTTTTTTTCACTTAATCACTTGACACGTACGCACACGTAGGATTTCTACCGTGCGACTCAAACTAGGGATCAGTTGCTACGGTCTGCAATGACACGACTCATATGCATGCACCCTATGTTTGATCGTGCCCGATACATTACGCACTCATTGGGCTCGATACCACCTAAATGTAACACCCACTCCCACGTGACCGAACCCGTTGGTAATATCCGAGTCCGTGCCGAGGGTGGCGACTACATCAATCAAGAACTTCGGTATACATTTTTTTTCATTTCACGTTAAAAGGAAATAGTTTCGGTCATTACACATTCACGCGAATAAGCAAGAAAAGCGAGAAAATTTCTATCATTTAGTAATACTTTTACAAGAACCATAAACTACAAATACAAATCAGTTTACAAAGATTGCGGAAGACAATATTTAGAAACACTAATGCGACGCGAACCGATCCCGACCTCTATCCCAATTTGCACTGACATACTCCGTGTCAAACGGGTACTCTTCTAGTCCTGAAAAATAGATTGCAATTTTGGATGAGTTTGCGAACTCAATGAGAAACCATCATCGATGGTTCTCCCAATTCATGCATCATATAACAATCTACAAGAATCAGCGATTCTGAGAATACTACATCTACGATCATAGTAATATCTGATTACAATAATTATGCAGTTATAGTCACAATAATTTGCAGTATACAGTCACAGTCACTCACAGTAGTCATACAGTCATTTCAGGCATTCAGTACAGTATGCAATGCACATGTGACTCTTTCCAGTTATTACAGTGTTGTGACCGAGTGCATAACAAGAACAAGAACGCTAGCGCCCCGGGAGGTAGAACTCCCTCGAGCTCAAGCTCTTTTCCAAGATCATCGAAGAGACGCCATGCGTCTAGGAGTAGACTCCTTCGAGCTCAAAGCTCGCAGTATCAGTATCAGTGGCGACTCGGTTCACAATTATTCTTTATCAGTTTATGCATCTGTGCATGGATGCACATGCCCATTTGAACGATCCACGTAATAAAGATATCATTCACAATGATCGGTGATCTCTGATTAATTAACAGTTAATATTTCGCAGTCAAGCAGTCAATTAACAGTCCATATCGCATAAGTAATCACATTGCACAGTCCATAATTCCTAAGCACAGTAATCCCCGTAGGGCAGTCAAGTCACAATAAACACATAGATTGAGGTAACCACCTAGGTTACTCACCTGTAATTCCGAGCCAAAATCTGGAAGTCTCAGTGACGTCGGTGGACCGACGCTCCAAGTGTGACTCTATAACAGTGACAGTATATAAACATTATCAATTGTTCAATCAGAACTATTTCAGAATGCACATGTAACACTTAGAAGGTGCACAATGCATGTTCATGATATTCCGGCCTATTCTATTTTTTTCCATTAGGAAAATCTGTCTAAAATTAGAAACATATTGGCCGACGGTGCAAATCGACCTCTATAGGTCCCCAATTAAACAAAATAAATGATTAAAGGCTCGATTACCTGTACACGTCAATTTTCCGTCTAAAAATTTCCAATTTCTCACAAAATAAAATTCAATGTGTTACCAATCCGATGCCTAAAGAATCAGGTCAATCGGACGTCGGACGAAAAAGAAATTGACAAAAGAAACCAAAATTCAAATTAAACAATTAATATATATATATATCCTTATTTCCTTCTCTTTTTCTTATGGTCAAACCGAAAGTCAAACACCTATAACTCCTTGCACACAATTCAGAAGATTACAAACCATATCTCGTTGGAAAGATCATGAAAAACTCTACAAGTTTCAAGAGGACCATAAAAATCAATTCCACCCCTAAGGGTGTCAAAAATCCAATCAAAGATGCTGCCTAGTCCATACCTCTTAAAACAGAACAGTACATGGTAAATTTAGTAACTCTCATTCTGTTCAGTCAAAAATTACACAATAAATATGCTCATCAAGATCACAATGTTATCTACAATTTTCATGAACAACCCAAAATCACATTCACTTGCTAACTAGGTCAAATAATTCACCAAAGCATCAGCCCTCTGAAATCAACCAATCTGGATAGTGCTTTTGTAAACAGTATAACTCCTTGTACAAATGTCTAAAAATTGCATACTTTATACCCATGAAAAGATAAAACATAGTACTACACTTCTCATGAAGGGCTCAGAATCAAATTCCATCATTAACCAATTTAAAACAGTCTTGCAAGTTACTGCCCTGATCAGCAGCCCATGACCTAACTTCAGTCCAATCTTTGAAAAAGCATAAGTCCCAATTCTGGTATCTAAAAATAGCATGCTATATACCATTTTCAAGATAATTTCTTCCTCTACAACTTTTCAAAAGATCACTCACACCAATTCAGTTCACATAAATTTTTAAAATTGCTCCCAAACAGAAAGCCCACAAAATCAACACTGTGACTAGGTTTCTCCAAAAAGCATAAAACCAATCAATAGAAATCAGTTCATATCTCCCAATATACAACTCTAAAATTAGCAAGATCAGTGGAAATGGAAAGCTAACTCAATATGCTACAACTTTCATGAAGACCATTTTCCCAAATTCCATCTCAATTAATTTATAAAAATCAACAAAGTAATCAGGTCATATATGCGAGTACTGTTCACAAACCCTACAAACAAAAACTTCCCATGCAAAAATTCACCCTTCTAACCTTACAATTTAACAACACCTATTTCACACAAATTTGAAGCCAACATCCCAAAGTTGCATTAGGCACAAACCTCACCTCATTTCCTCACCTACACAATTAGTTATGATCAAAACATTGCAATAGGTCAAATTGCATTTTCCAGCTTTTCAACTACAACCTAACTCCTATCACTTCTAACATCAATAACACATCACTAAGCACCCATATATACCTCTAATTCAACCACAATTTCATCACAACATATATTTATA
This sequence comes from Erythroxylum novogranatense, assembly GCA_029891385.1. Classification (NCBI taxonomy): domain Eukaryota; kingdom Viridiplantae; phylum Streptophyta; class Magnoliopsida; order Malpighiales; family Erythroxylaceae; genus Erythroxylum; species Erythroxylum novogranatense. The sequence goes on along the minus strand of CM057225.1, from coordinate 14,413,248 downwards.
TGATTATACAATAGTTGGCAGCACTAACACAAATTATCTTCCTAAATTTTCCATTCATCTCACCTTGCAAAAAGCAAGCCAAAACCAAGCCAAAGATCAATGCAAACCATATTCTTTCACTCACCCTCTCACAAACATAAACTCATACCCAAACAATCAAACAACAAGTTTCATGAAATTAATACACAATAAGTCATAATTCAAGAAAAATAATTCCCAATTAATGCATCTAATTACCATAAAACACAAAGCTTACCTATTAAAGCTTCAAATATTCCAATCTTCCAACTTATCCCAAATTTCCTAACTCTCACTCACCATATACCATCATCATCTTCTCAAGAGGGTGAGGTTTAAAGTTAACCTTAAGTGAACTAAAAGAAGAGGAAGCCAAGTAAAGAAGGTAGGAAAGATGAACAAAAGAAGAAGAAGATCCATAAAGAAGAGGAGAAGAGGACCCACGTGGAGAAGAAAACAAGCACTCTAAATCACCTCCAAAGGAAGAATCGTGAGTGGCTTCCAAAAGGTAGTTTAGTATATACATATATATATCATTAAGCTTAAGATTAAGTAGGCAAGTGACATGTGTCACTTGCCACTTGTCTTAATATAAAGGGTCTTTCCAATAATTTCTAGTCCAATTTCCCTCCAAATTCTAATGACTCAAAGTAATAAATCATAAAATCATGTATCTAAAAGTCCAGTGCCATTGTGTAGCAATTTTTGCTACCAAAAATCGACCGGTTCGTCACTTGGCGATTTTTTCCGGTCCGGAAATTTCCCCGAATCATTTTTTTGAAAATTACCTAAATTGCCCAAAATTGTAACACATATGACAGTCCACTCCCAATAATTTTTTAAACACGAAAACCACATTTTTCACTACAAAAACACATTTAGGTCATTTACCGGCGATTTTGTCAGTCCAGTCCCTAAAAATGTAAAACACTCAATGGCGCACTCCAAATAATTTTTCGAACCCATTAACCACGTTAATCCCAAGAAAATTGTCTTAGGCACGCAAACCGGGAATATCATGTATGCATGTACAAGAATTTCATGCACAATTGTGGATGTGTATCGCCCCTAGTATGCATGAACAGTACTAATTAATCCCTCTCAATCCCTTTCTATGACAAATTTCCTATTTTACCCTTCCAGTAAGGGGTGGGATGTTACACATCGGGTCTGAACGGTACCGTCAGAGCATACTAACATGAAATACGTCATGCATCTGGGACATCTCACTCGGTAAAGCCAATCTGTAAGCCAACGGTCCTATCGTCTTAAGGATCTCATAAAGACCAATATACCGAGGGCTCAACTTGCCCTTACGGTCAAATCTCAGTACTCCTTTCCAATGAGACACTCGGAGAAACACTCTGTCCCTTACACTGTACTCCATCTCTCGCCGATGCTGGTCCACATAGCTTTTTCGTTCATCCGAGCCGCCTTGATGCGACTCCGGATCAACTGTACCTTATCCACTGTGTCTTGAATCAGCTCGGGACCCTCTATCGATCTCATACCCTCTTTATCCCAATACAGTGGTGATCGACACGGCCTCCCATACAAGGCCTCATACGGTGCCATCGCAATACTACTCTGATACTGATTGTTGTATGCAAACTCTATCAGTGCTAAATACTGATCCCATGATCCTTTGAACTCCAATACACATGCCCGAAGCATGTCCTCAACAGTCTTAATCGTCCTCTCACTCTGTCCATCCGTCTGAGGATGAAATGCGAATCAAGTTCAACTCGTACTCCATAGCGATCATCAGACTCTTCCGTAACCTCGAGGTGAACCTGGGATCCCTGTCGAGACTATCGATAACGGAACCCCATGCAACCGTACAATCTCTGCCACATACTTCTGGGCCAACTGATCGAGAGTATTGCTCTCCCTCACTAGTAAGAAGTGAGCCGATTTACTCAATCGGTCCACTATGACCCAGATAGCATCATGCTGCCTCGATGTCCTAGGCAATCCCATCACAAAGTCCATAGTAATTCGCTCCCATTTCCACTCCGGAATGGGCAACGAATGCAACTTACCCACTGGAGCCTGGTGCTCAGCCTTAACTCGCGGGCACGCCGACACCGGACACAAACTCGCCACTTACCTCTTCATACCAGCCACGAAAAATGTTGTCTCAGAGTACGATACATCCCGGTCGTATCAGATGCATCGATAGGCAGCTACACGTGCCTCCTCAAGGATCTCCGTCTCAAATCATCAATATCGTGCACACACGCCTCGACCCATCCATAAAGTCCCATCTCTCACCAAACTCAACCAAGATCTTGGCCCGACTCTCTCAATCAATCTCACTAACACTGGTTCTTGGTCCTGAACTTTTCGAATCCTATCATGCAACATCGGCCTCAGCCTCAGAGTAGCAATCAGAGCTCCATCCTGACCTAAATCCATCTGAACATTAAGAGCTCTCAACTGAATCAGATCAGGTAACCTCGAAACCTGAACCTGAGTTGCACTACCATGCGATCTCCTACTTAGTGCATCGACCACCACATTGGCCTTCCCTGGATGGTACTCAATCGTGCAATCATAGTCCTTCAGTAACTCTATCCATCTCCTCTGTCTCAGATTGAGCTCTCTCTGACTCAATAGATATCTGAGACTCTTATGATCAGTGAAGATCTGGAATGTCTCCCCATACAGATAATGTCTCCAGATCTTCAGAGCAAATACGACTGCGGCCAACTCTAAGTCATGCACTGGATAATTCACCTCGTGAGACCTTAATTGTCTCGAGGCATACGCTATCACTCGACCATGCTGCATCAATACACATCCCATTCCCTGATGCGAGGCATCACTGTAAACCACAAAGCCTCCAGTACCAGAAGGAAGGCTTAACACCGGTGCAGTAGTCAACCGATATTTCAGCTCCTCAAAGCACTTCTGACACTCCTCAGACCATCTAAACGGCACATTCTTCCTCAGTAGCTTCGTCAAAGGGGCAGAGATCAACGAAAACCCTCGGCGAACCTCCGTAATATCCGCCACCCTAGGAAACTCCGCAACTCGGGCACACTCCTCGGAATCTCCCAACTCATAACTGCCTCTATCTTGTGAGGATCCACCTGGATACCCTCACCGGACACTACGTGCCCCAAAAATACAATCTCATCAAGCCAGAATTCACACTTAGTGAATTTGGCGAATAACTGTCTCTCCCTCATGACCTGTAGAACAATCCTCAGATGCTCAGCGTGCTCTTGCCTACTCCTCGAATAAATCAGTATATCATCAATAAATACTATCACGAATCGGTCCAGGTAGGGCTAAAAAACTCTATTCATCAAAGCCATGAAGGCTACCGGGGCATTAGTCAACCCAAACGACATCACTAGAACTCAAATGCCCGCACACGCCTCAAGGCACTCTTAGGCACATCGGCCTCTGCAATCCTTAACTGGTAATAGCCCGATCTCATATCCAATTTAGTGAACACCTGAGCTCCCTGCAACTGATCAAATAAATCGTCAATCCTAGGCAGTGGATACTTATTCTTCACTGTCACCCGATTCAACCGCCTATAGTCAATGCACGCCTCAAAGATCCTTCCTTTTCTTCACAAACGAAGACGGGCTCCCCATGGCGAAACACTCGGTCTAATAAACCCCTTATCCAGTAGCTCCTGCAACTGAACCTTAAGCTCTCTCGGCCCACGGTGCCATCCTATACGGAGGAATCGATATAGGGGGCATCGAACAAGATCAATCTCAAACTCGGTCTCCCGCTCTGGCGGCAATCCCGGTAACTCCTCGGAAAACACATTTAGAAATTCCCTGACTACGGGAACATCCTGCAATCTCATCTCTACTCTAGAATCCACTACGTGAGCCAGATAGGCCTCACAACCTCCCTGCATCAATCTCAGGGCACTCATAGAGGATATCATCCTCGCAGGCACTGCCTGACTAACTCCTCGAAACACCATTCTGGGCTGACCAGGAGATTCCAATACAACCTCCTTGGTGTAACAGTCCATGACCACCCTATGTACAGTCAACCAGTCCATCCCCAATATCACATCAATCTCCCTCAGAGGCAAAATAATCAAATCGGCACTCAGAACTGCTCGGTCGATCTGAACCTGACATCCCATACAAACCTCTCCCAATACAGTCGTACTACCTAGAGGTGTACTCACCTCTAACCCACACTGTAACCTCTGCCTATCCCCATGTAGTCTACATGCTAAATGCGGTGCAATGAAGGAATGAGTGGATCCAGGATCCAACAATGCATATGCCTCAATACCAGAAATAAGAAGCATACCCGCAACAACATCCGGGGAATCTTGGGCCTCCTGCCGAGTCATGGCATAGACCTTAGCCTGCGACTGCTGTCTGCTCGGTCCCTCTGACCTCACTGTGGACCCCTCTGCTCGGCCTCGGCCTCTCCATCCCGATCCACCACCACGACTCTGCTAGATCGTGGTATTGCTACCTAATCTTCCAGTCATAGTAGACTGGGCTCCCAAAGTCTCTGGGCAGCTCCTCACTAGGTGGTCCATCGAATCACACCTCAAACAGGCTCCAGACAGCCATCGACACTCTCCATCGTGTCTCTTGCCACAATGCTCACAAAAGGAGCAGATCGCCTCGAAAATCGACATCGCCGCCACCACTAACAATTGCATAAATCGCCCTCTCGCCCATGACCAGTCTGTCTAGCCCCTCCTGCAGATCTGAAGGGCCTACTCTGTCGCTTGCTGAACCCTCTCCGCCAAAGATCTTGCCCTATTATCCATGGATCTCTTAATCTGGTCCCCGACTAGCCTCTCACACTGTTGTCTCAAGAATGCTCTATCCTCACCGCTTTGCAGCCTCACCAATAAAATTACCCATATCAGATCTAGCCAATAGGGTATAGATCTCCAGATTGAGTCCACCCTCAAAACGCCGACACTTGTCAGCCTCAGTAGCCACCAATGAAGAAGCATATACTACTAACTCGTTGAACCGCACCTCATAGTCGGCCACGGTCAACTGTCCTTGTCTCAGCTCTAGGAACTCCTGTAACTTCATTTCCAGATAAATCTTGGGCATGAAGTTGTCCTTGAATGCCCTCAAAAAATCATCCCATGTCAGTGTGCAGGGCCTGGTGGTATTGCCCTGACGGCCCTCCACCACCAAATGCGTAACCTCAGAGCAGAGAAACCACAGAGTCGTAAACGCTCATCCGGTTCACAATCCATCCGATCGAGGACTCTCTCGTCCTCCCTAGCCATCCCTCAGCCTCCGCAGGGTCGGTGCTATCATAGAAGTCAACCGCCCCGCCAGCACAGCTGATCATATCTTCGTTCCGCCTCACAGAACTCGAGGAGGCAACCTCCGAATGAGGCATGTGAGACTCCCTACTAGCTCCTACCGATTCCGTGTGTTGGTTGTTCCACTCGATCTCCCAAGACGGATGACCTAAAATGTATAAGAAATTCGATTAGTTCGCTATTCTTACAAGAATTCAAGCCTAAATTACACTATGCCCAAAGATGCCAAACTATGCTCGATACCACTTTATCGAAGCGCCCTCATCGTAGGATACATCGAGAAACCCAAGGTCGCTCGATACAAATCCCACGATGAAGGTGCACCACCGTAACATTTCCCATAATATCCACATGGCATCGCAATAATTTAAAACCATAACATAACACAATATCAGAAACCGCTAAATTTTAAAATCATAATATCAATCTGATACAGTCATCCAGCAACAGAATAGACAAGTCTATCAGTCCCCTAAACAAAACCAAAAAGGAAACTGATACAAACATCTATCCTAAGTCATCCTCAAAATCCAACCCAGCTGACCGACCTGTGTGCCATCGCTTCTCCTGCCAGCACGCTCGCACGGTAGGAAAAGGCTATCTCCGGAGCTAGGGGTCTATTCTATCAGTCCTGAAAAATAGGTTGCAATTTTGGGTGAGTTTGCGAACTCAGTGAGAAACCATCATCGATGGTTCACTCAAATCATGCATTACACAAATTGCAGACAAAGACCGCGCAATAGTATTCAGCTAATGATTATATAACAATTTATGAGTTTATAACAGTTTATGTATTTTACAACAAAGGTACGAGATCGGTGACAATATTACAAAGAGCATAGAATGCTTTATAGTATCACATCACAATTTACAAGAATCGTGGCATCACACGGTTCATTAATCATCACACAATGTGGCAATTCAATCATCATGTATATAATGCATATGAGACTCTTTTCGCTTATTCAAGATTGTGCCCAAGTGCTCATCGGTGTTTAGTGGGGACGCGCTGTGATTTCTCCCCTCGAGCTAGGCCGGTCAAGATAAAGATTCGAGCTCGAGGCTCTTTTCAGTGATAATAGCAACTGGGTCACATTCCATTATCCGATCATGCATGCAATGCACGTGTTTAATGATTTGCAAGATACTGCTATAAAAGCCCAAAGATTATAAAGACTCAATAATCCAAATGATATGACTATAAAGCCCAAGATTGCATTTCTCGGTGTCATACAAGAATTCACCAAAGACAAGAATCCAATCCAAAGACAAGAGAAAGTGATCATGCAATTTCACAGTCTAATACAGTAAAGGCATACCATCCGATCATGTATATTTCAGAAATCATACAGTTTCACATTTGGCAAGTAATTCACGTTGAGCATTTAAAGCGATCAGAATTTGAGAAACCAACTAGGTTACTCACCAGTAACTCCGAAAGCTGCGCTCGAAGTTCCAGCAATGTCCGTGGAACGACGATCCAACGGCGCCTCTATAACAGAAAAAATACAGTCCCATTACTAGATGCTCAATTAAACCATTCGGTAATGCATATGTCTCAGTGAGATGATGTACAATGCATGTTCACGATTTTTCCGGCGCTGAAACCCAATTTTGAACTCTTAGGTCCAACTCTAACACTTTGCTCAATTGATCGACAATAATTGATCCAATCCTGAAATTCAGTTCAATTTCCTCAATTCAAAGTCCCTATAACAATTCCCTATTCATTGGGTCAAAACCTCCATTGAAAATCTCAATTAAAACTCCAATTGTCTCAATTTAAAACTTAAGTCATACTATGAACCATAATTGATCTTATTCTCGATGAATCAATACCATTTAAATTAAATTCCAATCCTTAAAATTATCCTCAATAGTAGGCCTCTATCCCTAGTTCACAATGAATCGAGAATCACCTCAATCGGAGGTCTATAGTATAAATTATACCCAATAAACTAACACTCATCCATTCAAAATTTCTATCCCTCGTCGCGACCTACGCCCCTTCGCCGCAACGTGGGAAGCTCGTTCGTCGCAACGTGGAGACCGCTCGTTGCGACGAATAAATCCACGCTCGTCGCGACGTCCAACCGAGCTCGCTATGATTTAATAAATCATTATTCGTCACGACGAAGCCCTCACGCCTCACAAGCTTTCGTCGCGACGTCACGAAGGCCGATCGTCTTCTCCGATCGATTTCCGTCATTAATGCTCTTTAAGCTCAACATTTAAAACCCTAACTACACAATCAACCATGATAAATGCCATAAATGCATGGAACAACCATTAATAACAACATTAAAGTCATAAATACTTACCAATCACAGCCTCAAACCACAAATCCCTCAAATCACCATAAACCCTAAATCCTTCAAAATCAACGATTAATCCACTCCAAATCCTTCTCAACCTTCAACAATCACAATAAATCACTTAGCCTAGCACAATAAGAGGGAAACCACATGAAAGATCGAAGAATCCTTACCTATGGAGGAAATCGAAATCACCGTAGAGAAGGGAGAAGAAGAAATGAGTTTTGCCTTAGGGTAAATCCTCAATTCTCAAAACCTAGGCTATTTATAGACTTAAGTCTCCGAATCAGTCCAAATTTTAGTCTCCAAATTTCAATGGCTCAACACTTTAATTTCCTATCAGTATAACTCTAATTTTTCCTTTGCCATTGGACAATTCTTTCAGTACCATACAGTCAATCGGTCTGTCACTCCAAAATTTCCGGTCCGAGCATTTTCTCCCGAATTTCCCAAAAATTTCCTATAAGTTACTATCAATTACCAATCGTTCTTAGGCTATTCTAAATCAGTCATTCGAGTTCATTTACTCCTAATTTCTCAATTAGTCATAATCCAATCAGTCCAGTCAGTTTACAATCCAATCAGTTCATACTTACAATTAAAACGCCGGAAACTCATGAATGCATGTACCATGAATAAATGCATATGCAATAAACCTGTTCCTCTATAATTAGAGGCCAGCAACATGCTCAATCAGTGAATGCAATGAAACCTATCACTCTAACCCAATATTACCATAATGCACTTGCTAACAGTAACGGGATGTTACATCATTAATACATTGAGCCTGAGGCTCTAAATCACTCATGAGCTCCAAGCTCATCTTCACACGCTGAGCTAGAAGCTCTGATCGGTGGCAACTCTGGTCAACAGCCATTATAATTTATACAACACAAGGCATATCACTATTCTCATAGTCTCACAGTTATAAAAATACCCCATGATTGTTATCACATCAGCAGATGGCAATTTGCAGTGCATTCAATCAACTATCAACTATATCAAACAAAAGCAGTATGTAACCCTTTTCCAATTTATAACAAGGTGTTGGACTGAGGCGCAGTCTTCCCTCGTAAGGGCACATTTATCGTTGAGCTATAGGCTCTGAAACTGTCCCCTTTTGGGGCTCATTAATCATTGAGCTAAAAAGCTCTGAAATTGTCCCCTTTTAGGGCTCATTAATCATTGAGCTAAAAAGCTTTGAAACTGTCCCCTTTTGGGGCGCATTAATCGTTGAGCTAAAAAGCTCTGAATGTAACATCCCACCCTCAATTGGAAGGGTAGAATAGTAAATTGGCATAGGATGTGCTAGATTGGGATTTCATAGGACTGCTCATGCATAATAGGATTGATACACAGTATCAATTGTGCACATGAAATTACTGTACATGCATACATGACATTCTCGATTTGTGTGCCTAAGGTAATTTTATTGTGATTAACGTAGTTATTGGGTTTGAAAAATTATTCTGAGTGAACCATTGACTGTTTTATATTTTAAGAGATTTTTAGAAATTTTTCTGGAATTTTTCGGAGAAAATTCCCGGATCGGAAAAAAATAATAATAAATAAAATAAAATCACAAATTGGTGAACCGGTTGATTTTCTACTGTTATTTGGCACTTACCTATTACTTATTTTGGTGGGACCCATAAGTGGACCCTTAATATGTGTAGGAACCGAAAATTTGGGTTGATAAGTTGGATATTGATTAAAGTATAATAGTTGTTTTCTTTGACTTTTCATTTTCCTTTGGACAAATCTTCTAATGCCACCTTTGCCTCCATTTAATGCATTCATACCCTTAGATTACGGTGGCTTCTAGTTGAAAGGAAGGAATTCTATCTCTTATTGTTTAATGGAACGAAATTGGGTGAAGTTGTATTGTTTTTGGATTAAATTGATTAAAGTTGACTTTTCTTCTCATTGCTAGACCAATCCCCTTTTGCCACCATTTCACCTCATTTAAGCCTAATTAAGTGTTTTTCTTGGTTTGCTAAGTGCTCTCTCTCGGTTGTTGCCTTTAGTAAAGAAGGAAAGAAGGAAAAGATCATTGGATTGCTAAAACTTTATTGTAAACCGAAACTTACCTTCCATGTTTCCACCTCCATCGCTTCCTTCTTCTCATCAAAGTGTTACCTTCCTCCAACTTTGAGATTTTCCTTGCCTTCCAACTTAAATCTTCTATCCATGAGAAGCATGTATGGTGGTAGAAGTGAGTAGTGAAAGTGTTGCGAGCATAAAGAAAGAATTGAAGGTTGGAAGCTTAAAAGGTAAGTGTTTTAGTTAAGCTTTAAATGAAGTGTTAATGATGCTTTAGTTAAATGCCATGGTAGTTAGAAGCATTTAATGGGAATTTTGGTGTTATTATTAAGCTTATTGATGCATTAATTTGATGAGAATTATAGTGTAAATTGATGGGTATAAATGTATGGTGTGTTAGGATAATGAATGATTAAGGTTGAAATTGGTTTTTAGCTTGATTTTGATTGAATTTTGATGACTCACTTTGCATGGAAAGTAAGGGGTTAGTGCTGCCAAATTGTGGTTGGTATGCCTAGTGAATGTAGGAATGATATAGGGACTGATTTTGTGTCCAATTGGGATGCTTATGGTAGTAGAAGTTCAATTGGCATGATAGGAGTTGTGATTGTGAAGTAAAGCTGAAAATTAGTTTTTAACCTACTGTACTATTTTGATCATAACTCATTGTGTAGATATGAAAATGAGGCAGGGTTTGTGCCCAATTAAACTTTGGGCTGTTGGCTACAATTTTGTATGAAATAGGTGTTGTTAAATTGTAATTCTAGAAGGGCGAATTTTTGCATGGAAAGTTTCTGTTTTAGTGTCTGTGAACAGTAACCGAAACTATGACCAAAGTGTTTTGCTGATTTTTCAAAATTAATTGATATGGAATTAGGGAAAATGGTCTTCATGAGAGTTGAAGCCTACATTGTTAGTTTTCCATTTCCACTAATATTGTAATTTTTCGATCTGTATATTGGGAGTTATACATTGTGGAATGTTGACTGATTTTCTGTCATTTGTGGAAACCTAGCCTAATTGTCGATTTTGTGAGCTTTCTGATTGGAAATAATTTTAGCAATTTTTGTGACTAGAATTGGCTTTGGTGATCTTCTGAAAAGTTGTAGAGGAAGAAATTATCTTGAAAATGATATATTGCATGTAATTTTTGGATGTCAGATTTGGGAGTAATGAATTTGCAAAAACTGAACCTACATTAGGTTTCTCACTGCTGCCCTGATCAGTACATTGTTTGGCAGATTTGAAATTGTTATAGGTTGAATTGGAATTTGGGTTCTCATGAAAATTGAAATTTGAGATCTTATCTTTTCAGGGATATAAAGTAGTGATTTGTTTGACATTTGTGCTAGGAGATATACTGGTTGGAAATTTACTGCTCATATTGGGACAGTTTAGTAGACAGATGCTTCGATGAATTATTTGACCTAGTTAGTAAATGAATTGGGATTTTGGTTATTCATGAAAGTTTTAGATAACATTGTGATCTTGATGAGCATATTTATTGTGTAATTTTTGACTGAAGAGAATGAAAGTTACTGAATTTACAAGATACTGTACTGTGTTGAGTGACTTTGAGTGAGCAGTAGCTTTCATGGGGTCTTTGACACCCTTAGGGGTGGAATTACTTTGAATGGTCTAAATGAAACTTGTAGAGCTTGTCATGATCTTTCCAATGAGATGTGGTTTATAGTTTTCTGAATTGTGTGCAAAGAGTTATGGGTGTTGGAAGTTTGGTTGGAAATCAGGAAAAAATGAAAGGAAATAAGGGTTATATATTAATATGAATTTTGGTTTCTTTCGTGAATAACTTTTCCGTCCGACGTCCGATTGACCTGATTCTTGAGGCATCGGATTCAGTGAATATTTAATTTCATTTTCTGAGAGATTGGGGATTTTGGACGGAAAATTGATGTGGGTCCGGGTTATGGACCGCTAATCACTGTTTTATTTAATTGGAGTGATTATTTAATTGGGGACCTATTAAGGTCCAAATTGAGCGTCGTTAGCGTCATTGGTTTTCTAATTTTTAAACGGATTTTTTTAATGGAAAAAAAGGGATTAGGGCCGGGAATTCATGAACATGCATTCTACACCTACATGTGTATCATTAATGAATTCGGATTGAAATTTTAGTGATCGTTTTACTCTCTGATTCTTTTAGAGGCTCAATTGGAGCGTCGTTCAACCGACGTGGCAGAGACTTCCCGATAATAGCTCATAAGTAATAGGTGAGTAACCTAGGTGGTTATCTCAATCTATGTGTTTACTGTGACTTGACTGCCCTACGGGGATTACTGTGTTGGGCCTCGTTTTCGAAACCCAACCCTCTTGCGAAAACATGAAACCTTGAGCGTGGATATGACCTCGAAAAGGTTCTTTCATTGAACCCTTAAAGGACATTATCAATTTAAACTCATTACTTTTTTTTTCTTCATAACATCCCCAAAAATTGCTCACAATTTGCTCAAGGATGTTCGTATAAATCGATCATTAAGCTTATACTCAATTAGCCTATTTGCGTACAGAATTTGAAAACCTTCAAATCGGGATTTCAATTTTACTTCTTCATATAAATCATAGCTCTAAATCTCTTGTTTAAGTCGAAGCAAGAATCACCTCAAACGGAGTTATACAACTCAAGATATCAACAAATTATCATAATGTGTTCATATTCGAAACAAGCCCTCCTATCCGACCTCTCAGTAGCTTTTATTCAAAATTTCTAAAATAAACTCTAAATGATACAATTTTTCATGGAGAGGTACCTACATGTCTTAGGAATTCAATGCTTCAAGAATCGCCTCAATCCGAGGTCGGATGAGTGAGTTATGATCAAAACAATACAACATGTTCAAACCCTAAATCGATTTGAAACTCTTTTGGAGAAAATGCCATAACTTTCTCTACAAATATCCAAATTCCTTCGTTCTAGTTCCATTTGAAAGATAACATCAAGATCTACAACTCGTATTAGAGGCCTCAAAACGAGATTCGGCCTCAAAACTGGTTAAAAATACGATTTTCATAAGTGAACCCGAGGCTGTCCATAACGGACATGCATGTCCGTTTAACGGACAGACTGGCAAAACACTCCAATTTCACCCGAGACTGTCCGTTAAACGGACATCCATGTCCGTTTAACGGACACATACTTCCCTAACCCTCCAAAACTCCTTCTAAAGCCTTTCCAAAGCTTCCAAACTCCATCTTAACCCCATATACATTCATAATCACCCCAAATTTATTCAACAACATCAAACAACATTGGAATTCAATTCCAATTCATTCGTCACATATATTCAACCCAATATCACCATGTTCTTCTAACATTAACAACCATTGGCAATCTCAACCAAAGATAACCACAGACATCATATTCAAACTTTAAATAAACATAATCATACAACATAAACTTCTCAAGTCTTAACTCATCATCCATACCTAATTCACATTCCAATTCCCTAACCATTCAAATACCAATCCACATACATCAACTCCCAAACTTCAATCAACTAACTCATAAAACACACAAATTCCTATCATTCATTATAGGCATCAAGTCCATACTTCTCATACAACATTATTTCTTCTAATGCTCATAACACACCTTTCAATATCCATCATGCTATTCTAGCACAAACAACAAATGGCACTCATATAAACAATTATACTATACACAATATCCATTTACAAAATCATATATTTCAGCCTTTAAAAGACATATTCAAATACATAGGGACATCCCAAATTTTACACTCTCATAAATAAACAAAATAAACATTTGAACAATCTTCTTTACAAATTGAAGTACACATCACAACTTAAACCATTACAATGAATACTCAAAATTTATCATTCTTAAGAAGCTATACAAAGGGGTTCATCTAGCTTAATACAAACTAACTATCTCGACGCGTCCAAATGTCTTGCAAGGATTACCGGCCTTTGTAGACTGCACCTGAGGGGGGGAAAAACATGGGTTGAGCTTGACAGCTCAGTGGCTAAACCATTTATAGCCATTGGCTTTTGAGCCACACAAACAACCAATACATATGCATACACGCATGTATATAAACATACATACATCAATAATAATTCATCCATTACAAAGCAAATGACATTTCATAATTCAAATTATCATCACTTATTAACCACAATTTAGGTCATTGTATCATTCAAGTGTAACACACAATTCATGAATGCAATGCACATCAAAGGCAAATGCACAATCAAATGGCTTGAGGGTTCCGTGAACAAAATGACGAAACCGAAGTTTGTGTCATGAACGAAATAAGTCCATTTCGGATCTCGTGGGCCACAAGCGGGCAGCCGGGAGAAGACTTTGGGTCGTCAACGTGCACGTGACTCGAAACGGTTCCACTCTCGCCCACACAAGGCACATAATTCAATTCAATGCTTAATTTAATCATTCATAGACAAAATGCCATGATTCACATGACATAGGCATAATTCAATTGTTCATACTCTCATTTCTTTCTTATACAAAATGCCATGATTTAGCCCAATGGCCTAACAAGCATATCGAAATGTCAAGCATTACACGATGCATGACATGACATAATCCCAATTTCATGATTCAATCATCCATTCATATACAAAATGCCATAATTCAATTTAATGGCATGATAATCATATCCAAAGGTCAAGCATTTGAAATTTCATAACATGGCATATTCACAATTTCATTTGTTTCATCAATTAGACAAACATCATATCAACATAGCAACCATTCTAAATCAATCTTTTAACACATAACACACATACACACATTTTTTCCCATTTGCACCAAAAACCATAAAGGGTTTACCCACCTTATAACCTTGAGAATTCCAAATCAATGGCTTCCTTCTCCTTGAATAGGCTCTTGATTCCTTAAAACACAACAATAACCTCATCATTCTTCATAAATTTCGAAATCCCCTTTTTCCAAAAACCCTAAATTGAATCAAGTTTCAATTTAACTCTATCTATAAATCAAATGGGCTAGGAAACCCTAACCCTAACCTAAGAACTCAAAAATCCCATGAATTTCACTATTCATCATCTTCTTCCTACTACTTTCTCTCACTAGAGTTTTTCTCCATCACAACCCTAACCCATTTCTTCAACAATCAAGAAGAAAAATGATGGAACTTACCTTAGAATCTTGATTTCTTCCTTGGATCCACGAAAAATCTCCTCCTTTTCCATGGATTTTCTTATCTTCTTCTCTCCTTCCTCTTCTTCATTTTCGTTCTTCTCCTTCTCCTTTGGCAGCCACGACCTCCTCCCTCTTCTTCTTCTATTTTGTTTTTTTATTACTCTTGTTCTTCCAAAAATGCCCCTCATTAACCTTGTCTTGCCCATTTTGCCCTCCTTTGCTCTTTAACCTCACAACTTAAACTTCTAACTTCCTAATTAATTATATTAGATCAATTAAAGGAATTTGCCAATACTTCCTTCTAGAAAAATGTTCCTCAATGTCTTACGTTTCCAACGACACCAAAAACGCTCAAATCGAGTCAGAAACGAAAGAGTTATGGTCGAATTACTATCGGACTTGCACAAAATCCGAGACTGAACATTAACCCAACTTTGACTCAAAAATTTACAACCTTAGGGAATAAATTAAAACTCAATCCCTTCATATGATTTGTAGCCCCATATCTTAATTTTAATTTTCCTCAAGAATCGACTAAATCGGAGTTGTACAGCTCCCGAATTCCTCAAAATGTTGAACTATGTTCAGAAAATTATCCAACTCATGACCTTTAACCAATCCTATGACTTTTGATTCAATCAATCTCTTTCCATTTCATTTCAATCTCATAATTTCCTCTCTTATTTACACAAAACTACTTGCCAATAATTCCTCGGTTAAAAGTCCTTGCGCATAGAAAGGTTCGGGGTCCAACATACTGTGCTTAGGAATTATGGACTGTGAACTAGGAATTATGGACTGTGCAATGTGATTACTTATACGATATGGACTGTTAATTGACTGATTGACTGCGAAATATTAACTGTTAATTAACTGTAGATCACTGATCATTGTGAATTATATACTGTTACGTGACTGTTCAAATGGGCATGTGCATCCATGCACAGATGCATAAACTGATAAAGAATAATTGTGAACCGAGTCGCCACTGATACTGATACTGCGAGCTTTGAGCTCGAAGGGAGTCCTACTCCCTAGACGCCAAACGCTCATCGATCGACATCAAAAAGAGCTTCGAGCTCAAGGAATTCTACCTCCTGACGCTAAGCGTCTCATTTCATCGTTATGCGCTCGGTCACAACACCGTAATAAGCGGAAAGAGTCACGTGTGCATGCATCATCGCATGAATGCATGAAATGACTGTATGACTACTGTGATTGACTGTAACTTCCTGATTACTGTAAATTGTTATATGATGCATGAATTGGGAGAACCATCGATGATGGTTTCTCATTGAGTTCGCAAACTCATCCAAAATTGTAATCTATTTTTCAGGGCTAGAAGAGTACCCCGTTTGACACGGGAGTATGTCTAGTGCAAGTAGAGATAGAGGTCGGGATCAGTTCGCGTCTGCCTTTGTGTTTCCTAAGTTTGTAGTCCGCAATTGTTGTAACTGATTTGTAGTTATACTTTATGGTTACTGTAAAATATTATGAAATGATTGTATCTACTGTAAAAGATTTACTACTGTTTACTGCTTGTTCCGCGTAATTGTGAAATGATCAAATCGCTTTTTTAACATGGAATGAACGGTTTTCCAAAAAAAGTTATACCAAGTTTTACCGACCAACCGATGTAATACGCTACCTCGTAAGAACGGACTCGATATCACCAACGATATCGGGTTCGGGTCACTTTCGGGAGTGGTGTTACATCAAATCGTCCCTTTGGGGCTCATTAATCGTTGAGCTAAAAATCTCTGAAACTGTCCCCTTTTGGGGCTCATTAATCGTTGATCTAAAAAATTCTGAAACTGTCCCCTTTTGGGGCTCGTTAATTATTGAGCTAAAAAGCTCTAAACTGTGGCTGCTCTGGTCACAACTACCAATTTTCTGTTCATGCATTCTTATATGAATTTCATATACCACGATTTATCACTTTATTTATGTATTCAATGACCACAATTATTTCCAAATTACCACAAACGGACAAATGATTCACAATTTGTCACATGAAGAGGAAACACCATCACAGTTTCACTTTCCCATAACACTTCTATATCATATCATAACAATACTTCGGACTTTCGGTCTGGAGTTCTGAATCAATCACAATCCCACCATTATTCACCACGGTATTATAAAGACATAATTTTAAACACATAATAATTGAGGTACCGTCTAGGTCACTCACCTCATATCCATGCTTGAATCTTATTCAAAGCATCAATTTCTTCATTATTTCTTTCCTTCATCCAAATTAAAATTTCCTAAGCCACAATTACCCAAATTCAACATCACATACTGCATAAACACTAAAATTTAGCTTAGGAAATACAACCCTATACCAATCTTAAGTCATATGAACCAAACCCCTTCAAAATTTAACAAATCAAAAATCTCAATCTTACCTTGATCTTTCACCCATCAATGAATTTCTCGGCTTAGATGGAAGCTCTCGTCATCCTCCACGTTTTTCTCTTCTTGAGCACCATTAAAATCCCCCTTGAAGGGCTTAGAAAAATCAATACCTAGTTTACTCTTTCTTCTTTCTTCTTCTCCCATCCGAAGGCTCTCGGCTCATCTCTTTTCTTCTATTCTTTCTTTTCTGTTTTGCACAGTCCACTTGCTTTTATAGTGCCATGTCATTTAATGAATGAGGAATGACCCATATGCCCCTCCATTTAAGCCTATAAACTTAACCCTTTAAGTGATGCTCCAAAAATGTCCTTCCTTTTTGCCTTAAAACTGACATCTTGTCTTATTATTTCGATCAGGTAAATAAAGCCATTTGATAAAACCTTCTTTTAGAGAAATGTCCCTCTATGTCTTACGAATCCATCACTTCAAGAATCAGATCAATCGGAGCTCTATAACTCAAGATATCTCCAAAATACGGAAGTCTGTTCTTCAGACCCGAGGCTGAACACTACACTGAGCTTCACTCAAGAAATTGAAAGTCTTAGAGACTTAATTGTCATTTGGCTCCTTCAGAACATTTGTAGCCATATGTCTCTAGTTTAATTTGCAAAAAGAATCCGATCGATTGGAGCTCTATAGCTCCAGATATCTCCAAATTACTGAAGTCTGTTCATACCATTACAAAACTGAGACTGAACACTACACTTGACTTCAATCCAGAATTTGAAAATCTTAGAGGCTAAATTGTCAATCGGCTCCTTCAAATAAATTGTAGATCCATGTCTCTAGTTTAATTTTCAAAAATAATCAGATCGATCGGAGCTCTATCGATCGAGATATCTCCAAAATACTAAACACTGTTCAAACCATTACAACCGATCAGCTCACTTTAATCCGATCGATCTTCCTCCATTTAATGTCAAAACTGATCAATTTGAGTATGAAAAGATAGAAAAATATCTTAGGAATCTAACGCTTCAAAAATCGGGTCGATCGGAGGTCGGACGAAGAAGTTATGGCCAAAAGAGCAGAGAGAGGTCGGTTGGCAAAAAATCAACCCCGCGGGCCGATCGACCAGCTCACGGGCACCTCGCTCGCCCCATCGGGTGAGTGACCGAGGGCTGCGCTCGCTCGAACAGGCGCGCGGGCGCTCGATCGCTCGCACGCACGGTCGATCGCTTACGCTCCAACCTCCTAACTTCCGACCTTTATATCTTTTGACTCCGAGCTCCAAATTTTACAAACTAGGTACCGTTGAAAAGATAAAAGAAAGATCTACAATTTTTATGAAGGACTCAAAAGCAAGATTGGTCTCTAAAAGGGTCAAAAATGTACTCAAAGATGACCAATCGATAATCTCCTCAAAACTTTAAACGCCCCAACTTGTAAACATCATAACGTTTGACCCAGAACTCCAAATTTGACAACCTTGGTGTCTACGGAAAGGTAAAAGAACCCTCTACAACTTTTATGAAGGCCTTAAAAATCATATCAACCTCTAAATGGGTCAAAAACTCCACACAACGTGAATGGTCGATCAACCTCACACTAAACAATATCAGAACTTCTAAAAATCATAACTTTTCATCCCCTCAACCAAAAATTTCAAATTTTATATCAATAATGTTAGGACCCGATCCGAAAACCGGATCCCAACCGGAAAACGAAGGAATAAAGCGGATTCAAATCAAATAAATCGAATCACAACATGCGAAACAAATACGAAGGTATCGAATCAAAACGAATCGAATACAAATCGAATCGAAACCAATTTTCGATACGTAACAAAATGGAGCCGACATCCGTGAACAAATATCAAAGAAAGCATTTGCGTTGGAAACCTTAAGACTATCAGTCAAAACTAATCCAATCCGAAATCGGTATATCTTTTTTTTTCTTTCTTTCATTTTCATTCCATCTCTTGCAAGTGACTTCAATATCCTCAATCCAATAACATTCACATACAATCGCACTATCCCACATCTAACACCCGTTCATTCACATTTCTCCATATACAAATCATGCTTATATCTCAGTTGAACATACACAAGTTATATAACATATCCATGTGCAATACCATAAATCAATAGCCTCATCCAAACCTCATAAATTCAATTACGACTTATACACCATTTCATAAATTAAAGCTCTATACAAATCATAGTGGCATTTTCAAGCCTTATACATTTCCCATAATCCTAAGCCAAAGTACACAATACACAACAATTCTAGACTTCTCAGCAACCATCTCACTTAACAATAATACAATATAAACACATGCAAACAGAAATCTTCATTTTCTTTCACCCGATCTTCTTCTCATCACCTGTGGATGGGAATGAAGGGGGTGAGCTTTACAGCCCGTGGGTAACAGTTTATAACAAATATATAAGCAAAATCCTTGAAATTCTTTTTCTTTTCTGATCTTAGAAAACATTTCTTTAAAATCCGTAAAGCACATTTTTAAAAAGTACTTTTCTCATTGTAGCCAAAATCGCCATTTGCAAAACATATGATTTTTAGGCTTTCAGCCATAAACTCATAAGTTTATAAAACGTGAATGCATCAACTTGACAATTCATAGATGCAATGTCATATCACATATGCAATGCACACAAATGGCTCGAGAGTTCCGTAAACACGACGGATAAACCGAAGTTTATACCGTAAACACAACGAGTCTGATTTTGGATCTCGTAGGCCCACAAGCGGGCAGCCGAGAGAAGGCTATAATTTTCCATACGTTGACGTGCACGTGACTATCCATCCGTAACTCTCTCGCCCACACAAAAGCATATAAGCAATGCTCAAGATCATTTATCAAAAGGCTCTTTCTTTCAAATATACGAAATGCCATGGAATCTTTCGAGGCATAACACAAATGTATTTTGCAATTCATCAAAAGCTCATGTATGGAATTAATGATGATTTTTCAAATTATTCACACAATGATGCAACACTTATGATGCAATTGAAATTAGAAAAATCTCTTTATTTAAAGAAAGCAGTAGTGGCTTATAAATTCAAATTATAAACACATTACCCACCTCGAATCGATGCTAGAAACTTGTTCCTCGCTCCAATTTGTCCATTGATTCCTTCTTTCTTCCAATTTAACTTTACCTAAAGCAATCCCACACAAATTCAATATCATAATTAACTTAATCCTCAAATTGAACTTAGAAACACTAATCCCTCATATATTCAAGCTTTCTAAATCACAAATTTCCAAAATCTCCAAATTCTAAATTTGGGCATAAACCCTAATTAATTTCCATCCAAAATTAAACTCATAATACTTAGCAATCAACAAAATTAACTTCATACTCCACAAACCCATTCCCTTTTCCATGATTCTAAACCAAAACTCTTCCAAAATTCACAAATCAAAATTTTGGGTCTTACCTCATCCTTCACCATTTTCGGATGCATCTTGGTTTGGAAGGAAGCTTTCATCATCTTCCATCCTTTTTCCCTTGAAACAGCTCAAAATCTCCTTGAGATCTCCCAAAAATCGAAAACCCTATGCTTTCCCTCTCTTTCTCTTTCATTTTCTCTCATCCGAAAGTGCTCTCCCTTCTCTCTTCTTTCTCTTATTTCTTTTAAGTCTTTTGGGCAATAATCATGATTCTCCTCCAAACAACTACAGCCCCCTTGCTTTTATAGTGCCAGGTCAATTAATGAATAAGGAATGACCCATAAGCCCCTCCATTTAAGCCTATAAACTTAACCCTTTAAGTAAACTTCCAAAATTGCCCCTTCATTGGTCTTTAAAACTGACATCTTGTCTGATTATTTCGATCAGGTAAATGAAGCCATTTGATAAAACTTTCTTCTATAGAAATGTTCCTCTATGTCTTACGAATCCAACCCTTCAAGAATCGGATCAATCGGAGCTCTATAGCTCAAGATATCTCCAAAATATGAAGTCTTCTTGGACTCAAGGCTGAACACTACACCTAACTTCCGACCCGAATTTGGAAGTTTTAGAGGCTACATTGTTGATCGGCTCCTTCATAACATTTGTAGCCCCATGTCTCTATTTTCATTTTCAAAAATAATCAAATCCATAGGAGCTCTACCGATCAAGATATCTCTAAAATACTAAACACTGTTCAAACTTTTATAACCGATCAGTTCACGAAAATCTGAGCTATCTTTCTCCATTTAATTCCAAAACTGATCTATGTAGTATGAAAAGATAGAAAAATGTCTTAGGAATCCAACGCTTCAAAAATTGACTCAATCGGAGGTCTACACAAAAAGTTATGGCCAAAAGAAGGCAAAGGGGTCAAAAACACAAAAGCAGACGATGATGTCAGCACAGACGCAAATTCGTCTGTGATGACGTCAGCACAGACGCAAAATTCGTCTGTGGTGACGTCAACACAGACGCAAAAATTCGTCTGTGGTGATGTCAGCACATACGCAAAATTTCGTCTGTGATGACGTCAGCACAGACGCAAAAATTCGTCTGTGATGACGTCAGCACAGACGCAAAATTTCGTCTGACCCCCTTCTCCAGAACATCCACACTTAGAAAGATCATAACTTTCTATTCAGAACTCCAAATTAGACACGGTTTGATTCGTTGGAAAGCTAAGAGAAAAATCTACAACTTTCCAGAAGGAAATTTTGCCAAAATCTATCTTTATCAATTCCAAAATTGCCCCTAAAGTCAGAAGATAAGACTTTCATTCCTACACCAACACTGCACCCAATTCTTAACTTCATGACAATATTTGAGACTCTTAGGCACATAATTGAAATTCGATGTCTTCTCACAAAATGTATCCATATGTCTCTAGTTTAATTCAAATTAAGAATCATCTCGTTTGGATTACTAGAGAAAACGTTATGGTTAAAATACTGAAGCATATTCAGTGAACATTTTTCAGATCACTACCAATCTTGTCTCCAAATCTTTCCTTATCACAACTCATACCAAGATCACTCTTTCTACTCTCTTGTCCAATATTTTCATGCTTTATATCAATGGAAAGATAAAACAACCTCTACAATGTTCATAAAGAATTCTAAAGTAACTTCAACCTCTAGTTAAGTCAATTTTTCAATCAAAGTTTCTGCCCTTTTAGCAATCACCTAAGCAATATCCAAACTTCAATTTATCATAACTTCTTGCCCCGATATCGAAAAATTGCATACTTTATGGCGTTAGAAAGCTGGCAACATGAACTACAACTTTCATTAAGACCACTTTGGCCAAATATATCTAGATCATTACATATTTGTCATTGAAGTTTCTAAACCCCATTCCAACACATCAACTTCACATATCAACACATCACCACAAGCTCTTCAACTAATTCCTCTCAAACACAAAACACACAAATCTATACATAATTGATATTCTTACACAATTGATCTTTCATATCCATATATAAATCCATGTCTCATTAACATCATAAGATAAATGTTTATAAAATTAAATGGCATTCTAAGCCATGCTACAACATCAGTATTCAAGTCCAAGTACAAAAGATACAAAACTCCATCATTCTCCACATATGACTGAAATCTTATTCTTACAATAATCTAACTTAAAACACCACATGCATAACCAAACAAATTGTCTTTGCTTTCTAATTTCTTCAAAATTTTACACTTTTACTTTCTATTTCTTGATTTCAACTTCCATTTCAATCCACTCATCCACTTGAACTTTCAGAACTCATACGAATCTATTTGAAACCCAAATTTATCAAATCAAACAAATCTTTTCTCATCAATTTCCTTAAGGCAAAATATCTATAACTCCATTCATATACAAAAACTCTTATCAAATTTTCATTTTTATATTTCTAATTTCCACTGAAAGATCGGGGTCCAATAAATAAAAAGAACAAAACAAATGCTACATCTTTCAGGAATAACTTAGAAACCAATTCCATCTCTAACCAAATCAAATTCGCAAACAAAGGTTCAGCATACCCCATTTATCCTCAACAGAAATCCAATCTTTCAAAATTCATAACTCCACATCCCCTTTGCAAAAATTTCCATACCATATAGCAATAACAATCCTCTACAACTTTCCAGAAT
This sequence comes from Erythroxylum novogranatense, assembly GCA_029891385.1. Taxonomy (NCBI): domain Eukaryota; kingdom Viridiplantae; phylum Streptophyta; class Magnoliopsida; order Malpighiales; family Erythroxylaceae; genus Erythroxylum; species Erythroxylum novogranatense. The sequence continues at coordinate 14,389,934 of CM057225.1, read as the reverse complement.
GTCACTCAAGCCAATTTCACCCCTTTACAGTCCCAAATAAATGTCAGAACACAAAGAGCACAAAATCTATGCCCTTAGAGCATTTGCACACCAAAACACAATTTGGGCTGAATTACCACCTGAACATTATCTGGTCATAACTTGCGATCTACACATCGAAAAATATCATACTCAGTGGCGTTAGAAAGATAACACATAAATCTTCAACTTTCAGTATACCAATTTCACAAAATCTGTCTCCTTTTTACTAGAAAAATTATCAAAGTTTCAGGTCGTCAATAATGGAACCAAGACCCGGATACTGTTCATCAAGCACACCCATCTCAAATTTTGAGCTAAATTCAAAGCTCTTCAAGCCACAATTGGCCAGAACTTCCTTCGTAAGAATTCTAGCCATACTTCTCAAGTTTAGTTTAAAGTAAACCTCAACTCAATAACATAACCACATCAACAGTTATAAACCAATACCTGAAACATGCACAAGTTCCATTTTCCCATATTTCAATCACAACTCTACTCCTTTCATGCAAGCATCATACCACATCAATAACCATCCCATTTAACCGAGAATTTAACCACAAATTTATCAAGACATTTACTTGAGTAATAAATCCCAATTTGCAGCACTTAACATAATACTTTCACTCTTTCAACACCTTCTACCCATAAATTTTAGCAATTCACATTCCCTATCTTTAATTCCTAGCAATAATCAATGAATGCATGTACCACTTAAAGAGCCAGTAATCATTATGTAAATGCATGCATGCTACGAAGATGCATGAGCAAAACCAATGCATTTCCTTTGTCTCTCCTTGAACACACTTGTACAATATTTCGGGTCCTCACCCTTCATTTGGGACGGGATGTTACAATGCATGTAACTTTTAATGGTGTAGAAACGAAATGTGCAAAGTTGTGGAATGCTATAATCATGAATGATGTTTGAGTGTACTATAGATCTACCTTATTTAAGCACACTTGATCAAAGTCTACCTCTAAATTACGTAGTTTATAAGGGTGATGAATGTTGATTGATCATAAGTAGAAGCGTTGAATGTTGAATTCTTTCTATGATTTTTGAAAGGTATTCATCTTTGCTTATGACTATCTATTCTTAGGAAATATTGAAAATGAGTTAGTGTTTTGGTTGTGACTTTGATTTTGATAATTTGCCTGAGGAGGGTCAAAAACTAAGTGTGAGGGAACTTGATATGTGCTTAATTGTTGATATATTTAATCCATTATACTTAGTGGTTAGTGCCTCAAAATGTTTAAGACACTCACTTTAGTTCATGTTTGATTTTAGGTACAATTTGGAAGTGTAATAGCTAAAGTGAGCAAAAAGCATTCTTGTTTAGTCAACTTCTCGAGATTCATACTCTATTGTCTTCATGGAGCAAGAAGAAGAAGATTAAAAGAAGAGACAACAAAAAAAACATAAAAATGAAGAACACGGTTGAAGACTAGCGACCATACAATTAATTTGTCATGGGCATGACAACCCATATCCTGTAACCTAATTTTTTACTATAAAAGTTATGTTTTGTGACAACTAAGGGAAGAGGCTGACAAACCATATTTTCTTCATTTCTTCTTTGGTATTTAACATCTCCAGAGGAAATTCATGGCTCTTTCTTGGAGATTGATGGAGAAGATGGAGGGCTAACCTTTCTGATGCCGACTTATAGGTAAAATTGAGGCCGAGAAGCATATTTGAGCACACCGTCGTTGTGTATCATTTTCTTTCTCTCTTTTCGGATTATTTATGTTATCTTGTGTTCATTGATTGTGGATTGTGTAAGAATGATCTTAATGCTATATTAGATTGTTTTTCATGAAAACCCATCGCCAAAATTTGAATACGATACGTAATAGTCGTGTTTGAAGTTGTATATGGAAATTAATGATATTAAATCATTAAGGATAACATAACCTATGTTAAATAATCTAAGATTGTGTGATTATTGATTAGATTGGTTTATTTTTATCATTCATAATAAAATTGTCTAATTAAACTTAGAGTTTGTTTTAGGTTATCTGATAATTAGGGTTAATTAAAGAGCTTGTTTTAATTAACTAAGACCTAAGAAAAATTAAGTTTAATGGAGCTTATTGTTAATTCACAACCAATAGTTCAGAATGAGATGTGAAGATGATAATGCAATAATGTTTATTCAAATGTGCATAGGCTGAGATTAAACCAAAGAATGAGGTTTTACATACATTTATCGCTCTTATAATTTTTAACTATTTTGATAAATTGCTTTTGTTAGTTTAATTTTATTTTGTTATCTCAATTGTATCAACCTAAAACCCCATGCTTTATTTCTTTTACATAAATTACTTTCATTGTGAGAATTAATCGAACATTCCCTGTAGATATGGTCCTGACTCACTATAGCTACAAACTTCTAGTGTGAAGAGTTAGATAAATTTTGCAGTGCACTTAACACGCGTTGTCAGTTGGGCCATAATTTAAGCTTATGCTTAAGAGGCAATCTGGCTTGAAGTAAAAGATCTAAACAACCTGACCACTAAAGTTAAAATAATGTTATTTTGACATAACTTACCAAAATGATATTGTTTTGATCAATAGATCAAACAATACAATCATATTGTTTTAGTAAGTTAGGCTAAAAAATCTTCACTTGATCAGACTTGGAATTGTTTAAGTCTGATTAGGATTTGTGTCAAGCTGGGTCACTAAAAAAAAAGTTCAAATTAGCCCATTTTTGTTCATAAAAGAAACATTATTTATTATCTTTGCATAGTCTCATATGATTCTATAATCAAGCACAAAATAAATGGGTAGAATTAAAACTTAAGAAAAGAATATACAAAAAGAGTACATAAAAAGAAATGCAAGAATATGTAACAAGAAAATGACTATAATAATAGTTCTATATTATCTTTACAATTTCACGTATTCTCTAACAATGAAGCTAAAAACTTGGCATTGTTGTTAAGGAATAGGTGCAAGATTAAGGCACATGAATCTAATTACTATGAACTAGTAAAGTGATAGTAAGGGTCGATCCTATGAGGAAAGGGTACAACTATTGAATCTAATCTTTATACTATTATTTAACTAATTATAAATTTGTTTTTAGTTAGTTGGAATAAAAATGAATTGCATTTTCAGTTACTTTGGGTCATCACTAAAACACTCAATAATAATAAAAAGAGAGAGTTAACATAAATAAATATCTAGATTAGAGCTTTTCCCTAATTTTATCTTGCATCCTTGATTAAATTATAAGATTTTATTGTTTGGACTGATGAGGTTTCCTTTAATAATATGTCATCTATTGATGTACTTCTACTTTTACCTAGATCTGGTAACTAATACATCTATATTATTAACTACTTTTGGAATGCATTAAGTTATTTGAAACCTCACAAAAGGATACCCTAATTTTAGGATGACCACGTAAGTATATATCTAGATCCATATTCAATCTTTATTATATATGCTTATGTCAATTAACACATAAGCTCTTTTGACTATGTCTATGTATAGTTTCTAATAAGACTTAAAAACATATAAAATCAAATATAGAAACTTTTATTAAAATCTTAAATCAAGACACATAAAAAGTCATTTATTTTTCATTCTATCTAGATATAAAGTAGTTGTTTTTCCTACAATCAGTTTTAAAATTATGAAAATAATAAATAAAAGAAAATAAGAACTTATGTTAAAGTATTCCTTAATGAATATATTGATTCTTTAATGCAATTCGCTTCTCTATAGTGACTTTTTATCACTCTTTCTTTTTTGAAAATGGCTTTTGGATGTATTCTATGACTCTCGTTTGGTAGGTGGTTGGTAACCCTAATAAGAATTAAATAATGTAATGAAAGAAATAAAATAAGAGGCTCTTTTACTAGTGTTCCTATCACTTTTTAAATAATTTGTCTATCATGAACACGGTTTAAGACATGACTATCTCCCAAAATGTGTATTTGTTTTTTTTATAGGGATATGGGCTCTGGCACACTTATATTCTAGATTGTGTATTTTTGTAACTTTATTGGAGATGCGCATGAGTTTTGACATGCTTATGATCTAGGCCATGTATCTTTCAAAAAAATTTCTCTTTATCGACCTCTCTTCAACTTATTTCTTAGTCTCCATGTTGTTCGAGAGGAATAGGGGTTGACACACAAGTCATGTTAAGCTAAAAATGGATTTTTTTTCATATTTTTATTTGTAAACTTCTCTAATTCCTAGCTATATCATTCCCTAAGCAACTCTTTAACAATTACCTAAAATATGACATAAAACTAATTAAATTAAGGTAATTTAGATGGAAAATATAACTAAATACTAAGAAAATATTCATATTTTATGCACATAACACATGTATCTTAATCAAGTTTCAAAGGAATTCAAGTGAAGAACTAAGAACAATGAGGAATTAAGCATATTAAGTTTTAACAAAATCATTATAGTCCTTCTTATAATCCTATTTTAATCATTTCAATGAATTAAGAAATTATCATCACATGATCATCTGTGCTTAGACTATATTTCATATGCTTTGTCATAATTAAGAGAAAATGGGAAGGCTTTAGAGAAAACCCTCTCCATAAATAAAAAATAATTTTTTAGAACTTCTGTAATGGTCTTGGATTCATTTTTTATCAAAAGAATGAGTTTTGATCTTCGAAAGAACTTGAGAAATATTGGAAAACTTATTTATGGAAGTTTAATTGATCAATGTATCAATGTTAAGATTTTGAATAGGCTAGTCAACTAGTGTGGCAACATGGTCAATTAGTATTTTATGAAAAACATGTATTGTGAGCTTTATGACTGGGCTTAACTTTTTATAATACAACTTTGTTATCTGAAATAGTAGGAGTTATACTAATTATTCCATCTTTTTTTTCCTTGCACAAAGAAAAATCTAATAATCACCTATTTTGTTTGTTTTGATACTGCCTCCGCCTAGTTTTGTGCTATATATTAGTACATTCCTATTCTTCTTGTTTCCCAGGTTTTGTTGTTACCCATTGAAGAATTCTTGAATTGTGACTACATAATGGATAAAGCATAAATGAGTTCAGTGATCATTGATGTGGTTTTGTGGATTCACATTCTCATCTTTCCTAGTTTACAATGCTTGTATTCTTACTAAGTGCTTTTATTTCTTTAGAAGCACTAGTTACATGTTTCTTATTACAATAATTCTCGTGGTTGCACAACCTTCCTGCTTGTGTATATGCTATATATATGTATTACATAGCCAGTTCCCTTTCAGTTGATTCTGCCATTTAAGACACTTGTCTTTCCATGCGCATTTGTAAAAAGATATTGCTTTGTATATGTTTTTTCAAATGTTAATCTTAAGTACATAATTTGTCCTATCAACTTGAATTTTTATAAGAGAATGAGTTTTGATCATATTTATTGTAATTTTTTATTTATGTATTTATTGTAATTCGATTTACATAATGATTTAACGTGTCAATTTTACTTATTTACTCTTTAACTTGCATCACTTTTTTATTATCACATCTGCATGTGAGTCTATAGAAAACAACCTCTCTATTATGTAGAGGTAAGATTGCGTACTATCAGACCTCTCCAGATCCTGCTTTATTGCGGGATTTCGGATTGGGTGTGATAATGATGGTGGTGATGATGATGTATTGTGAGTTTATAACCATATTAGTTAACTAATGTGTTACAATGATAGAGTTAATGCCATTGTTCCTAATCCTTATAATGATTAATTTTTGTTTTTATGATTATTTTAGGTTGTTTTGAGTACAAAAAGACCATATAGGAGTTATAAGCGAAATCCTTGGCATACTATAGAGTTTATAAGAGACTTAGAGGAGCTAAAGAGAGCATATATGTATTGCATAACATAATTTGAACTTCCGTTTATTCATGTGACAAACATAAAGGTGTTTTAAGTTGTATAGTTATGCATTGTTGCAAGTTAGGGAATTGTTTGAGGTATGCTTTATAAGAGTTACTCTTTGACCCCTAACAATATTTATAAATGATTACTCTTCATCGATAACAAAGTAAGATAATTGCAAAAGTTCTTCTTTACTTGTAACAAAGAAAATATTGCATGGAAAATTGGTATTAATCTATTAAATGAAAAAGAGAGTGAACTCCCAATTAGAACTTAAAAAATAGATGTAAGCTGAAAGGTTATTTGATTGTACCAATATATATTAGTTTTGTCTCTTTTATTATTATTATGTTGATTATGAATTATTTTTATGTGAATTCATTACTACTATATTTAATTAAAAATAAAAAATAAAGACACGTAATTAACCCTTGTTTCATTTTCATCTAATAACCAACAGACAGTACAAGAAAATAAGACAATCTGTGACATTTATTTCACAAATTGTGAAGACTTTTCGTGACATTTAAAAGATGTCACAAAAAGTTCAAATTTTCTGATTTATAACACTTTTTGTGATATTTTGTCAATAAAACATCACGAAATAGAAATCACGACGTTTTATTGAATAAAACATCGCAAAGACCCTCTCCACTGCTTGAAAGATTAGGGAAAGCGAGCCCCAAACCCAGTAATACGAGAGACCCTCTCCACTGTTTGTTGTTTCTATTTCCCCTTTTACAGCCCGTTTGGAAACCTTCGATTTGAATTCATTAACGAATTGAATTCAATTACATTAATGAAAGTAGAATTGAATTCAATTTATACTATTTGGAACAAATTCAGTAATATTATAATTGAATTCAATTACACTGTTTGAAACAAATTCAGTAATATTAGAATTGAATTCAATTACATTGTTTGGAACAAAACCAGTAATATTAAAATTGAATTCAATTACATTATTTGAAACAAATCCAATAATATTAGAATTGAATTCAATTATTTCATATGACATATTTATCCTCACTAAAAATAATGTTATCAACTAATAAACATTCACACTTACATAGAACAATTTATAAACATAAATTTCATTCATCAAAAAGTTTATTATTAAAATAAAAAGAAAAATTAATTGCAAATGATATAAGGCTAGACCGAGTTATGAAAATAATAGAAAACTATTATAATTTAAAAGCAAAAAATGCATGAACGAGCAGTAGTTCTTTTGTGTTGATCTAGAGAGAATTAGCCAAAGTTGTCTCTATAAAAGTTGTAACTTATCTTTTTAGCTTTCCAATGGTATATAGTATGCAAATTTTGGACATTGGAGTTGAAAGTTATAACCATTAGAAGTTGTGATGTTGTTTAGGATGGAACTTTCAGGGCAGCCACATTGATGTGGAATTTTGACCCTTATAGGGGTAGAATTTGCTTTTGAGTTCTTCATAAAAATTGTAGAGCTTTCTTTTAGCTTTCCATTAATACCAAATTTGTAAAATTTAGAGTTCTGGATCAAAAATTATAGAGTTTAGAAGTTAGGTAGTCGGAGAGGTCGCCTCGCGACCAGACCTAACCTCTCTCCACTCTTTTGGCCATAACTTTTTCGTCTAACCTCCAATTGACCTGATTTTTGAAGCGTTAGATTCCTAAAATATTCCTCTACCTCTCCATAAAAATTTGTAGATTTTGATATTAATTTGAAAAAGATTGATTAAATCAAAGTGAAATGATCAGTTAAAAGTGTATGAGTTGGAAATTTTTTCTGAACCTGTTTCAGTATTTTGGCGATATTTCGATATGTAGAGATCCAATTGAGTTGATTCTTGTTGAAAAATAAACTAAAGACATGGATCTACAACTGTTCTGAAGGACTTGAATTTCAATTCAGCCCTTAAGATTTTCAATTTCTGAAACGAAGTTGAGTATAATGTTTAGTCTCGGATTAGTAAGAGCTAAAAGTGTTTTAGCCATAACTTCTTTATTTCTGAACCAAAGTGAGTGTTTTTGGTGTCTTTAGAAATCTAAGACAATGGGGAACAAATGTTATGAAGAATCCGGACTGAAATTCCAATTGTAAGTTTCCCAATTACGCTCTGTAATTTAAGAGAAATGAGCCCTTCATGTTGTTTTTGACTTCCGAATGTTGGGCTTCGAAAACGGGATCCAACAGTTTTAACATGTCTTGCAATGATAAGAATACATAAGATCGTTACATCAGAACACTAAATAAAAAACAGTCATACTTGCATAGAGCAAGTTACATCATCCATAAAGTTCCACACTTAAATAGAGCAAGCTATAAAAACCTAACATCAGCTCATCTTCGTAGACAACCATTCTAAACGTAGTTCAATTGGACATGCAAAAAACATACCAATAAAGTTAGGATGTTGTACAAGCCAAGTAACTGCATCCAAGAGAGCACGCCCTTTCAATCCTAATTTTTTCATTGCGTCAAATATTTCCTCCTCTCTTCTAACACGAGGGTTTGTGGCTACAATAGCTTGTGCAATTTCTTTCATTGCATTAGACATAACTTGTAATTCCGGCATAATTTGATCATCCACTCGTGCTTTTCTTTTCTTACCCGTGTAGGATGGTTTTGACACTGAAGGTGTTGATGATGAGGGAGCTTGAGTTGTTGGTGTTGTTGGAGTACTCTCGCTCCCAAATGGATAAAAACTCTCAAAATGAACCTCATTATTTGCTTGCATATTATCAATGTCCTCAATATTTATATCACACCTTTCCTTCTCCCATCTTTGAACCTTCTCCTTTGCACTTTCAGCTTCAGATCCAATGGCTCTATCTTTCTCATAGATCTCGCGAACAAGGTCCAAATTAGGTAAAGGCTTCCCTCGAATATTTTTAACCTTTTCGTTAACCTATCAATCAAAATACAAGAAACTATGTCAAAATACAAAATAAGCAAATAAATGCATCATAACTCATGCGTAAAATGCTACGTGCATTATAATGTGTCTCTATTGCGGTTAGTAATTCATGACGTACAATTTCTCTATGACCTCTGTTTGGATGCACCAGTTGTCTATTAGCTCGACACATATATTGATATATATGTCTCAAGCAAACCAAATAACCGACATAAGCTACCATAGCAAGTAGAGCATTTCTTTCAAATCCTCTCATATCGCCTGCATTTAAATTTTATTTATTGTCACAACACAAGTAGAAAAATATTGACATATCAATTCCTACTCCTATGACACATTCACATCTTCAAAAAGAAAGGAAACAGAACAGCTTCAAATTGTCAATGAAACCAAGAATTGCATAAATGCATAAGAGAATGTTATTCATCATAATAATCATCTAGAAAGATGGATCACTTCTATAAGTTTTGAAAAATTTTTTTGGATAATGCATATACTAGTTTGGACCATGAGTTGGAGAAATTTTATTAAGATAAAATCAAAGGTTTTTCTTATACCAATTTTAAAAGCAAAACTAGGGTGATTAATAAATATATGGTAATCTCTATCTTTAGCAATGAAAATGCTAAGGGATAAGAGTGAATGACATTGCACTAGTGACTTTTGTAAGTATGGGAATGACATTGCACCAGTGACATAGAAGATCATTTTTTAAGTATGAAATATCAGTCCTACATCAACTCAAACTGTGATGTTTTCGGTAAAATATGTAAATCTGTTGATTGCCCAAGTTTAGCACCATACAACAGAAATTAACTACCATTTTATGTTCCATTTGCTTCATGCATTCTATTTTATAAGCTGTCTCAATAGGTCTTCAATCAATGTCAGCCACTTTTTATGCGTCAGGCTTTGCAGAATTATACCTATCAATTGGAGGCATGCTATTGTAAGTTGTCAATCCTTCACATTTTGTATAGGAAAGATGGCTTAATATCAAATACATATATTCCAGACTTTGTATATAGATCAATTAGCTAAATTGGGTAGTGCTTCTTCTCGTTTCTAATTAATTTAAACTGTTGCTGTAGGTGTAGTTATAATTACTATTAAAGGGGCACTTCAATGATAACGTAACATGGACACTAGGTGATATACTGACACGTAGACACTAGGTGAATTTGACAAGTGGTGCTCCCAAAGGTAGAACATAAACTTTTATATGGTGCAAGCTAATCACCGATTGAAGACTTGGTGTGTAAGCAGTATCTATTCTAGACTGAAGCTAAAGAAGGCAAAAGTGGAGCTTATAGCATTGAAAAATCATTTTGTGTGCTGAACTACATATATGTTTTAACTATGCCCATGTACTTGACATTGTTGGTGGCATGTCACATGATTAGAGTATGAAGCCGCAGCTATCTCATTTCTTTTTCTGAAACACTAGGCCCCAAGAGACAGACCAGTTGTGGGTATGTGAAAAAAGTCACGAATTATTGTATGCATCATGAACAACGGCTGACTTATCAGAATCCAAGCAAATGAAATAAGAAAACAAGGAAATACTGATGAATGTTTTCAAGTGTCAAGTATCTTGATTCCAGTCAACTATTATCCCCTCAAAAATTATGCTCTTTGACTTTTTAATGCACTATGCAATTTGGCAGAAAATGAACTTGCACATCAGAGAAATGCAGAGAAAACTACTGGCAATTATTCTATAAACAAAATAAACCCAGAAGAGAAAAAGAAGAAACAACCCAAAAGCATGGTAGTATCACAGAAATGAAGCTAAGAAGAACCTGGTTAGTTTGCGTTGCAGGAGCTAAGAGCAGCAGTAGCAAATATCGAACCAAAACATGAGACAGAGATAGAGTCTCTTCTGAATGGTTATAAAAGTTCATATTCTAATATTACAGTAGAACAGGTATTGTAGCAAACGCAACAAAACCCATAAATAGAGCTTGTTCAGAAAATCCAATACACATGAAGAATCAAGATTTTACAATACGCAACAACAATTACATCTGCATCTACGAAACAAGTATGCAAAACAAGAAATTACCAGAAAAACGTGAGAAGAACAAAGCAAAATCTTAGATCAGCTCAAGCCACAACAATACTTACAATTCGCAAAGCAATTACAGAGATCAGAGTTGTCCATGAACACAAACAAAACAAAGGTAAAAGACAGAAGAATAATACCTCTAATAGATAAGAGCAAAATTGAGAGAGGAAAAAGCTGTTGCGTGGACGTTGCTGCTGATGCGTGCGTTGCTGTTGGAAGAAGAGTAGCGCCTGGTGGTGTGTGAGTTGCTGTTGGGAGAAGAGAGTTCCACTCGCCTGGTGTAGGGTTGAAACAATGGGTATTATTGGGTTTGTGAGTTAAAAACAGAAGGGAGAGCTTTTGGGGTTCAATTCACGTGATTTCAAACGTGAATTGAATTTGTTCATAGAATGGGTTTCAAACCCATGCACGAATTCAATTCACGCTGTTTTTTCACTTCCAAACAGATGAATTGAATTCAATCTTGAGATTGAATTCAATTCATCCTCTTCCAAACAGGCTGTTAATCTTTTAATCTCCTATCTCTTCTATGCTCCTCTTCTCTCACTTCAGACTAGGGTTAGGGTTTACATCCCAACATTTCCTATTTCATATGCTCTCAATGATCCTAAGCACACAATCAACTTGAGAGAGAGAGAGAGAGAGAAATCAACAGGCTTGTTAGTTGGCAGCTAAGTTTGATTTTTCATTTTTTGTTTCTGAACTTTTGGTAAGATGATATTCGAAGGAAGGAGGATATCAGCGAGCCCTAGGCCTTGTTTTGGAAGGAGGATCGTGGCCAAGAAAAGGCCTCGTGTAGATGGATTTGTAAACACTGTTAAGAAGCTTCAGAGACGCGAGATTTGTTCCAAGAGGGATCGTGCTTTCAATATGAGCAATACCCAGGAGAGGTTTCGCAACATACGTTTGATGGTATTTCTTTTTCTGTTTTGTTATTTCTTCATAATCACCCTCTTATTGTTGAAGAATCCGAGTTCCTCTACAAAAATAACAAAAATGACGTGTTGATTTGGAATGAGCTTTTTGCAAAGACAATTTTGTAATTTCTCTTCTAGTCCCCTGGTTAAACCCTTTCCTGCACAACTTGTGTATCTCGGATGTGACATAACTAATCCTAGATGTTTGTCTATGATATGGACAATTTAACCTTTAATCTTTCCATTCTCGACAATTTTGGACTAAGATTGATATGTTCCTTCGTTTGCTGAATCAACTTTGCAGGTGTTGGAGCAAAAGCAATTGCTGTGCAATCACCTTATGTTGCTCAAGTACAACTCTTGAGGGAGAGGCTTGATGAACTTCCAGAGTATGCTCTGTCTTCCTGTTCTTCAATGGCCTTTTATCTTGCTCTGTATTTGTTCTCTGTCTCTTCTATTGTGTGCAACTACCAAGTTACAGGTATGTAGTTCTTGAATCTCCAGATATCTTCCTCCAAAATTTCTTCTTTCAGTTTGATGCATCAGGAACATAAATAAGTGTTTGCATTCCAACCTGAAGTTTATAAATTTTAGTTCATAGAGTTTCCTCATGCACGATAATTTTCTAAAGAACTCACAGTAAAGAAACAATCTGGTTATTGTCAAGATGAAGCATTCTATTCTACCATATGATATTACAGTAATTTTCTACCTTCATGGAACATCAACACCAATTACAGAAACTGAAAATAAACTTTATAAAGAATGAAAATGATAAGAAACATCAGAAAATTCAACCAGCACATTATTCTTCAGAATTTTAACGTTGAACTTCAAGACTATCCACTATTTATGCTGGAAGATGTCAACCCTCCAGAACAATACAAAACCTTGTGTGATTATAAACTACTAGATTATGGTAAACGCTTGCAGATGGAAGGCATTAAATTAGGTTCTATTGTTTAGATCCATTTGTTTGCGAAGCTTGATGTTGTTTTTTTTTTTTTTGCGAGAATTTCAGTTGGTTATTTTATGTTCAGTTCACTTCAGCAAGCCGTTTAATTTTAGTGTTAATTTTATTAATTGTTTCTTGTTTTATTCACTGAGAAAGTGGGCTTATGCGACTTTTCTTTGGGAAAATGAATTAGTACATAGTACACAGAGTTGCATTAATTAAGGAGTTTGTTTGTTTCTATTTTTTTCTTTTTTTTGTTGTTGTCATTTTTGAAAAAAAAAACAAGTAATTAAAACATATTTAGCTTACTTTGTTGCGATTTTTTATTTTAAAATAAAAAACTACAACAATTTTATAAAAATAAAAAACATCGTTTCTTTTAATTTTAACAATATGTTTTTCGACAAAAATTAACATATTCCTACTTTCTATCTCGATTAATAATAATAATTATTATTATTATTAATTATTATTATTATTATTAATTAATAAAATTAATAATAATAATAATGATGATGATGATGATAAATTAATAATAATAAGAATAACTTATTAAAATTAATAATAATAATAATAATAATAATTAATAAAAATAATAATAATTAATAATATTGTTATTATTAACAATAAATAATAAGAATAAGAATAAATTAATAATAATAAGAATAACTTATTAAAATTTAATAATAATAATAATTAATAATAATAATAATAACTTATTAAAATTTAATAATAATAATAATAATAATAACTTATTAAAATTAATAATAATAATAATAATAATAATAATAATAAATTAATAATCATAATAATAACTTATTAAAATTAATAATAATAAGAATAACTTAATAATAATTATTACTAATAATAATAATAACTAAATATATTTTTGTTTTTAGTTTTTTATTAGAAATCTCAACCAAACAGACTTTTGTTTTCAATTTTTATATTGTAAATTTCAACCAAATAAGTTTTCGGTTTTTTTAGGAAAAAAAATAGAAACTAAAAATAAGAAACAGAAACCAAAAATAACATAAGAAAAACAAAAGTAGAACCAAACGCCCCTAAACTAATCAGTTGAGCTCAATCATTTTGCTGGCTTCTTTTGATTGGATTTAGTTGAGGTTTTCCTGATTTGTTATCTCATAATAGATTTTGGGTGTCATCCATGCACTTTTTATTCTTGTTATAGCATTTTTTTATGTATTATTAGAAGTTTTCATTAATTGTCTGGTTCTTCCTGTACACATATTGAAGAAAGGGATCAGGCAATAGCAGATTGATGAAGTGAATGAGATATTTAGAGATGGTGTTGTCCTTGTACATGAGAAAGGAGCTATGATTGGTAAAACTGTTTTTCACTAGATTTGGGACATTGAAACAGATGACTGTGACATTGCAAGTGTTTAAAGACCAACTTCCTAATATATTTGAAATAGAGAATCACTTTTGTGGAATAAGTGCTAGTGTTATGATTGTTGTAAAGAAGTGAATTAAGTGCACAACTCTCTAGTTAATACTGCTTGCTTCTGGTTTGATTTAATTCATTAATAACTTGTAGGTTAATTGAGCGTGTTGCTTTTTTCCTTGCTTTAGTCATTGCATACCATCACTCTACTAGCTGATTTTCTCTAGCATGTCTTAAACTGATTTCTTAACTAGTTAAGTTCTTGGTTTGTGTCTTTTGAACGTTTTTGTGGATTATTACAGTATGGTCTAATGCTGGTCTACTATGAGTGAATTGGGAACATTTTAGCGTCTCTTTACTGCTGTATTGTCATAATTTGACGACGATTTCTTTAATATTTTTCATTTTACGATTGCTTATTTGGTTTATAGACATTATTTTCCCCAAATCAAGGCCAGGTTAATCATCGCTCAACCTTATTTTAGTTGTCAATTTTTGACCCTCTTTCCTAATCAAATAAATTGCAGCCCAGGTTTTAAACGTCAAAGAACTAATAATATTTATGGATATGGCTGCCTAATCTTTGGAAGTTTATGGGAGGACAAAATCTTGTTTATTTCAGGTTCATCAATCATCAGTGTTGCCAACTTGATGATCTTTTGCTCTTAACGAACCTTGTCCATTTAGAAGATGAGCAACCGATGCAGAGAAGATTATGTAAGTGAAGCTTGGTATTTATTTGGCTGATGAAATCAAATGGGAGCTTCATTATTGAAGTCTTCTGCAGGAAGAAGCAACTGTAGTGGGATTTGAAGTTCCAAAATCACTAGATTCCAATTATAATAATGTCTATCCAGGGCATGAAGACGAAGCACGTGATCCACCTGTAGTGCCTACACATCTCCAGCATACATATCATATCTATATTTTTCTTGTTGTTGTCAAAATAATCAACCCTTTTGATCTTTAAATAATTTCCAAACCAATAATTTCAAGCTTGTTAGTATGCACTTCCATCATGACATGTATGCTTATAGAATGATTTATCATTTCAACAGCCCGTAAGGAATTGAAGTTCTATGTGTAGGAAAATCCCGGGAGGTACATCACATGTACCGCAATGAAAACAAAAATTTTGTTCCTGTGACTTTCCGAAACCAGGATCCAGTGTCGGTATGAAGACATCAACCTAAATAGCCAAAAGAGACTATCTCTAAAGGTGATCCACGCAGAGATCGAAAACCTGTAAAAGTCAAACCCTTTAACTTGAGAATAGCTAGAGCAGTTAAAGCTCGCTAGAGCCTACCTACGTCTGGAGAGCTTGAGAAAGCGTTGAAAAGAACTTTGAGAGGAAGAGAGTCGATGGTTACCTTAGGAAGAAGACCTTCCTTGAAAATCACATTTTCAATGCAAACTTAACCATTAAGCTTTCATCTTCTCACCCACGCCAGAACCATCGTTTTTTCCTCTCCACTAAGCCATCTTATATATGTATTTTAACACTTAAAATACTAGCCTAAGATAAAGCCAAGTGTATGGCTTAATGGCCATTCATTCATTAATGAATAAAGAAATCAAGCTTTGAAAAGTCAAAGCTCTTATCCTCTCCTTCCTCTTTCCAGCGTACACATATATATATATATAATTAATTAATTTTAATTAATTAATATATATATATATATATAATTGCTAAAGAGGTCAGGTCAATAAAATTGGTTGGTCCCTACCAAACTCTGCAGAATCAAAAACGCCTCAGGAGACCTTTCTTAGCAATATCGATGTCGCGATCTCATCGGGATCCATTTAATCTAATGCTCTCCATAATGGAACTCGTCCAATTACTATTTCTGATTCTCGAATCACTCTTATCGTGTGACCCTTTAGGCTCCGGTTATGTTGGCCACTTAGATTAACACTTAATCTAAGCAAGTCATGAGCGGTATCTAGCAACACATCATGACCTCCAATTGACCGGAAAGTAATCGGTTTGATGTATTCATTACGAACCGGATCACAAACCCTTCCATGTACAATTCTTGTGCAATTCGTCCTTTTACCATCCTATACCCCACTTGGTTATGAGTATGGTCAAAGTGTCAACTCTCACTAGACCAAGTCCATTGAGTGATAACAGTTCTCGTCACAGGACTCATTACTCTATATGTCAATGAAGACACTCTTCATGACATATATCTTCGCCGACTTAGTAATGATCGACAAGAGGCTACGGGTATCTCTTACGCTAATCCGAAGTGGTGAATCCTTTATTGGCTACTCAATTATCTTGAATACCTCAAGTCGTACCCAAGCACCACCCTATGAGTTACCTCGAAGGCAACAAGGAATGGAGTCAAAGCACGGATCGATATCAAGATATCCTCGAGTACCTCAAGTCTAAGGATACTTGCACCATTCTTATGATGAGATTATCACCGACACTAGAAGAAGATATCCATGCGATGATCTCATGGCGGTCATCCAATGAACTTACTACCACTAGTAAGCATCCACATGTCAATTCTAAATATCTCATATTTACAGTTTCGAGATCCACCGCTTGATCCAATCGAGGAATATGACGTATCTAGTCTATCCGGATTGATGATGTCGGTCTCATTAATCCTATGACTAGGAAAATTTAGATCTTGACATAATTGCACATGATAGGAATCTCGGGAGTATGAGCACATCATAATTTCCTTCATGCTATGTCATATATCATGGACTTCATTAATTCGATTAAAGATCCAATCAATTCATAAACAATGTTCATGAACATCAAATTAATGAAGTATGCCTTTCTTTATTTATTCATAAAGTCGCACACGACTTTGAACAAAAGCGCTTAAAGGAGATTGCCTTTGGGGATAATATAAACAAGATCCTTGCATAAGTCGACTTATCCCATGTACAAGTCGACTTATCAGATCGAATACGTGTAAGTCGACTTACCCAGTGTACAAGTCGACTTGCACTTACAAATCTCCCACTGACCTAAAGCCAATCGCCTTAGTATCTAATACCAAAAGCGAGTACATAAGAATCACAATTCTCGTGTGACAATGGCTTTGTCATCGGATCGACAACACTTTGCTCGTGGGAATTCTCTATAAGGACATCATCTCAACCGATGATTTCCGAATCAAATGGAATCGGCGGAGTACGAGTGCGGATCGATGATGAGACATTGGTTCCTTTCCTCAAGACTAGCCCCATTGTATCACAATACAATCCTATGGGCTCATCACGGTAGGATTGATCCAAAGCGCTTCTCTGCGCATCTCGTGCGGCAATGTACTCTGCCTCGGTTGTTGAATCGCAGTTGTCTCTTGATTGAACTCTTTCAAACCGATCGCCAGCCGTTCGGTGTGAATGTATATAACTTTGATCGTGATTCAAAATCATCCTTATCGATTAAAGCGGCATTTGTATGCCGCTCACTGGAGATTTTCATCTCCATGTGTCAAGAAAACATCCTTAGTGCTTCGCAAGTACTTGAGGATATTCTTGACGACCACCCAAATGACCCTCACCAGATCCGATTAGTATCTACCGTAACACTTAGAGCATATAATACATCGGGTCTAAACATAGCATTGTTCCATGCTAAACCTCTTTAGCATCTTACCTATGTCGTTGATTGTGAAAGACCAAGCAATTTCTTTGATCTATCTCTATAAATCTTTATCCCAAGGATATAAGTTGCTTTACCAAGGTCTTTCATCGCAAAAGGGTTTCGACAACCAAATCTTAAGCGATTGTAGCATAGAGACATCGTTTTCCTAGTATTAATATGTCATCTACTTATAACACAAGGAATACGATTGCGGTTCCATGAACCTTCTTATACACACAATGTACATCCAATTTTGTGAGAAACCAAACTCTTTGAGTACCTCATCAAACGGATATTCCAACTCTGGATGCTTGCTTCAATCCATACATGGAATTACGAAGCTTGCATACCATTTCGCCATTATAGGAGGTGAAGTCCTCGGTTGTGTCATATACACATCATCGGGAAGATTTCCATTAAGGAAAGCTGTCTTCACATCCATTTGTCATATCTCATAATCATAATGAGCGGCAATGGCTAGGAGTATCCGAATGGATTTAAGCATTGTTACGGGGCTAAAGGTCTCGTCATAGTCAACTCCTTGTCTCAGCGAAATCCTTTGGCCACAAGCCTTCTTTATAAGTAATCACATTACCATCCATGTCGGTTTCTTCTTGAAAACCCATGCACCCTATGGGCTTTATTCCTTGGTGCAATGACCAAAGACCAAACTTGGTTTTCATACATGGAATCCATTCAGATTTCATGGCACAAAGCCATTTTTCAGACTCTGAACTTTTCAGAACCTCTTCATAGGTAGTAAACTCATCATCTCGTATGAGCAATACGCCATTATGTTCCTCACGAGAAATCCATATCTCTCAGGAATAGAGCGTATCCTACATGACCTCTGAAATTCTTGTGTAATAGAAGGTTGAAGCTGTTACCTCATCTATATGAGTTACGATTGCGAGTTGAGCGATTGATCTGCGTTTGTTCGAACATCTTGAACTTCCTCAAGTTCAACTTTGCTCCCACTGTCCTCTTGTAAAAGAAACTCTTTCTCTAAGAAAACAGCATGCTTTGAAACAAACAACTTTTGTTCCTAAGCAAGGTAGAATTGATATTCCACGAACAAACACTTGTCGACTTTACATCAAATGTATCTCGATCGTGTCCGCTTCACGAAGGTGACAATCCCAAACTTTCAGATGAGAAAGATAGGGCTTTCGGTTAGTCCATATCTCCATATGGAGTAACCACAATTATCTTTAATGAAACTCGTTTAACAAGTAAGCAATTTGTCTCGAAGCGATATTCCCAAAAGCAGTAAAACCTATCATCAATCGCACCATGTCTAACAAGGTTCGATTTCTCCTTTCAGCCACACCATTGTGCTGCGGCGTGTAAGGTGGAGTATACTGAGATAAAATCCGATTATCTCTGATATAATCCAAAACTGTTGGTCTAAGCAATTTCCACCACGATCAGATCGTAATGTATTCATACTTTTACCAAGTTAGTTTTCTACTTCATTTCGAATTATTTGAACTTTTCAAACGCTTGATTTGTATCTCATCGATCTGGTACCCATATCGTGAATAATCACCGATAAAAGTAATGAAGTAAAGACAACCACTTCGCATGGATGGACATCGGACCACATACATCCAAATGTATCGGTCTAATATTCCATTCACTCGTTTTCCTTTCCTTAAAGGATAACTTGGTCATCTTGCCTAATAAACAAGATTCGCATGTGTCATATGATTCATAATCAAATGACCCTAAACCGCCATTCTTATGGAGCTTAGCGATCGTGTCTCATTTATATGGCCAAGCCGACAATGCCATAAGTAAGTTGATTTTAAATTATCTTGATTATGTCTTTTCGCGTCATTGACATTCGAAGCTGGATATGACATATCTAATATGTCAATTCCATTGCATAATATACCGATAGCATAGAGCATTCCATTCGAACTAATAGAACAACCATTGCTACTAAAAGTCCAATGGAAACCATTTCTATTGAAACAAGAAATGATAATATGTTCTTTGTTAAAACAGTACAAAATGACAATCATCCAATTTGAATACAAGCCCACTAGGGAGTGACAAGACATAAGTGTCTCACGGCTAATGTAGCAACTCTTCTGCATTACCTACGAAGGTCTAGTTCTCCTTTATGAGTCATCTCATCGTCCCCGAGGCCTCGCATATCATTTCATATGTATGAGCCACAACCGTATCAAATACCCATATGTTTTGTTGAGAAGCAGTATTAACCTCAATGACAAACATATTTGAAGGAGTAGAGGCATCGATGCCTTCTTCGCTTCAGAACTCGAATAGACTTTCTGGTTTAGCCTCAGGTGGCGGTCTTGCCACAATGAAAACAAAATCCTTTTGGGGCGATATCTTTGATTTTTCCTTGATGGCACTTCCATTTGGTTTCTTGGCCCTTTTCTTCTTTGGACCGAAGAAGAAGCATCCACCACTAACACTTGCTTGCTATCCTTCTTGATAGCTTTTTCATTTGTCTTGAAGCAGATTGATCATTCGAGAATTGTTGTGGATATTTGGTTCATCGATAGTTTAACACGAATCGTGAAAAGCTGTCGAGACAATCCAACCAGAATCAAGTCTATACTTAACTCATAATCCATTACAAATCCTAAGACAGCCAATCTCTCTATATAGCCATTCATCTTTAGGGTATCCTGGACAACAGATGTCCCTGGAGCCACCTTTGTGGTGAAGAGAAGCCTTGAGGTCTCGAACCTTTCAGACCGAGCTTACTCATCAGCTCCCTAAGATGAAATACTATAGTGTGAGCATCCATAGACTCGTGCTGCTTCTACAGCTCTGGTGACATCAAGGCAAGCATAATGCAAGTATCCATATCACCGTCCTTTAGATGCTTACAATATGCTTTCTGATCCTTTTCAGAAGCATCGAAGAAGTGCATCTGGAAGTGGAACATCTAGGACGTATCTCAGTTCCTCAGATCTGAGAACAATTCTCAGATTCCTCAGCCGATCAAGAAAATTCGGTCCAAAATAGAGAGCGAAAATTCACACTGAAAAACTTCTTCAATCAACCTAAACGCGATAGAGAGAAGGAATGATAGAATAGAAATGCCTGCATGATCATAAGGACTTGCATGACATGCATATGGCTCCCACTAGTTTCCTAGAATCCATAACCCTCTTTACGAATCCAGAGAAACAAAGTGACATAAAGTCCTAGTGGGTCGATGTCCGACATTGCTAAAAGTGACCTTGGGTTTGCCCATCAAGCCACAACTTAGGTCAATCGGTAGGTATCGGACATACCAATTGCATCATCGATAACCGACATTGAGAATGACCTTGGGTTTGCCCAACAAGCCACCTTATGTCTCGGGAGGTATCAGATATACCAATTACATCTTAAACACAACTATCGATCAGTGCTATCAACTTGTTGATGTGTGCACTTACATTGGGTTATCAACTCCTTGATGCGTGTACATCCCGATGTACACTACTCAACTTCGCCTCTATCCACGTTGACCTTGAGTTTGCTCAACAAACCAACGCTTCCAGTGAAAACCAACCCATTAATCAGAAAATCTTATTTTCATAGTTCGAACATATCCGTATAGAGTGAGCTTGAGTTTGCCCAACAACCCAGCCCTATAAGAACTCTGGTTCTTACCATATTAATGGAAGGCGTTAGTTTTCATATTTCGAGGAGGGATTTCGAATTCTAGACTCCAAGCTTAAGGATTATAGTCGCCAGGACTATATGGAATGATTTAGGTTTCATCAATCACATTGAAGCAATCCTTTTAATCATCCATCATCCAACCTGAGCATGCCACAAGTCGACTTACAACGAATGCAAGTCGCCTTATGCCCCTGCCCATACACAAGTCGCCTTGTATCATAATACAAGTCGCCTTGTCTTCTGCCCTCGCACAAGTCGACTTATCTGATATAAGTCGCCTTATGCACCTACCCGCGCACAAGTCGCCTTTTACACTGCAAGTCGACTTATGCACAGACCCTGAACAAGTCGCCTTATACTCCAAATAAGTCGACTTGTCCAACAGAATTTGCTATAATTCTCTAATCGGCTAATTCCTCAATCCTTGCAATTTCAATTCACAATACCAACATACCTAAGGTAATATCTGCTACTTTGATGTCTCAATGAACACTTCATTGGACCATGAAAGCCTTATATAGTCAAACCATATGAAAAGCTTGAAATGAGTCAAAACTCATTAATTTCCAAATAATTTAGGAACACCCAAATTATCATCCTAAGCATCTCTAGCTAGCACATACATTATCAAATTTACTTCAGCACATGCCATAAAAAATATGACGGTCAAAACAAACAAGATAATGCAATATACTAACGAGACGCTAATGTGATCACTTAGGCATCCGAAAATTCTTGGAAATGCAACTTCAAGCAATTCAGTTTGGCAATCATAATACATCAAGATAACACATTTTTAATCACATTAAAAATGGTGCAAGGCATTGGAACTGAAAAAGCACACTCAATCAAGCCAAGCAAAACAGTCCCAACAATTTTTCACAAAACTGTCCAGTTCTGTACATTGCTCGAAATGATCAATGAAACAATTTCAATAAATTCTGAGAAAATTGCATAGGTTAGTACATGTTCAGAAAATGCTACCTGAATTTTTTCAGGATTTTAGCAATCAAAAACTCAGTCAACCTAAATAACAAAACCGATTCAAAATCTGTGTTCATCAGCACAGCAATTCCCAACAGCATAGAATAAAATCGAAAATAAATATCCAATCACCTTGAAATCCAATTTCCATGCTCATAGACATTCACCAACATCTTAGAGACATGTAGGTGAAGGAAAATCCGAAAAAAAAAATTTCTAGAATTTATTATCGAATTTATACTACTGCCTGTTCCAGAATCGTTTCACAAAACAGCATCCGAAACTTAGCGAATTAAATTAGCAAAACTATATCAAATCAAATCGATAAATTCTCAAATTTCATAGACATATTCTCTTCACAGAAAAATTTCGAAAAACATATCACAATATAAATTCGAAAATTGGACAGCAAGCATGCATCAACAGAAAATTCCATTAGGGTTTCTGATCTCGCTTAGGTTTTAGCTTCATACGGGACACCAGACGCTCTGATACCACTGTAGGAAAATCCCGGGAGGTACATCACATGTACCGGCAGCGGAAAACAAAAATTTTTGTTCCCAGGACTTTCCCGAAACCCAGGATCCAGGTGTCGGTATGAAGACATCAACCTAAATAGCCAAAAGAGACTATCTCTAAAGGTGATCCACGCAGAGATCAGAAAACCTAACCGAGTCAAACCCCTTTGACCCGGGAATAGTTAGAACAGATTAAAGCCTGCTAGAGCCTACCTCTGTCCTGGAGAGCTTGAGAAAACGTTGAAAAGAACTTGGAGAGGAAGAGAGTCGATGGTTGCCTAAGGAAGAAGACCTTCCTTGAAAATCACCTTTTCAATGCAAACTTAACCATTAAGCTTTCATCTTCTCACCCACGCCAGAACCATCGTTTTTTCCTCTCCACTAAGCCATCTTATATATGTATTTTAACACTTAAAATACTAGCCTAAGATAAAGCCAAATGTATGGCTTAATGGCCATTCATTCATTAATGAATAAAGAAATCAAGCTTTGAAAAGTCAAAGCTCTTATCCTCTCCTTCCTCTTTCCAACGTACACACATATATATATATATATAATTAATTAATCTTAATTAATTAATTAATATATATATATAATTGCTAAAGAGGTCCAGTCAAACTGGGTTGGTCCTACTGCCTACCGGCCCCCCGATCAAAACGCTCCGAAGACCTTTCTTAGCAATATCGATGTCGCGATCTCATCGAGACATATCCCGATCTCATCGAATCCATTTAATCTAATGCTCTCCATAATTGGAACTCGTCCAATTACTATTTCTGATTCTCGAATCACTCTTATCGTGTGACCCTTTAGGCTCCCGGTTATGTTGGCCACTTAGATTAACACTTAATCTAAGCAAGTCATGAGCGGTATCTAGCAACACATCATGACCTCCAATTGACCGGAAAGTAATCGGTTTGATGTATTCATTACGAACCAGATCACAAACCCTTCCATAGACAATTACTGTGCAATTCGTCCTTTCACCATCCTATACCCCACTTGGTTATGAGTATGGTCAAAGTGTCAACTCTCACTAGACCAAGTCCAGCCCAAGTGATAACAGTTCTCGTCCTGGGACTCATTACTCTATATGTCAATGAAGACACTCTTCATGACATATATGTTGGCCAGCCTTAGTAATGATCCTGACAAGAGGCCATGGGTATCTCTTCTGCTAATCCAGAAGTGGTGAATCCTTTATTGGCTACTCAATTATCTTGAATACCTCAGTCGCACCCAAGCACCACCCTATGAGTTACCTCCGGAAGGCAACAAGGAATGGAGTCAAAGCGGGATCAAGATCAAGATATCCTTGAGTACCTCAAGTCTAAGGATACTTGCACCATTGCTATGATGAGATTATCAACGACACTAGAAGAAGATATCCATGCGATGATCTCATGGCGGTCATCCAATGAACTTACTACCACTAGTAAGCATCCACATGTCAATTCTAAATATCTCATATTTACGGTTTTCGAGATCCACCGCTTGATCCAATCAAGGAATATGACATGTGCTAGTCTATCCGGATTAATGATGTCGGTCTCATTAATCCTATGACTAGGAAAATTTAGATCTTGACATAATTGCACATGATAGGAATCTCGGGAGTATGAGCACATTATAATTTCCTTCATGCTATGTCATATATCATGGACTTCATTAATTCGATTAAAGATCCAATCAATTCATAAACAATGTTCATGAACATCAAATTAATGAAGTATGCCTTTCTTTATTTATTCATAAAGTGCACTACGACTTTGAACAAAAGCGCTAAAGGGATTGCCTTTAGGGCGCAATATAAACGATGCATCGATCCTTGCATAAGTCGACTTACCCCATGTACAAGTCGACTTATTAGATCTTGAATACGTGTAAGTCGACTTACCCCATGTACAAGTCGACTTGCACTTACACTATGTGCAGATATAGATGAACCTTCAGATTAATTAGTGTATTATGATATATTTGCGAATTACAATTAGTGTACTTTGATATTAATTAGTGTATTATGATATGTTTGCGAATTGCAATTAAATAATACATTGTCTGCAGGTATGAAATTTTTGTGATACATGAATAATTATTAAAATTAATGATATACTAAAAAATTAAAAATTATTAAATAAATAAAATTTAAAATAATATTGAATAGTTATTAAACAGATAAGATTTAAAAATTGTATTTTAAAAATAATTATTAAAATTAAAATTTATTAATTTTATATGATTTTCGAAACAATGGAAAAAATAATACAAATAATAGAAACGTCGCGGAATGTCTTTCGCGACGTTTCCTAAAAAACGTCGCAAAATGTAAAACAATCCACGATGTTTTTTTAAAACGTCACGGAATGTTAGAGATTTTATGATATTTTTTAAAACGTCGTGAATTGTCTAAATTTTCAGTAACATTTTTGTAAACGTCGTGCAATGTCAATATTATCTGTTACGTATTTCATAAAATTTTGCAGAAACATTTTGCCTACATCATATTCTGCGATGTTTTTTAAAACGTCGTAGAATACATTTTGCGACGTTTTTGGACATTCTGTGACGTTTTAAAAACATCGAAAGACGTTTTTTAAAAACATCGTGGAATGTTAGAGATTCTGTGATGTTTTTTAAAAACGTCACTGATTGTTGGACCCCGAACCTTGAGTGACAATTTGACTTAGTAATATGAGTGATAAAGTGGATGAGTTGATTGAATTTGAGTTGAAAATCATAACTAAAAAGAGAAAGAGTGAAAATATGAAAAATTGTGTAATAGTTGACTTTTTGGCCTTGGAAGGTTGACTTTTAATTGAGGCAAAATTTGAAAAAATGGTCTTCTGGAAACTTGTTAAGAGCTTTCTGTAGACATAAAGTTTGCAATTTTTCGATATCGGGAGTGAAAGTTATGATCAGTCAAAGTTTATGTTTGATAAGGTTAACTTTTGACTTTAATTATGATGACTGAATCTTTAACTAAGAAATTAACCTAGTTAGAGGTTAATTGAGCTTTGATGTTCTTCATGAAAGTTGAAGGATTTGATTTGATCTTTATTTCGATATAACGTATGCAATTTTTCGATCTCGGAATAATAAATTATGATTTTTACAAGTTTATATTGTGGTTTTAGCATGATTATTAGAGGATAGTATCTTTGACCGGAAAATGGACTCCCGTAGGAGTCAAATTGATTTTTATGTCCTTCGTGGAAGATGTAGTGCTTCCTTCAAGCTTTCTATAGAGGCTAAGTTTGTCAAAATTGGAGTTTGGGATTAAGAGTTATGAATTTCGAAAGTTTTAGATTTTAAGTGAAAAAAAAAGAGGAAAATGAAGTACCCCGTCACTAGGGCGACGCATCGCCGTAGCGATGGCGAACGTCCGGCTCGCGTTGCTAGGGCGACGCGTCGCCAGGGCGACCTCGCCCTCGCCACGCGCAGCACGCGGGCATTTCGCTTGGTGCGACGCCGTTTTTGTTTCTCCAAAACGGCACCGTTTTGATTCCTTTGTTAGCCTCCTTTCACAAATTCGACTTTTGTTCACTATTTTGCTTATATCTTTTCCGTCTGACATCCGATTGAGTCGATTCTTGCGGCGTTGGATTCCTAAGACAATTATCTACATCCTCATAGAAATTTGTGAATTTTTAAGATTAAATTAATGGTGATTAATTTAATCAAAGTGAGTCGGGAAATTTTCCGAGCATAGTTCAGTGTTTTGTGAAATTAGGGATCTGTAGAGATCCGATTGAAGCGATTCTTGAGGCGAAATAAAGATAAGACAAAGGGCTACAAATCATATGAAGACATGAAATGTCAATTTTGCCCCTAGGACTTTTAGTTTTTGAATTTAAGTTCGGATTAGGGTGAAATTTTTGGATTAGGAACACCTGAGAGTATTTTGAGCATAACTTTTGATCTGGGAATCGAAATGAGACGATTCTTGTTTTGAATTAAACTAGAGACATAAGGCTACAATTGTTATGAAGACATTGAGTTTCAATTTTGGGATTAAGAATGTTAAATTTTGGACGGAAATAATCGTACATGGAAATTGTGTTAGAATATGGATATACTCGAACTGTTTTACGCATAACTTTTGATGTAGTGCTCCGAATTGAGCGCGGTCAGTGGCGTTGGATTCGTATGATTGAGAGGAACATTTATTGAGAAGAAAGTTTTAATAAATTCCTTCAACTCGATAGTGCGAATCAAAACCGCAAGTGAAAATGGCATAAAGTAACATGTGAGGGGCATTTTGGTCTTTTTATAAAATTTTAAATGACATGGCTTAATGTGATGAGTTGTCGTGTAAGGAAGATTCTTGAGTTTTAAAAAGAAGAGTGAAAATCGATTTTAAAAGAAGAGAATAAAGAAATAATAAGAAGAGAAAGATGAGAAGCTCTTTCGTATGGAGAAAGAAGAGAGAAAGAAGAAAGGTAAGAAAGTTTTTGATTTTTCCAAGCTTCCAAGGTGATTTTCGTGCTTCTTCCATGGAGGAAATAGATGGAGGAGCTTAAGGACTTTCTTCCAAGTCCAAAAATTCGAAAATTTGAAGAGAAAGAGGTAAGAGAAAATTTTCAACTTTGAGTTTTTGAGGAATTATTGGTTTAGAAATAAGGATATTGACATGGGTTTGTGATTTATGAAGTTGATTTTGATATATATGCTTGAAGTTGTGTTTAATTTTGGATGAAAAATTGATTAAGGTTTAGGCTTAATTTTGTGATGAAGAATTTTGTGATATTTTGGTGTAGAATTATAGATAATGATATGGGTTAATGATATATGAATTCAATTTTGAAGAATTTATGGATTATGATATGAATTTGGATAAATTGGTTTAGGCCAATTTTAAGATTTGAGGATTTTTGAAATTGAGGATTTAGATGTCTTGGAATTAGTGTGAATTGATGAATTATGACATCAATTTTGAAAATTAAGTTATTTATGAGATCGAATTTGAGTGTATTGGTTTAGGTCAAGTTTTGAAATTGGAAATTTTAGAAATTCTGGTTTAGAAAGCTTGGAAATATGATGATTATGAATTTCCGATAGTTAATTTTGATAATTATGCAAATTATGATGTGGAATTTGAATGATTATGGCTTAGGTCAATTTTAATTGAAAGAATGAAAGAAGCGAGGATCAATTGGAGCTTGAAATCAAGTTTCGGCATTTAATTCGAGGTGGGTAGCATATTTATATTTTGATTTGTAAGCTTAATACGAATTTTGAAAAAATTAAAAGAAAGTAAAAGTTTGGAATTTTGATCACTTATTGTTTTTGGAAATGTTTGAATATAAGAATTGATTTAAGGTTTGAAATATTATTCCTTAGTGATTTCTGAAAAATTATTACAAGCTTAAATTCATTGTTTTAAATGATTTGCTAAATCGTTAGAAATTTCTGAAACTGTATTTGTTGTGTACGCATTGATAATTATGCATATTGTTGCAATTATTGATTGATTGAATTAATTGAATTATATGATATGTGTAAATTTGTGAGATTGTTTTAAGTTGATGAAATAATGTTAGAAAAGTAATATTTTGGAAAGTGCCTTCGGGCAATTTGAATTTCAGTTTTCGATATGTGTTATGTGGGTTTGGTAGGTCCTTTGGTGAGTCAGCGCTGTCTCTATGTGTATAGTCTTCTCCGGCTGCCCGTTAGTGGCACGGAGCTCAATTCGGACTCCTTCACGGCTACCTAATTGGACATTATGCGGAAAAGTGTAATGCGTTCTCATTCACTGATTGCGGTCGATGCGTTCTGTTTGGACCTAGCAGAGCCATTCGATATGTTATGTGTTTTCAATTTTGTTTCGTATGTTGCATTCATATTTATGAAAATTCCAGAATTTTGAAAAAATAAGAAAAGTAAGATGACTATGAAAAGTTTGAAAATATATTAAAAAAGGTTTGAGAAATTGTTTGAAAATTTGTAAAGTTTGAAAAATTAGCCCTTTGGCGAAAGATTATGAAAAATGATTTGACTTATTTGTCACTTTATAAATGTGTTATCCACGAGCTCGAAGCTCACCCCTTTCATCCCCATCTCCGTGTTTGGCGGAGATCGGATGAAAGAATGTGAAAACGTCGATTTCGACATTTGTATAAGTTAGAGTTTGAGTAATCTAAATTTGAGTATGGATATGTATATGGCTTTAGATAAGTTTGGGAAAAATGTATTTGTGTATAAAGTTGAGAATTGTGGATGATTGTGAAATTTGTATGTGAAATTATGGATAATTTGGGTATATATATGTATGATTGATTTGGGAATTTGATTGAATTATGAGTTTGGTATTGAATTGAGAATTATGGAAGTATTAGATTTAGGTTTGCGTTTTGCTGGTGTTTAGGTTCCGGACGGAGAGTCCGATGATTACGAGATCTGTTTGGCTTTTAGAAGTGTATTTCTTTACCTTTGCGAGGTTTGGGTTAGGATTAAAGCGATCGTTATCTTTGAAATTTCGATAAAATTAGTATGAATATGATTTTGGGATTAATACCAATGTGTAAGAATATGATTAAGTTTTGAGATTTCGCATGAAAAAGAATTTCCAAGGAAAAAGGATATAAGATTTCTTTGTATGAGTTTGATAAATGAGTATAAGAAGAAAAGAAAAAAAATACCGGATTTTGGAACGTCTTAGGGTTTCCAACCCGATTGTGATCCTGTGTTCCTTCTTGCGCTTTCAGATGTCGGCATTTGTTTTTGCTTGCGATTTGTATTCGATCCGCTTCGCTACTTTTGGTTGGATTTGATTCAATTCGCTTTGTGGTCCGATTTGCATTTCGTTCCGCTTTTGTTTTATTCTGTTTCCGTATGATGCGAGTCGGTTCCGTTTCGTTTTTCGTTTCGCGTCATCTATCGAATTTGCTTTGCTTCCGCATTGTGTCTCCGATTCGATATTTCGATGCGAAATTTCCGTTCCCATTCGATTCCGTTCCTTTCGTTCTCATTCGTTTTTCGGTTAGGATCCGGTTCCCGGATCGGGTCCCAACATTGATGGTATCAGAGCAAGAAGAGTTTATAAGGAATCATGCGTACGTATGAGGGAATCTGTATGAGTAGTTGAATTTCGAAAATGGGATCCAACACTGATTGTCCAAACTTTCAGTGACGTTTTTGTCACGGAATGTCAATATTTTTGACATCTAATATCATATTTCACAAATTCAGATAGAAACTTAATGACCGTTTAATTTCCGTTCAATTCAAATTTTAATGGGTTTTAGGTTTTTCATACTCGAATACAGTTAAATAAGAAATATTAAAGAATAATTGTAATAGGACAATAATATACACGAATATAATATTATAACAGGACAATAAACTTTTTTTGTTGTTGCCCAAGAGGTATCTTAGAAGGGTCTCAATTATGGAAAGACACCTTTAAACCATCTATTCTCAGATTAATCCCTGCTCGAATCGGGTAGATCACTTGCGAGAAATAAAGCTCTAGTCTCAAGTTT
Organism: Erythroxylum novogranatense; assembly: GCA_029891385.1. Taxonomy (NCBI): domain Eukaryota; kingdom Viridiplantae; phylum Streptophyta; class Magnoliopsida; order Malpighiales; family Erythroxylaceae; genus Erythroxylum; species Erythroxylum novogranatense. The sequence continues at coordinate 14,359,554 of CM057225.1, read as the reverse complement.
TAAATGACTACATACATGAGGGCAGTTCGAACCCGCGATCTCATTTAAGCCAGAAAAATTACTTACTAAGTCATCTGCGCCTTGAGATTACAATAAACATATTTTAATAGACGGAGTTTGATTTTGATAATACGTTGAATGTTGAAAAACGTGTTCTGTATTATAACAGCTTGAGCCAATTATATTAGTTGATTACTAATAACCTATTTGCAAACAAAATTATACCAAGTCATAATCGTACAGCTGCCTTGGGAGGACATTCCAAGTTATAAATAATCTCGAGTTGATCATTCTTTATGCGCCTTGACAAAGAATTAATGGCTGCTTCGAGGATAAGTGTTTCTCCTCAACATTTCCACGAATCTTGATGAGTATACGTCTCGAATCTGCAAACCTTGTTCTATATTTGAAGTCTAGGTCTACGAAACTACGCTATGGTCTACGAAAATATGCAAGACAGAAGAAGAATCAAAATGTTTACTTGCGGCTTTCTGTCTCAAGCATCAGATGTCATTTCTGAAAACAGGGAAGTTTGATCGTGAAAGATTTATTTCCACGTAATCCAAGGCCTACCAAACAAGCAAGGAAGTCCCTGTATCCCCGGAACAGTCGATGCCAATTCTCTGGCACAATTCCTGAAATAACATAATTGTTAAAATTAAATTTTAACTTTAACCGGCTCACAGGATCTTTATAAATTATCCATAGGCAGATTGTCATCGACTGATGGTCTTCGTAGACCATTACAAATTAACAATACATTGCAAAGTTGAAAGCTACAATGTTGTCGATTACGAACTAGGTTTTGTCAAGAAGCCGCTCTTGTCAAAGGATGGGGTGTGGTGTGGCATAAACATCTTAGTCCTCGATATTCCACATTCACATGGATGGCTATGAAATTCATATTTTCAACACTTGACAATCTATGCAGATTCTTACAACTGCCTAACTGGTGCATCCTGTACAAAGAAGCTGAAAAAAATCCGTCACTTCACTTCTTTCACTGTGAGTTTAGTAGGAAGATCTGGAGGCAACTTCTACAAGATTGCCAAGTATCCAATGACTCGAATACCTGGAATGAAATAACTAACAGGTGCTCTACCATTAAACATCCAAACAACACTATCAGGCGGTGCTTTTGAATTGCATTGACGTTTAGTGTGGCTGCAATTTGGGATGAGAGAATCAAAAGAGTCTTCCAAGAATATATAGCTTAGGATCAACACATCAGCATTTTCAAGGACAGAGTTGAGGATTTTAACCACTTTAACAATATATGGTACCTGTGATCACCTCAATTGTGTAAATGGATGAACATTGTATTGTAACTCTGCTTATAGTTACTTACTTAGATAGCTCCAATTTGCCTGTAACATCTATGGTGTAACTTGCTTGCCTTTTGGCTTAATACCATCAAATTGAATTTCTTCAAAAGAAGTATGGGGGTATCATGGCCCTATAACAACTTACTTTTAAACTGTTTCCGGCCATACCGGCATCTCTACTGGGATATGGTTTTTAAGTTACTAACCTGGGCAATGATACAAATAATTCTTTAACTTACAATTCCAATGACTTATCGGTCACGTAAATTGGCATTTGCCAAAGTCTTGTTGAAATCTCTTTATAGGTAAGGGGTGAACTTTGCCAAAAACTATAAAAAGTATGGCGTTTCCACGTTTTATTTTTATTTTTGTTTACACGAAGACGAAGAATGGACTTATTACAAGGGATTGTATCCATACGAGAATGTTGTACTATGGGTATAAAAGTTGGCTATTTCCTTTGAATCAAAAAATAAAAAAATAAAAGTTGGCGAGTACATTATGTAAAATCAAGTTCAGCAGAGATTACTTTTCCAGTTCAAATTCTAAATTTGAAGTCTGAGTTTCACTGTAAATAAAAATTTAAATAATTCACTTACATGATTATATTGTAACGCAAAAGATAGAAAGTATTGCAAATCAATAAGAGTTAATTACTAAAAAATTTAAACTTTTGTCAATTTTTAATTATAGCTGAATTTTAAAAAATAGCAATGCTCAATTTTTCAAATTTTTTAAGTCTAGCCCGAACTTCAAAAAGCACGATAAAATATTCAAACTTTTAATTCTTTTAAATTATAGCCTAACATTAATGCTTCCATTAAGTTTATTGACAGTGCTTGCCACTTGTTTCAAAAATCTTAACTATTAATACACATAAGTCAAAATTAACACAATAAATGAAAATTAATGAAGCAATATTATTTATTCACATAAATAAAACGACGTCGTTATTTAAAAATGATCTAAATCAGATTACGTAACTCTGATGACTTTACATTTTGATTTTAGTTTCTCCCTTCGTTTTCAGTTTGTTTTCTAAACGTCCTCACTTTTCGATTTTCAGATTACGCAATTCGGTGCTCTTACACTAAGATCATCAGGAGAATGAACTAAAAACGAAGAGCTTATTAATATAATATGCTATAATACAAGAGTAATTTGAGATGTCAAAAGAATTAAAAAAATGACTGAGGGTATTAGGAGAATAACAAATAACGTTGGACTAAAATTGAAGAAAATTGAAAATTTAAATATTTATTTTCACTATTTAAAGTTTAGGCTGAAATTTAAAAAAAAAAAGTTTGAACATTTTATTACTATTTTTTTAAATTCATGCTCTAGTTAAAAAATGGACAAAAATTTAAATTTTTTTAATAATTAACGGAGTCAATAAATAAAAAGTAAAAATACAATTTCCATATCAACAGTTTGTTTTTGGTGGTTATTTATAGGTTTTAAAAATATAATTGAGAAAGTTCAATTACTACGATTTAGGCGCTCTTCCTGGAATGTGGTAAGAGCGCAAGAGGCTAATCACGACCCGTAGCATTCCAAGTTTGTAGTTTAGTCCTTGTAACTTCCTTAGCAAATTTACTACGATACTTATTAGTTGACTGATAATACGTGTCATAACTGAAAAAGGACCTTGTGAATTTCCTCATCTTTCTCCTAGCTGAACTAAATTACGTAAGCCATTGAATTTCTTGTGTAGCCAAGAAAATTATACAGGCAGTTAGAAGGCATAAAGCACGTGAAACGAATAGCTTTGCAGTGTATTTATACAAGTTCCATATACATTAAATCCTACCCTCTACTAAAATGAGTCGCAATAAGGCAAATGTGCCCTTTTCATGGGAGCTCAAGCCTGGAGTTTCGAAGGTCACACATGATGATCCTGAAGATATAAATAGTCAGCCTGGAGTTTCGAAGGTCACACATGATGATCCTGAAGATATAAATAGTCTTCTCGATTTGTGGAATCTAACCATAAAGTTGCCTACTCCTCCTCCACGTAATGAATTGAAGAAGATGACTAAGGTTGTGTATGACGATTCGCAAGTCCCTTGTCCTCATCCCTTGGCTTTTCAAGCTCCACCAAGAACTTCTTCTCATAAGAAAGGCATAAAGAAGCAAGAAGACCCGTTTCTGGTGGCTTACATGAAATGCACCCAGTGCACAAATGTGAAAGGTAATTACCAAAGTGATAGACCGTCAAAAGCCAAGAGAAAGAAGAACATGCTCAGCAACTGGAATCCTTCATGTAAGGATTCTTGTGCCGTTGATGGGGGAAGTTTAATTAGAATATCCGAGATTTCTAAACCCATTTGGAAAGGGAAAGAGCATGGTGTTTAATGCAATGTAATAGGATATATGTGTAATTGATTCTTTAAGTTGTTTGTATGAAAAAATTTGTAATGTAATAAAATCCTTATTGGATCATGTTTAAAACCATATGTTCCACTCTTCATTAAATAATTTTCTAGAGTGTTATTATCGTTATCATCAACAGTTTTTTGACAGTTACAAAAGGAACATGCAAGCACAGGAATTTGGATTTGTTATTTCTTCTTGGTAATTAAAATAAGCTTCTATACATTACAAACTAGATGGCCGCCGGCAATACTTGGGTTTAAACTTTCTAGTGTTGATAAGATCCAACTTAGCGACAGATTGTTGCATGAGACAAGTGCATATGTAAAGAGGAAGATGTCAATAAGAGAAGAATGAGCTTGTGACAAGGGCTTTAATACAAGATATAGGTACTTGGAATTGACTGTCACCTCGTCCTCCATACACTTGTCTTGGTTTGTACTATTCCTTTGCCAAGTATTCAACTTGCTGGGCACTATCTGTTGGTTATGTGTGACAAAGTCAAATTGGGATACGTATAGCCAGTTTATCTTATCTAATGACTAGAAAGCGTGGTAAATAAAAAAGTTATTAATTATGTTTCTTTCTTCTGTTTTAGAGTTTCAATGTTGAGAAAGTTTGGCAAGGATGAAGCCTGATATGTAGGTTTAACTGCATATCATACAGTGGAAAGCAGCAAACAATTGTCAGGCCTTTGATCATGTATTGAAGAACACATAAGTCCATATTTAATTAAAAAAAGAAAACTATATGTGAATTCAGGTAACGAGCTTGTTACGCATGTCATCAGCTTAACTGGAACCATAAGTATACATTCAGCTACGTAGAAAAGTTCACATGTAATACTTATTATAAATCAACGGACGAAAACCATGGCTTTGAAAAGTTTGAATTTGGGATTCATGTATAAACTATGGACTCTTAGGTTTAAATTTAAAGAAGTCATGTTATTAGTTTTTTAGGGTGTAAAATTATTATGTTATGTTTTTACTTAACTTCATGTACTACTCGTTCTTTTATCTTAGATAATTTTATTTAAAATTGTTGAATTTATTATACTTTTAAAAATAAGGTTATCTAATAATTTAAAATTTATCTGTAAAACTTTGGTTAATTATTTATTTTCATTAAACTTAAGACCTTTTAATCAACTTCTAATTTTATTTATTAACAACGAATTGTTAATCTAAAGCTCATAAGGAAGTTTGTAAGTTTGGGTCAACAATTGATAAAATGAATGTAACTAATCATTTAAATAATTGACCTTTATTATTTTAAATTTTTAATATTTTCATATTTAGTCAATATGAGATATTCTAATAATTAGTAAATTTATTATAAAATGTAAACAAAGAGTTGTTTCATAAATATTATACATATAAGATTCGTAAATAATTTTTACAAAATTTTAAAACTAAAATATAAGTGCTCTGTTGCTCTTGCTCTTAAAATAGAAAAACAATCATGGTCAGCATTTCTCAACAGTTTCTCAAACTTTTCAACGACGAACAGCCATAACGACTTGGTCTTCTTTTCCCGACTTCATTTGTCCTACTCTGCTAGTTCGGTTTAAAAGCTAATTGGCCAAGTTCTGCTTCGACCCTAATCTCACGTTTTATTTGCGTGTCCTTTGTTCATGATCTTAACAATATTAAAGTAGCCCTTTCGTGCATATAAGGCCCAAGCAACCTCTTTTTCTGTTATTCACACAAACATTAATCACAGATAATATGATTCGGAGTAAGTGTTACTCCAAAGGAGATGTGCCCTTTTCATGGGAAAAAAGACCTGGGGCTTCCATGGCAGACGAGTTTGGGTACCGTAAAGAAGGAACAAACTTTCTGTTAAAGCTCCCGCCACCTCCATGCCCAACTAGCTGCAGTCCTGCAAAGAAATCCTTCCACGACATCCAGATTCCTCTTCCTCCATGCACGTTTCAGACTCGGAGGAGGAGTAACTCCAGAAAGGGGTCTAAGAACCCCGACGACGACCCTTTTTGGGCCGCTTATATAGAGTGCACCAAGTCCAAGGCGACCTCAAAAAGTACTTACAATAAGCTGTTCAAAAGCGATGCTGCCGTGCTGGGGTGGAAAAAGGGTATGGCTAGTTTTTCCTGCAAGCTTTCTTCCAATTATGTTGACGACAGTATAGTAAAGCGGTCCCAGCTTCACTGCGAAGGCAGTGTCAAAGAGAGACGAAGAGCGATGTGATCAGGTTGGACCAAGACTTCGGTAAAGGCTCAACACTTGTCTCTAGACTGCAAATTTAGCACATCTACAAACAGAAGTTGGATTGTTTCTCCGTTTGCAGTTAGACTAACGTTGGGCTGAAGTTCAGGTTGTTAGTTATTGTTCCTGCAAGTTTAGGTATTGCAGAGACCATTGAAGATGAAGTTGATGTTTGCTATTACTAGCTAGCTATAACTAAAATATAGAACTAGCTTCATTAATGCTCAACTAATTGAAATCATGTGGATGGAAGTTGAAACTTAATTAAGAGCAGGCTACGAATAATAATGTTTGGCGAAGCATCAATGTAAATATTGCATGCAAAATTGGTATTCATCTATTAAATGAAAAAAACTGTGAACTCTCAATTAGAACTTAAAGAATAGATGTAAGCGAAAGCTTATTTGATTGAACCAATATATATTAGTTTTGTCTATCCCTGTTTCATTGTCATCTAATGACCAACAAATATGACATCTAATATCATATTTCACAAGTGCAGATAGAAACCTAATGACCGCTTAATTTCCGTTCAATTCAAATTTTAATGGGTTTGAGGTTTTTCATACATGAATATAGCTAAATAAGAAATATTAAAGAACAATTGTAACACGACAATAATATACAGGGATATTATATTATAACAGGACAATAAACATATTTTAATAAAAAGACGGAGTTTGAATTTGATAATACGTTAAACGTTGAAAGACCTGTTCTTTATTATAACAGCATGAACAAATTATATTAGTTGATTACTAATAATCTATTTGCTAACAAAATTAACCAAGTCATAATCGTACAGCTGCCTTGCGATGGCATTCCAAGTTATAAATAATCTGGAGTTGATAATTCTGCATGCCCCTTGACAAAGAATTAATGGCTGCCTCGAGGATAAGTGTTTCTCCCCAGCATTTCCACGAATCTTGACGAGTATACGTCTCGAATCTGCAAACCTTGTTCTATATTTGAAGTCTAGGTCTACGAAACTATGCTATAGTCTACGAAAATATGCAAGACGGAAGAAGAATCAAAATGTTTACTTGCGACTTTCTGTCTCAAACAGTCAAATGTAAAATCGAAAGATTCACACTTAAGGCTTATAATCCCAACGAAGTGTCATTTCTGATAACAGCGAAGTTTGATCGTGAAAGATTTATTTCCACGTAATCCAATGCCTACCAAACAAGTAAAGGAAGTCCTATATCCCCCGAACAGTCGATGCCAATTCTGTGGCACAATTCCTGAAATAACATAATTGTTAAAATTAAATTTGATTGAGTAGGTTGTGCTAGGCCAGGTTCAATCATGAGATGGCGTGTGGGTCGATCGACCCATTCTCAAGATGATGAGTTCAGCCTGACAGGTATTCACTATATAAGTTCATTATCTCCTCATGACACAGATATGACATGGAACACTGATACTCTCCATTCATAGCCACAAAAACTACTACAAAAAGATTGACTTAGGCATCGGAGAGACGGGCCGGCGGTTAACCTCTGGTGTGCTTTTATTGTTTTTGCAGGTATCTCCTAGTTAAAGACAACTGAGCTCATGGATACAAACAACGACACCCAGTCTCAGCAAAATCAGATCGAACCAGTTGGCACCCACCGTGGGGCCGGGCGTCAGGACACTACGTCTAGAAACACTCAGATAAGTCAGGCGGCAGCAACAAATCCGGATGTAGCCGATGTCGCGACACTTGCATTACAACGAATGGGCTTGCGATTACCTGTCGCCCTTCCACCGACGCATCATGATCCCTAAATCCGTCCTCCACCCATCACCCAAAACCTAGCACAGACGAGCTACCCCCATCAAACCCAAATAACCAAACACAATCTTCGCATCCGAATGACCAACCACTACCTCAGAGCCAAGATCAAGAAGAGCAGAGCGTAGCCCTGGAGGATAACGCCGGAAACAATTCACACCCTCACATCCAACACCCCCTAAACACAAACCCTCCTGCTCCACAACAAATCTCCCTTACCCAAAGACAGATAGAGGAAGCGGCCGATCTATTGATTCCCCAAATCTTACAATCTCAGATGAAACAGCAGCGAACCCCCGCTTGGCAGATAGGTATGATAGCTGATCGTCATTCTACTGAAACTTTCGAAAAAATCGTGGACGATCGAATCAGTATGGCCATGAATTCCCGTCCGGATCAGCCATCAACACAATACAGCTCTCCTTTGATTCAGGAGATCCTGGATAGCCTTCCAGCGGTCGGTACTGAGATACCAATGTCTGAAAAATATACCGGAAAGACCGATCCCCTCGACTATCTTCAATACTTTCAGTCGATGATGAACCTGCATTGCATCCCCGATGCCATTCAGCGTAAGGCTTTCTGTACAGCTTTTCAAGAAGGAGCCCGACGATGATTCAACAGTTTACCCCCACGTTGCACCACTTATTTTGAGGACTTTAAGCTGCTATTCCTCAACCAGTTTGCTACAAGTAAACGGCCACAGAAGACTGCCTTGAAAGTGATGCAGTTGACCTAAGGAAGGAACGAAAGTTTACGGAAGTTCATCACTCGGTTTAACAATGAAGTTGTTGAAGTCCCTGACCTCACCTGCTCGTCCATGTTGGCTGCCCTTATGAGCAACACGAGGGATGAAGAGTTCAAAAAGTCATTAGCCCTTCATCAGCCCAAGTCTATTCAAGAGATAAGAAATCGGGCGGATAAGTATATCCAGCTCGAGGAAGTGTTGAAAAACACAAAACGCAAGGCAGATGACCGCTGGCCAAGTGGCAGAGCAGATGATTTACACAAGCGACAAAAGGAACAGTCTAGTTGGAGGAAGCCGACCGATCAAAAGGACCAACGACGAGAATCCTTCACCCCGCTCAACAGGCGGTATGCAGAAGTACTGGCAGCCATGAGAGCAGAAGGAGAATCCCTCCGAGAACCTAGTAAGTTGAAAACTCCCCTCAAAAAAAGGGATTCTGCTTTATATTGTCGTTTCCATAGAGATGTAGGTCAGGACACGGAGGACTGTTGGGACTTAAAGCGAGAAAACGAGTTCCTTATTCAAAGGAGAAGGCTGGATAGATTTTTGAAGTACGATACAAATGCCAAACGGGATAATGTGGGTAAGAGTAGTCATTCTGATAACTGGCGAAAGTCTTGGAAGCAAAATGATACGAACGATGGAGCCAGGCAGAACAGGAATTCAGACGACCAACGCGACACGAGAAGACAGTCCAAGGTAAGAGGCGACAGAAATACCGGACAGTAAGACGACCGACCAGTTAGGGTCATAAATATGATTTCTAGTGGTAATGCAGCAGGAAAGTCCACCGTCATAGGAAGAAAGAGGTATGTCAGGCAGGTCACTGAAGACTTATCAGCAAAAAAAAGAGGCAAAACGATGGGGTGATCTCGTTTGACGAATCTGATCTGGAAGGTGTTAGTTGTCCTCATGATAATGCATTAGTGGTCAACTTGAATATGGATGATAGGGAGGTAAAACGGGTAATGATTGATACAGGTAGTGTTAGAGTAGTGTCCTGAAGGCAATCGCCTTTAGCGCATTTTGTACAAAGTTGTGTACATACTTTATAGATAAATAAATAAAGACATATTTCATTAACTTGCTGTTCATTATTTATGAATGGATATTGATCTATAAGCAAATTAATGAAGTCCATGATATATGACATAGCATGAAGGAAATTGTGATGTGATCATACTACTTGAGATTCCTATCATGTGCAATTATGTCAAGATATCTAAATTATCCTAGTCATAGGATTCTTGAGACGGACATCGGTAATCCGGAGAGACTAGTACATCTCAAGCTCCTTGATTTGATCAAGCGGTGGATCTCGAAGTCGTAAATATGAGATATTTAGGGTTGAGATGTGGATGCTTACTAGAGGTAGTAAGTACATTGGATGACTGCTATGAGATCATCACATGGATGTTCTATTCTAATGTCGGTGATAATCTCATCATAGCAATGGTGCAAGTATCCTTAGACTTGAGGTGCTCGAGGATATCTTGAATCTTGATTACGTGCTTTGAATTCATTCCTTGTTGCCTTACTGAGGTCGCTCATAGGGTGGTGATTGGGTGCGACTTGAGGTATTGAAGGTAATTGAGTAGTCAATAGAGGATTCACCACTTCTGTGATAGCAGAAGATGATACCCATGGCCTCTTGTCAGGGTCATTACTTGGAAGTCTCTGGTTGGAGCATATATGTCATGAAGAATGTCTTCATTGACATATAAAGTAATGAGTCCCAGGACAAGAACTGAAATCACTTGGACTAGATTTGACTTAGTCAGTCTACTAAGAGTTGACACATTGCCCATACTCATAACCAAGTGGGGTATAGCATGGTGAAAGGACGAATTGCACGGTAATTGTCTATGGAAAGGTTCGTGATATGGTTCATGATGAATACATGTTCATTCGTCAAACCAATTACTTTCCGGTCAATTGGGGGTCATGATGTGTTGCTAGATACCGCTCATGACTTGCTTGAATTAAGTGTTAATCTAAGTGGCCAACATAACCGGGAACCTAATGGGTCACACGTATAAGAGTGTCTCGGAGAATTCGTAAAATAGTTTTGGACAGAGTTCCAATATATGGAGAGCAAAAGGATTAAATGGATCCTGATGAGATCGAGATATGTCCCGATGAGATCGCGACATCGATATTGCTGAAAAAAGTTTTGGGGTTTTCCCATACGGGACTCCTAGAGGCGGTATGACCGACTCGATGTGTTGGACCACTTCAGCATTTATTTATATATATATATATAATTAATTAATTAATTAAAGAATATATATATATATATATATATATATATATATATATAAGTGTACACGTTGAAAGGGAGAAGAAGCTTCCATTTCATGCTTAGTCATCAATTTCCTTTAATGACAAAAAGACAAAAAATGAAGAGATGATTAGTGATGATCGTGGCTGATGGATGAAGAAGAAAAAGAAAGAGTTTCTTTCTCTTTTGATGAGGTTCTTCGTGGCTTTTGAAGAATAAGAAAGGTTTTGTGAAAACCTAAGAGAGAAGATTGTTCTCTCATCAAAGATCATCTTCTCCAATCTCTTCTTCAAGGCTTTTTCATCTCCTCTTCATCGTTGGTTTCATTGCTCTCCAAGAACAAGGTAAGATCTAGCAGTCTTCAACTTGTTCTAGTTATTCCTGGGTCAAAGGGTTTGTCCCGATTAGGTTCTCCGATTTCTGCTTGGATACCGTTAGAGACGGTCTCCTTTGGCCGTTATGGTTTGAGTTTGTTGTATAGATACATGGATCCTGGCTTTCGGAAAGGTCCCGGAACAAAAATTTTTGTTTTCCGCAACGTGGGCATGTGATGCTCACACCGGGATTTTCCTACAGTGGTATCAGAACCACTTGTGTCGTATATAACGAAGAAACCATGATTAGGTCGGAGTTGCCTATTGCTTGTGACGATGATACATGTTGATTGTGTGAATTTCGAATTCAGTGTAGAAATATGGTTTTCAAAATTTTCTTGCCCAGATATGTTCACAAGATGTTGTTGCATATGTCTGTGGAAGCTCGGAATTTATCAATGTGATTTGATATGGTTTTACTAATTTATTCCCCAATGTTCTGGTTGCTGTCTTTGTGCACATTCAATGAACAGGCATGCTTATAAATTCGATAATAAATTGTAGAAATTTTTTTTTTCAGATTTTCTTTCACCAACATGTCTCTAAGATGTTTATGAATGTCTATGAGAATGGAAAAATGTTTTCGAGGTGATTTACTATTTATTTGAGAATTTATTATGTGCTGCTGGGAATAACTGTGTTGAGGAACACAGATTCTACATTGGCTTTTTTGCTGAGGTTGGATGAGTTTTTGTTGGAAATAAATCCTAAAAACATTCATGGAACATGTTGTGAACATTTTGTAACCTCTGTAATTTTCTCAGAATTTATTGAAATTGTTTCAATGAGTTTTTCAAACAAAACACAGAGCTTGGTAGTTTTGAGAAAGTTGCTGGAGCTGTTTTGTTTGGAATGATAAAAATTGTGTATTTCTCAATTCCAATGCCTTGGATCATTTTTAATGTGATTAAAAATGTGTTATATTGATGTTGTATGCTTTCCAAATTAAATTTCTTGAAATTGGGTTTCCAAATATTTTTCGGATGTCAAATGTGTCACATTAGAGTCTCGTTAGTGTATTTCGTTGTCTTGATTATTTTGGCCGTCACAAATTTTGTGACCAGTGCCGAAGTAATCTTGATAAAGTTTAGACTACCTAGAGATACTTAGGGTGATAGTTTGATATTCTCAAATTATTTGCAGATCTGAATGAATAAGAGTGTATTCATTGATTTCAAGTTTCATGTATAGTACATTTATACATGGTAAGCATGATACAGTGAAAGTGTTTCATTGGTACATCATAATAAAGTGTATTACACTTTGTATTGTGAATTGGAACTGCACGGATTGAGAAATTAGCCGATTAGATAGCAATTCCATATGGATAAGTCGACTAATAAAGATACAAGTCGACTTGTCTGCGTTATGAGACGATAAGTCGACTTGCACAATGGTACAAGTCGACTTGTTAGTGCAGACAACTGCATAAGTCGACTTACACATGCATAAGTCGACTTACACACTAGCATAAGTCGACTTACACATACACAAGTCGACTTACAACATGCAAAGGTGGGATGATGGATGATTTTTAGGTATAGACTCAATGTGATTGATGAAATACCCTAAATCATTCCATATAGTCATGGTGACTATAATCCTACGGCTTGGAGAAGAAGATGGGATGAGACCTGAAAACCCTCACACATCATATGAAAACTAACACCTTCCATTAATATGGGGAGAACCAGAGTTCTTATAGAGTTGGATTGTTGGGTAAACCTAAGCTCACTCTATACGGATATGTTCGAACCATGAAAATAAGATTTTTGGATTAATGGGTCGGTTTTCACTAGAAGCGTTGATTTGTTGAGTAAACTCAAGGTCAACGTGGACAGAGGCAAAATTGTGTAGTGTACATCAGATGTACGCGCATCAAGAGTTGATAACCCAATGTGTGTGCATACATCACGAGTTGATAGCACTAGTCGATAGTTGCATCTATGAAGCAAATGGTATGACCGATACCTGCCGATAGATCTAAGGTGGCTTGTTGGGTAAACCCAAGGTCATTTTAGTAATGTCGGATATCTATGATGCAATTGGTATGACTGATACCTACCGATTGACCTAAGGTGGCTTGTTGGGTAAACCCAAGGTCATTTTAGTAATGTCGGATATCGACCCACTAGGACATTTTGTCATAATGTTTCTTGGATTCGTACTGAGGGTTATGAATTCTTTGAAACTAGTGGGAGCCATATGCATGTTATTCAAGTCCTTATGATCATGCATGTAATTCTATTATAACATTCTTTCTCTCTTTTCCCTATAGGTTATTGAAGATGACTTCCAGTGTGAACTTGCGCTCGCTTATGGACTCCAACAAATTAACTGGACCTAACTTTCTAGATTGGCGGAGAAATCTGAGAATTGTTCTCAGGTCTGAGGAACTGGGATATGTCCTAGATGTTCCACTTCCTGATCCACCTGCTGCTGATGCTTCTGATGAGGATCAGAAAACATATCGTAAGCATCTTAAAAATAGTGACATGGCTACCTGCATTATGCTTGCCTCGATATCACCAGAGCTGTAGAAGCAGCACGAGTCTATGGATGCTCATACCATAGTGTTTCATCTTAGAGAACTGTTTGATGAGCAAGCTCGGTTTGAAAGGTTCGAGACCTCGAGGCTACTCTTCACTACTAAGATGACTCCAGGTTCATCTGCAGTGCAATATGCACTGAAGATGAATGGGTATATTGAGAGGTTGGCCGTCTCAGGTTTTGTTATGGATTATGAATTAAGTGTTGACTTAATTCTAGTTGGATTGTCTGATAGTTATTCACAGTTTGTGTTAAAGTATCGGATGAACCAAATATCCACGACAATCCTTGAGTTGATCAATCTGCTCAAGACAACAGAGCAAGCTATCAAGAAGGATAGCAAGCAAGTGCTTATGGTGGCATCCTCTTCTTCTGGTTTAAAGAAAAAGAATCTAAAGAAGAAAAGGTCTAAGAAACCAAAAGGAAGTGCAGCCAAAAAAAACCAAAGCGCGCACTAAAGGAACTTGCTTCCATTGTGGCAAGACCGCAACCGGAAGCGGAATGTAAAGTCTATCTGGAAGAATTGAAGCGAAGAAGGCATCGATGCCTCGACTTCTTCGAGTATGTTTGTCATTGAGGTTAATCTTTTTCGACCATAACATATGGGTATTAGATACGGTTGTGGCTCACACATACGCAATGATATGCAGGCCTCTCGAGGACGATGATGACTCATGAAGGAGAACTAGACTGCGTGTGGAAAATGGAGCAAGAGTTGTTGCATTAGCCGTAGGCACTTACTTTTGTCACTCCCACTGGGCTTGTAATTAAATTGGATGAATGTTATTTTGTACTGTATTAACAAAGAATATATTATCATTTCTTGTTTAAATAAATTTGGTTTCCATGTGACTTTTAGTAACAATGGTTGTTCTATTAGTTTGAATGGAATGCTTTATGGTACTGGTACATTATGCAATGGAATTTACATATTAGATATGTCACATCCAATTATGAATGTCAATGACACGAAAAGACATAAACGAGATAATTTAAAATCAACTTACTTATGACATTGTCGCCTTGGCTATATAAATGAGAGACACATAGCTAAGCTCCATAAGAGTGGAAGTTTAGGGTCATTTGATTATGAATCATATGACACATGTGAATCTTGTTTATTAGGCAAGATGACTAAATTACCCTTTAAGGGAAAGAGTGAACGAGCGACTGGAGTATTAGACCTAATACATTCAGATGTATGTGGTCCGATGTCCATCCATGCCAGAAGTGGTTGTCTTTACTTCATTACCTTTATCGATGATTATTCTCGATATGGGTATCTGTATCTGATGAGATACAAGTCTGAAGCATTTGAAAAGTTCAAACAATTCAGAAATGAAGTAGAAAACCAACTTGGGAAAAGTATCAAGACATTACGATCAGATCGTGGTGGGGAATACTTAGACCAACAGTTTTTGGATTACCTCAGAGATAATGAGATTTTATCTCAATGGACTCCTCCTTACACACCACAGCATAATGGTGTGGCGGAAAGGAGAAATCGAACCTTGTTAGACATGGTATGATCGATGATGGGCTTTGCAAAGTTGCCAAAATCCTTTTGGGAGTATGCAATCGAGACAGCTGTTTACTTGTTAAACAGAGTTCCATCAAAGACAGTTGATGTTACTCCATATGAGATGTGGACTAACAAAAGACCCTATCTTACTCATTTGAAAGTTTGGGGTTGTCCTGCTTATGTGAAGCGGACACAGTCAGATAAACTTGATGCAAAGTCTGACAAGTGTTTGTTCGTAGGATATCCTAAAGAAACAATGAGATATCAATTCTACCTTGCTGAGGAACAAAAGGTGTTTGTTTGAAGCATCTTTTTTTTAGAAAGAGTTTCTTTTACAAGAAGGCGGTGGGAGCAAAATTGAGCTTGAAGAAGTTCAAGATGCTCGAACAGACGCAGATCAATCGCTCGAACTCAAGCTGTGACTCATCAGATGAAGTAACAGTTCAACCTTCTACAACACACGAAGTTCGAGGTCACGTAGGATACGCTTTGTTCCCTAGA
Organism: Erythroxylum novogranatense; assembly: GCA_029891385.1. Lineage (NCBI taxonomy): Eukaryota > Viridiplantae > Streptophyta > Magnoliopsida > Malpighiales > Erythroxylaceae > Erythroxylum > Erythroxylum novogranatense. The sequence continues at coordinate 14,343,872 of CM057225.1, read as the reverse complement.
GATATGGATTTCGTGAATGAGCAGAATGACGTATTGCTCATAGAAGATGATGAGCCTACCACCTATGAAGAGGTTACGAAGAGTTCGAGTCTAAGAAATGGCTTCAAGCCATGAAGGCTGAAATGGATTCCATGTATGAAAACCAAGTATGAACTTTGGTTGAGGCACCAAGGAATCAAACTCATAGGGTGCAAATGGGTTTTCAAAAGAAAATGTACATAGATGGTAATGTAATTACCTATAAAGCAAACTTGTGACTAAAAGTTTTAAATCAAAGACAAGGGGTTGACTACGACGAGACCTTGACCCGAGAGCAATGCTTAAATCCATTAGAATACTCCTAGCCATTGCCACTCATTATGATTATGAGATATGGCAAATGGATGTGAAGACAACTTTCCTAAATGGAAATCTAGGCGAGGATGTGTATATGACACAACTCGAGGGCTTCACCTCCTATGATGGAGAAAAGGTATGCAAGCTTCGTAAATCCATCTATGGATTGAAACAAGCATCCAGAGTTGGAATATCCGTTTTGATGAGGTAATCAAAGAGTTTGGTTTCTCACAAAATCCGGATGAACACTGCGTGTATAAGAAGGTTAATGGGACTGCAATCGTATTCCTTGTGCTGTATGTAGATGACATATTATTGCTAGAAAACGATGTCTCTATGCTACAATCTGTCAAGATTTGGTTGTCCAAACAATTTGCCATGAAAGACCTTGGTGAAGCAACTTATATCCTTGGGATAAGAATATATAGAGATAGATCAAAAAAGTTGCTTGGTCTTTCACAATCAACGTACATAGACAAGATGCTGAAAAGGTTTAGCATGGAGCAATCCAAGAGAGGGTACCTTCCCGTGACTCATAGGATAACACTCTCGAAATCTATGTGTCCTAAGACACAAGATGAGAGGATGCGCATGAGTATGATCCCATATGCATCTGCGGTAGGATCTATCATGTATGCAATGCTATGTACGAGACCCGATGTATCATATGTTTTAAGTGTTACGAGCAGATACCAATCGGATCCTGGTGAGGGTCACTGGGTAGCTGTCAAGAATATCCTCAAGTACTTGCGAAGGACTAAGGATGTTTTCTTGATATATGAAGATGGAGATCTCAAAGTGAGCGGGTATACAGATGCCAGTTTTCAATCTGATAAGGATGATTCCAAATCCCAATCAAGTTACGTATTCACACTGAATGGCAGGGCAGTTAGTTGGAAGAGTTCCAAACAAGAGACGACTGCCGATTCAACAACCGAGGTAGAGTACATTGCTACTTTAGAAGCAGCAAAGGAAGCAGTTTGGATCAAGAAGTTCATTACTGAACTAGGTGTGATTCCTAGCAGTGATGGGCCCATATAGTTGTATTGTGAAAACAATGGGGCTATTGCACAGGCGAAAGAACCAAGGTCTCATCAACGATCCAAACACGTACTCCGCAGATATCATCTGATCAGGGAGATCATAGGACGAGGTGATGTCCAGATCGAGAGAATTCCCACCGAGCAGAATATTGTTGATCCGTTGACAAAGTCATTATCACAAAAGAGATTTGATTCTCATGTACTCGCCTATGGTATTAGATATCAAGGCGATTGACTTTAGGTCAAATGGGAGATTGTTAGAGTAGTGCCCTGAAGGCAATCGCCTTTAGCGCATTTTGTATAAAGTTGTGTACATACTTTATGGATAAATAAAGAAAGACATATTTCATTAACTTGCTGTTCATTATTTATGAATGGATATTGATCTATAAGCAAATTAATGAAGTCCATGATATATGACATAGCATGAAGGAAATTGTGATGTGATCATACTACTGAGATTCCTATCATGTGCAATTATGTCAAGATATCTAAATTATCCTAGTCATAGGATTCCGAGACCGGACATCGGTAATCCGAGAGACTAGTACATCTCAAACTCCTTGATTTGATCAGCGGTGGATATCGGTCGTAAATATGAGATATTTAGGGTTGAGATGTGGATGCTTACTAGAGGTAGTAAGTACATTGGATGACTGCTATGAGATCATCACATGGATGTTCTATTCTAATGTCGGTGATAATCTCATCATAGCAATGGTGCAAGTATCCTTAGACTCGAGGTGCTCAAGGATATCTTGGATACCGATTACGTGCTTTGACTCCATTCCTTGTTGCCTTACAGAGGTCGCTCATAGGGTGGTGATTGGGTGCACTTGAGGTATTCAAGGTAATTGAGTAGCCAATAGAGGATTCACCACTTCGTGATAGCAAAGATGATACTCATGGCCTCTTGTCGGGGTCATTACTTGAAGTCTCGGTAGACATATATGTCATGAAGAATGTCTTCATTGACATATAAAGTAATGAGTTCCAGGACGAGAACTGAAATCACTTGGACTAGATTTGACTTAGTCAGTCTAGTAAGAGTTGACACATTGCCCATACTCATAACCAAGTGGGGTATAGCATGGTGAAAGGATGAATTGCACGGTAATTGTCTATGGAAAGGTTCGTGATATGGTTCATGATGAATACATGTTCATTCGTCAAACCAATTACTTTCCGGTCAATTGAGGGTCATGATGTGTTGCTAGATACCGCTCATGACTTGCTTGGATTAAGTGTTAATCTAAGTGGCTAACATAACCGGGAACCTAATGGGTCACATGCATAAGAGTGTCTCGGAGAATTTGTAAAATAGTTTTGGACAGAGTTCCAATATATGGAGAGAAAAAGGATTAAATAGATCCCGATGAGATCGAGATATGTCCCGATGAGATCGCGACATTGATATTGTTGAAAAAGGTTTTCGGGGGTTTTTCCCATACCGGGACCACAGAGGTAGGTGGGACCGACCCCAGTGTGATTGGACCACTTCAAAGATTTATTTTATATATATATATAATTAATTAATTAAAGAATTAATTAATATATATATATATATATATATAAGTGTACACGTTGAAAGGGAGAAGAAGCTTCCATTTCATGCTTAGTCATCAATTTCCTTTAATGACAAAAAGACAAAAAATGAAGAGATGATTAGTGATGATCGTGGCTGATGGATGAAGAAGAAAAAGAAAGAGTTTCTTTCTCTTTTGATGAGGTTCTTCGTGGCTTTTGAAGAATAAGAAACGTTTTGTTAAAACCTAAGAGAGAAGATTGTTCTGGCCGGGAATTCATGAACATGCATATTTCACTTACATGTGCACAAATTGCATATTTAGTGATTCGTTCTTTCTCTGATTCTTATAGAGGCCCAAGTGGAGCGTCGTTCGACCGACGGGGCGGAAACTTTCTGGCATTAGCTCGGAAGTAATAGGTGAGTAACCTAGGTGGTTACCTCAATCTACGTGTTTACCGTGACTTATTTGCCCTACGGGGATTACTTGGATTACATGATATTGACTGTAAATAACTGCTCATTGAGAATTCTAGACTGTTATGTAACTGTTCATTTGAACATGTGCACTCATGCACAGATGCATAAACTGATAAAGAATAAATGTGAACCGAGTCGCCATCGACATCGCATCGAAAGTTTAGAGCTCGAAGGAGATAATTCTCCTAGACGCGCTTCATCGACTCTTGAACACCGCTAAAGCACTCGGTCACATATCTGTAATAAATCTGGAAAAGAGTCACATGTGCATTGCATCTTGGATGAATATTTGACATGGTACCGATCGTATGTATCTTTGTAATATGATCAGAATCGTGTTACTTTCTCGTATCGTTGGATCGTGATTGTATTAGCATTGTAATTGTATGATTACTGGATGCATACTGTATCATGCTTATGTGATGCATAAATTGGGAGAACCATCGATGATGGTTTCTCATTGAGTTCACAAACTCATCCAAAATTGCAATCTATTTTTCAGACTTAAGTGTAGACAGATAGCTCCCTCAGGACTGTAGAGCCGTGTACTGTGGATTGGCGAGAGAGGCGATGGCTCAAAGGTCGGTCAGTTGGGCTTTCTTTTGGAGACTTATAGTTAGATCTGTTCTTTGTACATTACTGTATGGTACTTAGTGTACAGTGTTTTGAAACATGTACAGACTGAAAATACTGACAGTTTGTAACTTTCTAAATTTTGAGTGAATGAAATGAAATCCAGTTTGGTTTTTAAAAGTTGTCAATTTCTTCATACTGCTTTAGGATTGTGATGCCATGAGGAGTTTAGTGGTAGTTGTCAGTAGTGGTCTCTTATCGTATGATAGGTACCGGAATGACCTACGGGCGTTCCGATGGGTACTCTATAGTAAGGGGGTGCTACATTAGGTGGTAAGCCAAATTGAGATCTTTTGTGAAATTTATCCTAATGTAGCTAACATCATAAAGTTTAAGTGGCCACAAACCTCACCTCATTTGCATTCCTATACAATTAGTTATGCTAACAACAGTACAATAAGTTAAAACCCTAATTTTCCAGCTTTGGTCCTAACCTTAGCTTCTATCATTTCCAATGCCAAAAACACATCCTTAAGCATCCAAATGAACACAAATTAGTTCTTATAACATTCATACATTCACTAGGACTAATACCTATTTCACACAAAAATGTAGCCAACAAGACTCCATCCTGCTCCAGATTCAACTGTACATTCAAGGCTCTCAACTGGATCAAATTAGGCAACCTCATTATGCGATCGAAAGCTGCACTCGATGCGACCTCCGACTCGAGCATCCGCCACTACATTGGCTTTCCAGGTGATATTCAATAGTGCAATCATAGTCCTTCAATAACTCAAGCCATCTCCTCTGTCTCAAATTCAACTCTCTCTGGCTCAGTAAATACCTCAGACTCTTATGATCAGTAAAGATCTGGAATGTCTCACCATATAGATAATGTCTCCAAATCTTGAGGGCATAAACCACTGCAGCTAACTCCAAATCATGCACGGGATAGTTTACCTCATGAGCTCTCAACTGTCTCGAAGCATATGCAATCACTCTCCCATGCTGCATCAGAACACACCCCAATCCCTGATGCGATGCATCACTGTAAACCTCAAATCCTCCTGTCCCGGATGGAATAGCTAACACCGGTGCAGTAGTCAACCGATGTTTGAGCTCCTCAAAGCTCTTCTGACACTCCTCGATCCATCTAACGGTACATTTTCCTCAAAACTTTGTCGGAGGGGTGAGATCAATGAAAACCCCTCGACAAACCTCCGGTAGTAACCCACTAATCCTAGGAAACTCCGAATCTTTGACACATTCCTAGGAGCCTCCCACTTCAACACTGCCTCAATCTTACTCGGGTCCACCTGAATGCCCTCTCCAGTCACTATATGCCCTAAAAATATCACCTGATTCAGCCAAAATTCACACTTACTGAATTTGGCATACAACTGTCTTTCCCTCATAGTCTGCAAAACAATCCTCAAGTACTCACTATGCTCCTGTCTGGTCCTCGAATACACCAAAATATCATCAATAAAAATAATTACAAACTAATCCAGGTAGGGCTGAAATACCTTATTCACCAAGGCCATGAAGGCTGTTGGGGCATTAGTTAACCCAAACGGCATCACTAGGAACTCGAAATGCCCATACCTGCTCCTGAATGCACTCTTAGGCACATCAGCCTCTGCTATCTTCAGCTGATAGTACCCTGATCTCAAATCCAGTTTAGTGAATACCGAGCTCCTCAGAAGCTGATCAAATAGATCATCGATCCTAGGCAGTGGATACTTATTCTTCACTGTCACCCGATTCATTGCTCAGTAATCAATGCATGACCTCATAGTCCCATCCTTTTCTTCACAAATATCTGGAGCTCCCACGGTGAAACACTAGGCCCGATAAAACCCTTCTCCAATAACTCCTGAATCGAGCCTTGACTCCCTCGGCCCACACGGTGCTATCCTATATGGAGGTATAGATATAGAGCCGCACAGAACGAGGTCAATAGTAAACTCGTCTCCGATCCGACGGCAAACCGGTAACTCATCAGAAACACATCCGAAATTCCCTAACTACGGAATATCCTCAAGCCTCTCGCTCAACTCGTGTCAATCACATGAGCCGATAGGCCTCACAACCTCCCTCGCATCGGCCTCGTGGCACTAAGAAAAGAGATCATCCGGGCTGGCACTGCCTGACTAACCCCTCTGAACACTGCTCTAGGCTGACCAGGAGACTCTAATACAACCTCCTTGGTATAGCAGTCCATGAATGAATGTATACCAAGTGCATGTGTAAAACAATCATTATTATAGAGGCTATATGATGTATGTTCATGCCGAGATATAATTCAATATTCCTAACCCGTCCCAATTTACCAAAATACCCTTCCCATCGGTGATGGGATGTTACACCTAATGTAGCTAACATCCTAAAGTTTAAGTGGCCACAAACCTCACCTCATTTGCATTCCTATACAATTAGTTATGCTAACAACAGTACAATCAGTTAAAACCCTAATTTTCCAGCTTTGGTCCTAACCTTAGCTTCTATCATTTCCAATGCCAAAAACACATCCTTAAGCATCCAAATGAACACAAATTAGTTCTTATAACATTCATACATTCACTAGGACTAATACCTATTTCACACAAAAATGTAGCCAACAAGACTCCATCCTGCTCCAGATTCAACTGTACATTCAAAGCTCTCAACTGGATCAAATTAGGCAACCTCATTGTCTGCATCTGAGCTGTACTCGTATGCGACCTCCGACTCAGAGCATCTGCCACTACATTGGCTTTCCCAAGGTGATATTCAATAGTGCAATCATAGTCCTTCAATAACTCAAGCCATCTCCTCTGTCTCAAATTCAACTCTCTCTGGCTCAGTAAATACCTCAGACTCTTATGATCAGTAAAGATCTGGAATGTCTCACCATATAGATAATGTCTCCAAATCTTGAGGGCATAAACCACTGCAGCTAACTCCAAATCATGCACGGGATAGTTTACCTCATGAGCTCTCAACTGTCTCGAAGCATATGCAATCACTCTCCCATGCTGCATCAGAACACACCCCAATCCCTGATGCGATGCATCACTGTAAACCTCAAATCCTCCTGTCCCGGATGGAATAGCTAACACCGGTGCAGTAGTCAACCGATGTTTGAGCTCCTCAAAGCTCTTCTGACACTCCTCAGTCCATCAGGACGGTACATTTTTCCTCAAAAGCTTTGTCAGAGGGGCTGAGATCAATGAAAACCCCTCGACAAACCTCCGGTAGTAACCCACTAATCCTAGGAAACTCCGAATCTTTGACACATTCCTAGGAGCCTCCCACTTCAACACTGCCTCAATCTTACTCGGGTCCACCTGAATGCCCTCTCCAGTCACTATATGCCCTAAAAATATCACCTGATCCAGCCAAAATTCACACTTACTGAATTTGGCATACAACTGTCTTTCCCTCATAGTCTGCAAAACAATCCTCAAGTGCTCACTATGCTCCTGTCTGGCCCTCGAATACACCAAAATATCATCAATAAAAACAATTACAAACTGATCCAGGTAGGGCTGAAATACCTTATTCATCAAGGCCATGAAGGCTGCCGGGGCATTAGTTAACCCAAACGGCATCACTAGGAACTCGAAATGCCCATACCTGCTCCTGAATGCACTCTTAGGCACATCAGCCTCTGTTATCTTCAGCTGATAGTACCCTGATCTCAAATCCAGTTTAGTGAATACTTGAGCTCCCTGTAGCTGATCAAATAGATCATCGATCCTAGGCAGTGGATACTTATTCTTCACTGTCACCCGATTCAGCTGCCTGTAATCAATGCACAGCCTCATAGTCCCATCCTTTTTCTTCACAAATAATACTGGAGCTCCCCACGGTGAAACACTAGGCCTGATAAAACCCTTCTCCAATAACTCCTGCAACTGAGCCTTCAGCTCCCTCAATTCCACAGGTGCTATCCTATATGGAGGTATAGATATAGGAGCCGTACCTGGAACGAGGTCAATAGTAAACTCTGTCTCCCGATCCGACGGCAAACCCGGTAACTCATCAGGAAACACATCTGGAAATTCCCTAACTACGGGAATATCCTGAAGCCTCTGCTCAACTCTGGTGTCAATCACATGAGCCAGATAGGCCTCACAACCTCCCTGCATCAGTCTCAGGGCACTAAGAAAAGAGATCATCCAGGCTGGCACTGCCTGACTAACCCCTCTGAACACTGCTCTAGGCTGACCAGGAGACTCTAATACAACCTCCTTGGTATAGCAGTCCATGAATGAATGTATACCAAGTGCATGTGTAAAACAATCATTATTATAGAGGCTATATGATGTATGTTCATGCCGAGATATAATTCAATATTCCTAACCCGTCCCAATTTACCAAAATACCCTTCCCATCGGTGATGGGATGTTACACCTAATGTAGCTAACATCCTAAAGTTTAAGTGGCCACAAACCTCACCTCATTTGCATTCCTATACAATTAGTTATGCTAACAACAGTACAATCAGTTAAAACCCTAATTTTCCAGCTTTGGTCCTAACCTTAGCTTCTATCATTTCCAATGCCAAAAACACATCCTTAAGCATCCAAATGAACACAAATTAGTTCTTATAACATTCATACATTCACTAGGACTAATACCTATTTCACACAAAAATGTAGCCAACAAGACTCCATCCTGCTCCAGATTCAACTGTACATTCAAAGCTCTCAACTGGATCAAATTAGGCAACCTCATTATTCGTGATCGAGCTGCACTCAGATGCGACCTCCGACTCGAGCATCTCGCCACTACATTGGCTTTCCCAAGGTGATATTCAATAGTGCAATCATAGTCCTTCAATAACTCAAGCCATCTCCTCTGTCTCAAATTCAACTCTCTCTGGCTCAGTAAATACCTCAGACTCTTATGATCAGTAAAGATCTGGAATGTCTCACCATATAGATAATGTCTCCAAATCTTGAGGGCATAAACCATCGCAGCTAACTCCAAATCATGCACGGATAGTTTACCTCATGAGCTCTCAACTGCCTCAAGCATATGCAATCACTCTCCCATGCCGCATCGTAACACACCCCAATCCTCGATGCGATGCATCATCAGTAAACCTCAAATCCTCCCGTCCGGATGGAATAGCTAACACCGGCAGAGTCAACCGATGTTTGAGCTCCTCAAAGCTCTTTCGACACTCCTCATCCATCAGACGGCACATTTTCCTCAAAGCTTTGTCGAGGGGTGAGATCAATGAAAACCCTCGACAAACCTCCGTAGTAACCCACTAATCCTAGGAAACTCCGAATCTCTGACACATTCCTAGGAGCCTCCCACTTCAACACTGCCTCAATCTTACTCGGGTCCACCTGAATGCCCTCTCCAGTCACTATATGCCCTAAAAATATCACCTGATCCAGCCAAAATTCACACTTACTGAATTTGGCATACAACTGTCTTTCCCTCATAGTCTGCAAAACAATCCTCAAGTGCTCACTATGCTCCTGTCTGGCCCTCGAATACACCAAAATATCATCAATAAAAACAATTACAAACTGATCCTGGTAGGGCTGAAATACCTTATTCATCAAGGCCATGAAATTTACGGGCATTAGTTAACCCAAACGGCATCACTAGGAACTCGAAATGCCCATACCTGCTCCTGAATGCACTCTTAGGCACATCAGCCTCTGTTATCTTCAGCTGATAGTACCCTGATCTCAAATCCAGTTTAGTGAATACTTGAGCTCCCTGTAGCTGATCAAATAGATCATCGATCCTAGGCAGTGGATACTTATTCTTCACTGTCACCCGATTCAGCTGCCTGTAATCAATGCACAGCCTCATAGTCCCATCCTTTTTCTTCACAAATAATACTGGAGCTCCCCACGGTGAAACACTAGGCCTGATAAAACCCTTCTCCAATAACTCCTGCAACTGAGCCTTCAGCTCCCTCAGTTCCACAGGTGCTATCCTATATGGAGGTATATATATAGAGCCGCACTGAACGAGGTCAATAGTAAACTCGTCTCCGATCCGACGGCAAACCCAGAACTCATCAGAAACACATCCGAAATTCCCTAACTACGGAATATCCTCAAGCCTCTCGCTCAACTCGTGTCAATCACATGAGCCGATAGGCCTCACAACCTCCGCATCGCCTCGTGGCACTAAGAAAAGAGATCATCCAGCTGGCATCGCTCGACTAACCCTCTCGAACACCGCTTCTAGGTGACCAGAGACTCTAATACAACCTCCTTGGTATAGCAGTCCATGAATGAATGTATACCAAGTGCATGTAAAACAATCATTATTATAGAGGCTATATGATGTATGTTCATGCCGAGATATAATTCAATATTCCTAACCCGTCCCAATTTACTAAAATACCCTTCCCATCGGTGATGGGATGTTACACCTAATGTAGCTAACATCCTAAAGTTTAAGTGGCCACAAACCTCACCTCATTTGCATTCCTATACAATTAGTTATGCTAACAACAAGACAATCGATTAAAACCCTAATTTTCCAAATTTTGGTCCTAACCTTAGCTTCTATCATTTCCAATGCCAAAACACATCCTTAAGCATCCAAATGAACACAAATTAGTTCTTATAACATTCATACATTCACTAGGACTAATACCTATTTCACACAAAATGTAGCCAACAAGACTCCATCCCGCTCCAGATTCAACTGCACATTCAAAGCTCTCAATTTGGATCAAATTAGTAACCTCATTATTCAGATCCGAGCTGCACTCGTGACATGCGACCTCCGACTCGAGCATCTGCCACTACATTGGCTTTCCCAAGGTGATATTCAATAGTGCAATCATAGTCCTTCAAGAACTCAAGCCATCTCCTCTGTCTCAAATTCAACTCTCTCGCTCATAAATACCTCGAGACTCTTAGATCAAGAAAGATCTGGAATGTCTCACCATATAGATAATGTCTCCAAATCTTGAGGGCATAAACCATCGCAGCTAACTCCAAATCATGCACGGATAGTTTACCTCATGAGCTCTCAACTGCCTCAAGCATATGCAATCACTCCCATGCCGCATCGTAACACACCCCAATCCTCGATGCGATGCATCATCAGAACCTCAAATCCTCCCGTCCCGGATGGAATAGCTAACACCGTGCAAGAGTCAACCGATGTTTGAGCTCCTCAAAGCTCTTTCGACACTCCTCACCCATCAGACGGTACATTTTTCCTCAAAGCTTTGTCGGAGGGCCGAGATCAATGAAAACCCTCGACAAACCTCCGTAGTAACCCACTAATCCTAGGAAACTCAATCTTTGACACATTCCTAGAGCCTCCCACTTCAACACCGCCTCAATCTTACTCGGGTCCACCAATGCCCTCTCCAAATACTATATGCCCTAAAATATCATTCGATCCGGCCAAAATTCACACTTCATCAATTTGGCTTACAACCGCCTTTCCTCATAGTCCGCAAAACAATCCTCAAGTGCTCACTATGCTCCCGTCGCCCTCGAATACACCAAAATATCATCAATAAAAACAATTACAAACCGATCCAGTAGGCTGAAATACCTTATTCATCAAGGCCATTAAGGCGCTGGGGCATTAGTTAACCCAAACGGCATCACTAGAACTCGAAATGCCCATACCGCTCCCGAATGCACTCTTAGCACATCACCTCTGTTATCTTCAATGATAGTACCACGATCTCAAATCCAGCTTTAGTGAATACTGAGCTCCCTCAGAATGATCAAATAGATCATCGATCCTAGGCGGTGGATACTTATTCTTCATCGTCACCCGATTCACCGCTCGTAATCAATGCTGCACCTCATAGTCCCATCCTTTTCTTCACAAATAATCTGGAGCTCCCCACGGTGAAACACTAGGCCCGATAAAACCCTTCTCCAATAACTCCCGTGAATCGAGCCTTCACTCCCTCTCGCCCACAAAGCTATCCTATATGGAGGTATAGATATAGAGCCGCACTGAACGAGGTCAATAGTAAACTCGTCTCCCGATCCGACGGCAAACCCAGAACTCATCAGAAACACATCTCGAAATTCCTAACTACGGAATATCCCAAGCCTCTCGCTCAACTCGTGTCAATCACATGAGCCGATAGGCCTCACAACCTCCCCGCATCGCCTCGTGGCACTAAGAAAAGAGATCATCCGGCTGGCACCGCCGACTAACCCTCTCGAACACCGCCTAGTCGACCAGAGACTCTAATACAACCTCCTTGGTATAGCAGTCCATGAATGAATGTATACCAAGTGCATGTGTAAAACAATCATTATTATAGAGGCTATATGATGTATGTTCATGCCGAGATATAATTCAATATTCCTAACCCGTCCCAATTTACTAAAATACCCTTCCCATCGGTGATGGATGTTACACCTAATGTAGCTAACATCCTAAAGTTTAAGTGGCCACAAACCTCACCTCATTTGCATTCCTATACAATTAGTTATGCTAACAACAAGACAATCGTTAAAACCCTAATTTTCCAAATTTTGGTCCTAACCTTAGCTTCTATCATTTCCAATGCCAAAACACATCCTTACATCCAAATGAACACAAATTAGTTCTTATAACATTCATACATTCACTAGGACTAATACCTATTTCACACAAAAATGTAGCCAACAAGACTCCATCCTGCTCCAGATTCAACTGTACATTCAAAGCTCTCAACTGGATCAAATTAGGCAACCTCATTGTTCAGATCCGAGCTGCATCAGATGTATCGACCTCCGACTCGAGCATCCGCCACTACATTGGCTTTCCCAAGGTGATATTCAATAGTGCAATCATAGTCCTTCAATAACTCAAGCCATCTCCTCCGCCTCAAATTCAACTCTCTCTGGCTCAGTAAATACCTCAGACTCTTATGATCAGTAAAGATCTGGAATGTCTCACCATATAGATAATGTCTCCAAATCTTGAGGGCATAAACCACTGCAGCTAACTCCAAATCATGCACGGGATAGTTTACCTCATGAGCTCTCAACTGTCTCGAAGCATATGCAATCACTCTCCCATGCTGCATCAGAACACACCCCAATCCCTGATGCGATGCATCATCAGAACCTCAAATCCTCCCGTCCCGGATGGAATAGCTAACACCGTGCAAGAGTCAACCGATGTTTGAGCTCCTCAAAGCTCTTTCGACACTCCTCACCCATCAGACGGTACATTTTCCTCAAAGCTTTGTCGAGGGCCGAGATCAATGAAAACCCTCGACAAACCTCCGTAGTAACCCACTAATCCTAGGAAACTCCAATCTTTGACACATTCCTAGAGCCTCCCACTTCAACACCGCCTCAATCTTACTCGTCCACCAATGCCCTCTCCAAATACTATATGCCCTAAAATATCACCGATCCAAACCAAAATTCACACTTCATCAATTTGGCATACAACTGCCTTTCCTCATACCGCAAAACAATCCTCAAGTGCTCACTATGCCCCGTTCGCCCTCGAATACACCAAAATATCATCAATAAAACAATTACAAACCGATCCGTAGGCTGAAATACCTTATTCATCAAGGCCAAACGCTGGGCATTAGTTAACCCAAACGGCATCACTAGAACTCAAATGCCCATACCGCCTCCGAATCGCACTTAGCACATCACCTCGTTATCTTCAAATGATAGTACTCGATCTCAAATCCAGTTTAGTGAATACTTGAGCTCCTCAGAATGATCAAATAGATCATCGATCCTAGGCAAGTGGATACTTATTCTTCATCACACCGATTCACCGCCTCGTAATCAATGCACACCTCATAGTCCCATCCTTTTTCTTCACAAATAATACTGGAGCTCCCCACGGTGAAACACTAGGCCTGATAAAACCCTTCTCCAATAACTCCCTGAATCGAGCCTTCAGCCCCTCAATTCCAAGGTGCTATCCTATATGGAGGTATAGATATAGAGCCGCACTCGAACGAGGTCAATAGTAAACTCGCCTCCCGATCCGACGGCAAACCCAGAACTCATCAGAAACACATCTCGAAATTCCTAACTACGGAATATCCTCAAGCCTCCTCAACTCTAGTGTCAATCACATGAGCCAGATAGGCCTCACAACCTCCCTGCATCAGTCTCAGGGCACTAAGAAAAGAGATCATCCGGGCTGGCACTGCCTGACTAACCCCTCTGAACACTGCTCTAGGCTGACCAGGAGACTCTAATACAACCTCCTTGGTATAGCAGTCCATGAATGAATGTATACCAAGTGCATGTAAAACAATCATTATTATAGAGGCTATATGATGTATGTTCATGCCGAGATATAATTCAATATTCCTAACCCGTCCCAATTTACTAAAATACCCTTCCCATCGGTGATGGATGTTACACCTAATGTAGCTAACATCCTAAAGTTTAAGTGGCCACAAACCTCACCTCATTTGCATTCCTATACAATTAGTTATGCTAACAACAAGACAATCGCTTAAAACCCTAATTTTCCAGCTTTGGTCCTAACCTTAGCTTCTATCATTTCCAATGCCAAAACACATCCTTACATCCAAATGAACACAAATTAGTTCTTATAACATTCATACATTCACTAGGACTAATACCTATTTCACACAAAATGTAGCCAATAAGACTCCATCCCGCCCAGATTCAACTGCACATTCAAAGCTCTCAACCGGATCAAATTAGTAAACTCATTGTTCAGATCTCGAGCTGCATCAGATGCGACCTCCGACTCGAGCATCTCGCCACTACATTGGCTTTCCCAAGGTGATATTCAATAGTGCAATCATAGTCCTTCAATAACTCAAGCCATCTCCTCTGCCTCAAATTCAACTCTCTCTCGCTCAAGAATACCTCGACTCTTATGATCAAGAAAGATCCGAATGTCTCACCATATAGATAATGTCTCCAAATCTTGAGGGCATAAACCATCGCAGCTAACTCCAAATCATGCACGGATAGTTTACCTCATGAGCTCTCAACTGCCTCAAGCATATGCAATCACTCTCCCATGCCGCATCGTAACACACCTCAATCCTCGATGCGATGCATCATCAGAACCTCAAATCCTCCCGTCCCGGATGGAATAGCTAACACCGGCAAGAGTCAACCGATGTTTGAGCTCCTCAAAGCTCTTCCGACACTCCTCACCCATCAGACGGTACATTTTTCCTCAAAGCTTTGTCGAGGGCCGAGATCAATGAAAACCTCGACAAACCTCCGTAGTAACCCACTAATCCTAGGAAACTCCAATCTTGACACATTCCTAGAGCCTCCCACTTCAACACCGCCTCAATCTTACTCTGTCCACCAATGCCCTCTCCAAATACTATATGCCCTAAAATATCACTCGATCCAGCCAAAATTCACACTTATCAATTTGGCATACAACCTGCCTTTCCTCATAGTCCGCAAAACAATCCTCAAGTGCTCACTATGCCCCGTCTCGCCCTCGAATACACCAAAATATCATCAATAAAAACAATTACAAACCGATCCCGGTAGGCTGAAATACCTTATTCATCAAGGCCATTAAGGTCGCCGGGCATTAGTTAACCCAAACGGCATCACTAGAACTCGAAATGCCCATACCGCTTCCTCGAATGCACTTAGGCACATCACCTGTTATCTTCAATGATAGTACTCGATCTCAAATCCAGCTTTAGTGAATACTGAGCTCCTCAGAATGATCAAATAGATCATCGATCCTAGGCAAGGATACTTATTCTTCATCACACCCGATTCACCGCTCGTAATCAATGCACACCTCATAGTCCCATCCTTTTCTTCACAAATAATACCGAGCTCCCCACGTGAAACACTAGGCCCGATAAAACCCTTCTCCAATAACTCCCCGAATCGAGCCTTCAGCCTCCCTCAATTCCACAAAGCTATCCTATATGGAGGTATAGATATAGAGCCGCACTGAACGAGGTCAATAGTAAACTCGCCTCCCTATCCGACAGAAACCCAGAACTCATCAGAAACACATCTCGAAATTCCTAACTACGGAATATCCTCAAGCCTCCGCTCAACTCTAGTGTCAATCACATGAGCCGATAGCCTCACAACCTCCCTCGCATCGCCTCGTGGCACTAAGAAAAGAGATCATCCGGCCGGCATCGCTCGACTAACCCCTCTAACACCGCTTAGTCGACCAGAGACTCTAATACAACCTCCTTGGTATAGCAGTCCATGAATGAATGTATACCAAGTGCATGTAAAACAATCATTATTATAGAGGCTATATGATGTATGTTCATGCCGAGATATAATTCAATATTCCTAACCCGTCCCAATTTACTAAAATACCCTTCCCATCGGTGATGGATGTTACACCTAATGTAGCTAACATCCTAAAGTTTAAGTGGCCACAAACCTCACCTCATTTGCATTCCTATACAATTAGTTATGCTAACAACAAGATAATCGCTAAAACCCTAATTTTCCAAATTTTGGTCCTAACCTTAGCTTCTATCATTTCCAATGCCAAAACACATCCTTACATCCAAATGAACACAAATTAGTTCTTATAACATTCATACATTCACTAGGACTAATACCTATTTCACACAAAATGTAGCCAACAAGACTCCATCCCCGCCCAGATTCAACTGTACATTCAAAGCTCTCAACTGGATCAAATTAGGTAACCTCATTGTATGCAGATCTCGAGCTGCATCAGATGCACCTCCGACTCGAAAGCATCCGCCACTACATTGGCTTTCCCAAGGTGATATTCAATAGGCAATCATAGTCCTTCAATAACTCAAGCCATCTCCTCCGCCTCAAATTCAACTCTCTCCGCTCAAGAATACCTCGACTTTATGATCAAGAAAGATCCGGAATGTCTCACCATATAGATAATGTCTCCAAATCTTGAGGGCATAAACCATCGCAGCTAACTCCAAATCATGCACGGATAGTTTACCTCATGAGCTCTCAACTGCCTCAAGCATATGCAATCACTCTCCCATGCCGCATCGTAACACACCCAATCCTCGATGCGATGCATCATCAGAACCTCAAATCCTCCCGTCCCGATGGAATAGCTAACACCGCAGCAGAGTCAACCGATGTTTGAGCTCCTCAAAGCTCTTCCGACACTCCTCACCCATCAGACGGC
The DNA here is from genome assembly GCA_029891385.1 of Erythroxylum novogranatense. Lineage (NCBI taxonomy): Eukaryota > Viridiplantae > Streptophyta > Magnoliopsida > Malpighiales > Erythroxylaceae > Erythroxylum > Erythroxylum novogranatense. Next base: position 14,326,823 of record CM057225.1, on the reverse strand, counting down.
ACATTTTTCCTCAAAGCTTTGTCGAGGGCCGAGATCAATGAAACCCTCGACAAACCTCCGTAGTAACCCACTAATCCTAGGAAACTCCAATCTCGACACATTCCTAGAGCCTCCCACTTCAACACCGCCTCAATCTTACTCTCGTCCACCAATGCCCTCTCCAAATACTATATGCCCTAAAATATCACCGATCCAGCCAAAATTCACACTTATCAATTTGGCATACAACCGCCTTTCCTCATACCGCAAAACAATCCTCAAGTGCTCACTATGCTCCCGTCGCCCTCAATACACCAAAATATCATCAATAAAACAATTACAAACCGATCCCGGTAGGCTGAAATACCTTATTCATCAAGGCCATTAAGGTCCGGGCATTAGTTAACCCAAACGGCATCACTAGAACTCAAATGCCCATACCGCTTCCTGAATGCACTTTAGGCACATCACCTCTCGTTATCTTCAATGATAGTACTCGATCTCAAATCTAGTTTAGTGAATACTGAGCTCCTCAGAATGATCAAATAGATCATCGATCCTAGGCAAAGGATACTTATTCTTCATCACACCCGATTCACCGCTCGTAATCAATGCACGACCTCATAGTCCCATCCTTTTCTTCACAAATAATACCGAGCTCCCCACGTGAAACACTAGGCCCGATAAAACCCTTCTCCAATAACTCCCTGAATCGAGCCTTCACTCCCTCAATTCCACAAAGCTATCCTATATGGAGGTATAGATATAGAGCCGCACTGAACGAGGTCAATAGTAAACTCTGCCTCCCTATCCGACCAGAAACCCAGAACTCATCAGAAACACATCCGAAATTCCCTAACTACGGAATATCCTCAAGCCTCTCGCCAACTCTAGTGTCAATCACATGAGCCGATAGGCCTCACAACCTCCCCCGCATCGCCTCGTGGCACTAAGAAAAGAGATCATCCGGGCTGGCACTGCCTGACTAACCCCTCTGAACACTGCTCTAGGCTGACCAGGAGACTCTAATACAACCTCCTTGGTATAGCAGTCCATGAATGAATGTATACCAAGTGCATGTGTAAAACAATCATTATTATAGAGGCTATATGATGTATGTTCATGCCGAGATATAATTCAATATTCCTAACCCGTCCCAATTTACCAAAATACCCTTCCCATCGGTGATGGGATGTTACACCTAATGTAGCTAACATCCTAAAGTTTAAGTGGCCACAAACCTCACCTCATTTGCATTCCTATACAATTAGTTATGCTAACAACAAGACAATCGCTTAAAACCCTAATTTTCCAAATTTTGGTCCTAACCTTAGCTTCTATCATTTCCAATGCCAAAAACACATCCTTAAGCATCCAAATGAACACAAATTAGTTCTTATAACATTCATACATTCACTAGGACTAATACCTATTTCACACAAAAATGTAGCCAACAAGACTCCATCCTGCTCCAGATTCAACTGTACATTCAAAGCTCTCAACTGGATCAAATTAGGCAACCTCATTGTCTGCATCTGAGCTGTACTCGTATGCGACCTCCGACTCAGAGCATCTGCCACTACATTGGCTTTCCCAAGGTGATATTCAATAGTGCAATCATAGTCCTTCAATAACTCAAGCCATCTCCTCTGTCTCAAATTCAACTCTCTCTGGCTCAGTAAATACCTCAGACTCTTATGATCAAGAAAGATCGGAATGTCTCACCATATAGATAATGTCTCCAAATCTGAGGGCATAAACCACTGCAGCTAACTCCAAATCATGCACGGGATAGTTTACCTCATGAGCTCTCAACTGTCTCGAAGCATATGCAATCACTCTCCCATGCTGCATCAGAACACACCCCAATCCCTGATGCGATGCATCATCAGAACCTCAAATCCTCCCGTCCCGGATGGAATAGCTAACACCGTGCAGAGTCAACCGATGTTTGAGCTCCTCAAAGCTCTTCCGACACTCCTCACCCATCAGACGGTACATTTTCCTCAAAGCTTTGTCGAGGGCCGAGATCAATGAAAACCCTCGACAAACCTCCGTAGTAACCCACTAATCCTAGGAAACTCCAATCTCGACACATTCCTAGAGCCTCCCACTTCAACACCGCCTCAATCTTACTCGGGTCCACCAATGCCCTCTCCAAATACTATATGCCCTAAAATATCACCGATCCAGCCAAAATTCACACTTCATCAATTTGGCATACAACCGCTTTTCCTCATACCGCAAAACAATCCTCAAGTGCTCACTATGGTCCCGTCTCGCCCTCGAATACACCAAAATATCATCAATAAAAACAATTACAAACCGATCCCGGTAGGCTGAAATACCTTATTCATCAAGGCCATTAAGGTCGCCGGGCATTAGTTAACCCAAACGGCATCACTAGAACTCAAATGCCCATACCGCCTCGAATGCACTCTTAGCACATCCTCTGTTATCTTCAAATGATAGTACTCGATCTCAAATCCAGCTTTAGTGAATACTGAGCTCCTCAGAATGATCAAATAGATCATCGATCCTAGGCAAGGATACTTATTCTTCATCACACCCGATTCACCGCTCGTAATCAATGCATGCCTCATAGTCCCATCCTTTTCTTCACAAATAATACCGAGCTCCCGGGGTGAAACACTAGGCCCGATAAAACCCTTCTCCAATAACTCCCGTGAATCGAGCCTTCAGCTCCCTCAATTCCACAAAGCTATCCTATATGGAGGTATAGATATAGAGCCGCACTCGAACGAGGTCAATAGTAAACTCGCCTCCCTATCCGACAGAAACCCAGAACTCATCAGAAACACATCCGAAATTCCCTAACTACGGAATATCCTCAAGCCTCCGCCAACTCTAGTGTCAATCACATGAGCCGATAGCCTCACAACCTCCCTCGCATCGCCTCGTGGCACTAAGAAAAGAGATCATCCGGCTGGCACCGCCGACTAACCCTCTCAACACCGCTTCTAGTCGACCAGAGACTCTAATACAACCTCCTTGGTATAGCAAGTCCATGAATGAATGTATACCAAGTGCATGTAAAACAATCATTATTATAGAGGCTATATGATGTATGTTCATGCCGAGATATAATTCAATATTCCTAACCCGTCCCAATTTACTAAAATACCCTTCCCATCGGTGATGGATGTTACACCTAATGTAGCTAACATCCTAAAGTTTAAGTGGCCACAAACCTCACCTCATTTGCATTCCTATACAATTAGTTATGCTAACAACAAGACAATCGCTAAAACCCTAATTTTCCAGCTTTGGTCCTAACCTTAGCTTCTATCATTTCCAATGCCAAAACACATCCTTACATCCAAATGAACACAAATTAGTTCTTATAACATTCATACATTCACTAGGACTAATACCTATTTCACACAAAATGTAGCCAACAAGACTCCATCCCGCTCCAGATTCAACTGCACATTCAAAGCTCTCAACTGGATCAAATTAGTAACCTCATTATTCAGATCTCGAAGCTGCATCAGATGCGACCTCCGACTCAGAGAGCATCCGCCACTACATTGGCTTTCCCAAGGTGATATTCAATAGTGCAATCATAGTCCTTCAATAACTCAAGCCATCTCCTCTGCCTCAAATTCAACTCTCTCGCTCAAGAATACCTCGACTCTTATGATCAAGAAAGATCCGAATGTCTCACCATATAGATAATGTCTCCAAATCTTGAGGGCATAAACCATCGCAGCTAACTCCAAATCATGCACGGATAGTTTACCTCATGAGCTCTCAACTGCCTCAAGCATATGCAATCACTCTCCCATGCCGCATCGTAACACCCCAATCCTCGATGCGATGCATCATCAGAACCTCAAATCCTCCCGTCCCGGATGGAATAGCTAACACCGTGCAAGAGTCAACCGATGTTTGAGCTCCTCAAAGCTCTTCCGACACTCCTCACCCATCAGACGGACATTTTTCCTCAAAGCTTTGTCGAGGGCCGAGATCAATGAAAACCCTCGACAAACCTCCGTAGTAACCCACTAATCCTAGGAAACTCCAATCTCGACACATTCCTAGAGCCTCCCACTTCAACACCGCTCAATCTTACTCGTCCACCAATGCCCTCTCCAAATACTATATGCCCTAAAATATCACTCGATCCAGCCAAAATTCACACTTCATCAATTTGGCATACAACCGCCTTTCCTCATAGTCCGCAAAACAATCCTCAAGTGCTCACTATGCCCCGTCTCGCCCTCGAATACACCAAAATATCATCAATAAAAACAATTACAAACCGATCCCGGTAGGCTGAAATACCTTATTCATCAAGGCCATTAAGGTCGCCGGGCATTAGTTAACCCAAACGCATCACTAGAACTCGAAATGCCCATACCGCTCCCTCGAATGCACTCTTAGCACATCACCTCGTTATCTTCAATGATAGTACTCGATCTCAAATCCAGCTTTAGTGAATACTTGAGCTCCTCAGAATGATCAAATAGATCATCGATCCTAGGCAAGGATACTTATTCTTCATCACACCCATTCACCGCTCGTAATCAATGCACACCTCATAGTCCCATCCTTTTCTTCACAAATAATACCGAGCTCCCTACTGTGAAACACTAGGCCCGATAAAACCCTTCTCCAATAACTCCCAGAATCGAGCCTTCAGCTCCCTCAATTCCACAAAGCTATCCTATATGGAGGTATAGATATAGAGCCGCACTGAACGAGGTCAATAGTAAACTCGCCTCCTATCCGACAGAAACCCAGAACTCATCAGAAACACATCCGAAATTCCTAACTACGGAATATCCTCAAGCCTCCGCTCAACTCTAGTGTCAATCACATGAGCCGATAGCCTCACAACCTCCCTCAGATCGCCTCGTGGCACTAAGAAAAGAGATCATCCGGCGGCACCGCCGACTAACCCCTCTAACACCGCCTAGCTGACCAGAGACTCTAATACAACCTCCTTGGTATAGCAGTCCATGAATGAATGTATACCAAGTGCATGTGTAAAACAATCATTATTATAGAGGCTATATGATGTATGTTCATGCCGAGATATAATTCAATATTCCTAACCCGTCCCAATTTACTAAAATACCCTTCCCATCGGTGATGGGATGTTACACCTAATGTAGCTAACATCCTAAAGTTTATGGCCACAAACCTCACCTCATTTGCATTCCTATACAATTAGTTATGCTAACAACAAGACAATCATTAAAACCCTAATTTTCCAATTTTGGTCCTAACCTTAGCTTCTATCATTTCCAATGCCAAAACACATCCTAAGCATCCAAATGAACACAAATTAGTTCTTATAACATTCATACATTCACTAGGACTAATACCTATTTCACACAAAATGTAGCCAATAAGACTCCATCCCGCCAGATTCAACTGCATATTCAAAGCTCTCAACTGGATCAAATTAGTAACCTCATTGTTCGTGATCTCGAGCTGCATCAGATGCACCTCCGACTCGACTCGAGCATCCGCCACTACATTGGCTTTCCCAAGGTGATATTCAATAGTGCAATCATAGTCCTTCAATAACTCAAGCCATCTCCTCTGTCTCAAATTCAACTCTCTCGCTCAAGAATACCTCGACTCTTATGATCAAGAAAGATCCGGAATGTCTCACCATATAGATAATGTCTCCAAATCTTGAGGGCATAAACCATCGCAGCTAACTCCAAATCATGCACGGATAGTTTACCTCATGAGCTCTCAACTGCCTCAAGCATATGCAATCACTCTCCCATGCCGCATCGTAACACACCCCAATCCTCGATGCGATGCATCATCAGAACCTCAAATCCTCCCGTCCCGGATGGAATAGCTAACACCGGTGCAAGAGTCAACCGATGTTGAGCTCCTCAAAGCTCTTCCGACACTCCTCACCCATCAGACGGTACATTTTTCCTCAAAGCTTTGTCGAGGGCCGAGATCAATGAAAACCTCGACAAACCTCCGTAGTAACCCACTAATCCTAGGAAACTCCAATCTCGACACATTCCTAGAGCCTCCCACTTCAACACCGCCTCAATCTTACTCGTCCACCTGAATGCCCTCTCCAGTCACTATATGCCCTAAAAATATCACCTGATCCAGCCAAAATTCACACTTACTGAATTTGGCATACAACTGTCTTTCCCTCATAGTCTGCAAAACAATCCTCAAGTGCTCACTATGCTCCTGTCTGGCCCTCGAATACACCAAAATATCATCAATAAAAACAATTACAAACTGATCCTGGTAGGGCTGAAATACCTTATTCATCAAGGCCATTAACGCCGGGCATTAGTTAACCCAAACGGCATCACTAGAACTCGAAATGCCCATACCGCCCTCGAATGCACTCTTAGGCACATCAGCCTCTGTTATCTTCAGCTGATAGTACCCTGATCTCAAATCCAGTTTAGTGAATACTTGAGCTCCCTGTATGATCAAATAGATCATCGATCCTAGGCAGTGGATACTTATTCTTCACTGTCACCCGATTCAGCTGCCTGTAATCAATGCACAGCCTCATAGTCCCATCCTTTTTCTTCACAAATAATACTGGAGCTCCCCACGGTGAAACACTAGGCCTGATAAAACCCTTCTCCAATAACTCCTGCAACTGAGCCTTCAGCTCCCTCAATTCCACAGGTGCTATCCTATATGGAGGTATAGATATAGAGCCGCACTGAACGAGGTCAATAGTAAACTCGCCTCCCTATCCGACAGAAACCCAGAACTCATCAGAAACACATCCGAAATTCCTAACTACGGAATATCCTCAAGCCTCCGCTCAACTCTAGTGTCAATCACATGAGCCGATAGGCCTCACAACCTCCCCCGCATCGCCTCGTGGCACTAAGAAAAGAGATCATCCGGCTGGCATCGCCGACTAACCCTCTCAACACCGCCTAGTCGACCAGAGACTCTAATACAACCTCCTTGGTATAGCAGTCCATGAATGAATGTATACCAAGTGCATGTGTAAAACAATCATTATTATAGAGGCTATATGATGTATGTTCATGCCGAGATATAATTCAATATTCCTAACCCGTCCCAATTTACTAAAATACCCTTCCCATCGGTGATGGATGTTACACCTAATGTAGCTAACATCCTAAAGTTTAAGTGGCCACAAACCTCACCTCATTTGCATTCCTATACAATTAGTTATGCTAACAACAAGATAATCGCTAAAACCCTAATTTTCCAACTTTGGTCCTAACCTTAGCTTCTATCATTTCCAATGCCAAAACACATCCTACATCCAAATGAACACAAATTAGTTCTTATAACATTCATACATTCACTAGGACTAATACCTATTTCACACAAAAATGTAGCCAACAAGACTCCATCCTGCTCCAGATTCAACTGTACATTCAAAGCTCTCAACTGGATCAAATTAGGCAACCTCATTGTTCAGATCCGAGCTGCATCAGATGACCTCCGACTCGAGCATCCGCCACTACATTGGCTTTCCCAAGGTGATATTCAATAGTGCAATCATAGTCCTTCAATAACTCAAGCCATCTCCTCTGCCTCAAATTCAACTCTCTCGCTCAAGAATACCCTCGACTCTTATGATCAAGAAAGATCTGGAATGTCTCACCATATAGATAATGTCTCCAAATCTTGAGGGCATAAACCACGCAGCTAACTCCAAATCATGCACGGATAGTTTACCTCATGAGCTCTCAACTGCCTCAAGCATATGCAATCACTCTCCCATGCCGCATCGTAACACACCCCAATCCTCGATGCGATGCATCATCAGAACCTCAAATCCTCCCGTCCCGGATGGAATAGCTAACACCGTGCAAGAGTCAACCGATGTTTGAGCTCCTCAAAGCTCTTCTCGACACTCCTCACCATCAGACGGTACATTTTTCTCAAAGCTTTGTCGAGGGCCGAGATCAATGAAAACCTCGACAAACCTCCGTAGTAACCCACTAATCCTAGGAAACTCCAATCTCGACACATTCCTAGAGCCTCCCACTTCAACATCGCCTCAATCTTACTCGTCCACCAATGCCCTCTCCAATACTATATGCCCTAAAATATCACTCGATCCAAACCAAAATTCACACTTATCAATTTGGCATACAACCGCCTTTCCTCATACCGCAAAACAATCCTCAAGTGCTCACTATGCTCCGTCGCCCTCGAATACACCAAAATATCATCAATAAAACAATTACAAACCGATCCCGGTAGGCTGAAATACCTTATTCATCAAGGCCATTAAGGTCTTGGGGCATTAGTTAACCCAAACGGCATCACTAGAACTCGAAATGCCCATACCGCTTCCTCGAATGCACTTTAGGCACATCACTCATATCTTCAATGATAGTACTCGATCTCAAATCCAGCTTTAGTGAATACTGAGCTCCTCAGAATGATCAAATAGATCATCGATCCTAGGCAAGGATACTTATTCTTCATCACACCCGATTCACCGCTCAGTAATCAATGCATGACCTCATAGTCCCATCCTTTTCTTCACAAATAATACCGAGCTCCCCACTATGAAACACTAGGCCCGATAAAACCCTTCTCCAATAACTCCCTGAATCGAGCCTTCAGCTCCCTCAATTCCACAAAAGTATCCTATATGGAGGTATAGATATAGAGCCGCACTGAACGAGGTCAATAGTAAACTCGCCTCCCTATCCGACAGTAAACCCAGAACTCATCAGAAACACATCCGAAATTCCCTAACTACGGAATATCCTCAAGCCTCGCTCAACTCTAGTGTCAATCACATGAGCCGATAGGCCTCACAACCTCCCTCGCATCGCCTCGTGGCACTAAGAAAAGAGATCATCCGGCTGGCACCGCCGACTAACCCTCTCAACACCGCCTCAGTCGACCAGAGACTCTAATACAACCTCCTTGGTATAGCAGTCCATGAATGAATGTATACCAAGTGCATGTGTAAAACAATCATTATTATAGAGGCTATATGATGTATGTTCATGCCGAGATATAATTCAATATTCCTAACCCGTCCCAATTTACCAAAATACCCTTCCCATCGGTGATGGATGTTACACCTAATGTAGCTAACATCCTAAAGTTTAATGGCCACAAACCTCACCTCATTTGCATTCCTATACAATTAGTTATGCTAACAACAAGACAATCGCTAAAACCCTAATTTTCCAAATTTTGGTCCTAACCTTAGCTTCTATCATTTCCAATGCCAAAACACATCCTTAACATCCAAATGAACACAAATTAGTTCTTATAACATTCATACATTCACTAGGACTAATACCTATTTCACACAAAATGTAGCCAACAAGACTCCATCCCGCCTCCAGATTCAACTGACATTCAAAGCTCTCAACCTGGATCAAATTAGGTAACCTCATTGTTCGTGATCTCGAGCTGCATCAGATGCGACCTCCGACTCGAGCATCTCGCCACTACATTGGCTTTCCCAAGGTGATATTCAATAGTGCAATCATAGTCCTTCAATAACTCAAGCCATCTCCTCTGTCTCAAATTCAACTCTCTCTGGCTCAGTATGAATACCTCAGACTCTTATGATCAGTAAAGATCTGGAATGTCTCACCATATAGATAATGTCTCCAAATCTTGAGGGCATAAACCACTGCAGCTAACTCCAAATCATGCACGGGATAGTTTACCTCATGAGCTCTCAACTGTCTCGAAGCATATGCAATCACTCTCCCATGCTGCATCAGAACACACCCCAATCCCTGATGCGATGCATCATCAGAACCTCAAATCCTCCCGTCCGGATGGAATAGCTAACACCGGCAAGAGTCAACCGATGTTTGAGCTCCTCAAAGCTCTTTCGACACTCCTCACCCATCAGACGGTACATTTTTCCTTAAAGCTTTGTCGAGGGGCGAGATCAATGAAAACCCTCGACAAACCTCCGTAGTAACCCACTAATCCTAGGAAACTCCAATCTCCGACACATTCCTAGAGCCTCCCACTTCAACACCGCCTCAATCTTACTCTGTCCACCAATGCCCTCTCCAGTCACTATATGCCCTAAAAATATCACCTGATCCAGCCAAAATTCACACTTACTGAATTTGGCATACAACTGTCTTTCCCTCATAGTCTGCAAAACAATCCTCAAGTGCTCACTATGCTCCTGTCTGGCCCTCGAATACACCAAAATATCATCAATAAAAACAATTACAAACTGATCCTGGTAGGGCTGAAATACCTTATTCATCAAGGCCATTAAGGCTGCCGGGGCATTAGTTAACCCAAACGGCATCACTAGGAACTCGAAATGCCCATACCTGCTCCTGAATGCACTCTTAGGCACATCAGCCTCTGTTATCTTCAGCTGATAGTACCCTGATCTCAAATCCAGTTTAGTGAATACTTGAGCTCCCTGTAGCTGATCAAATAGATCATCGATCCTAGGCAGTGGATACTTATTCTTCACTGTCACCCGATTCAGCTGCCTGTAATCAATGCACAGCCTCATAGTCCCATCCTTTTTCTTCACAAATAATACTGGAGCTCCCCACGTTGAAACACTAGGCTCGATAAAACCCTTCTCCAATAACTCCCGTGAATCGAGCCTTCACTCCCTCGATCGCCCAGGTGCCATCCTATATGGAGGTATAGATATAGAGCCGCATCAAACGAGGTCAATAGTAAATTCGCCTCCGATCCGACGGCAGAAACCCAGAACTCATCAGAAACACATCCGAAATTCCTAACTACGGAATATCCTCAAGCCTCGCTCAACTCGTGTCAATCACATGAGCCGATAGGCCTCACAACCTCCCCGCATCGCCTCTGTGGCACTAAGAAAAGATATCATCCAGGCTGGCACTGCCTGACTAACCCCTCTGAACACTGCTCTAGGCTGACCAGGAGACTCTAATACAACCTCATTGGTGTAGCAGTCCATGAATGCATTTATACCAAGTGCATGTGCAAAACAATCATTATTATAGAGGCTATATGATGTATGTTCATGTCGAGATATAATTCAATATTCCTAACCCGTCCCAATTTACCAAAATACCCTTCCTATTGGTGATGAGATGTTACAGTTCTCTCATCAAAGATCATCTCCTCTAATCTCTTCTTTAAGGCTTTTTCATCTCCTCATCATCGTTGGTTTCATTGCTCTCCAAGAACAAGGTAAGATCTAGCAGTCTTCAACTTGTTCTAGCTATTCCCGGGTCAAAGGGTTTGTCTCGGTTAGGTTCTCCGATCTCTGCGTGGATACCGTTAGAGACGGTCTCCTTTGGCCGTTATGGTTTGAGTTTGTTGTATAGATACATGGATCCTGGCTTTCGGGAAGGTCCCGGAATAAAATTTTTAATTTTTCGAACCGTGGGCATGTGATGCTCACACCGGGATTTTTCTACAGGTAGCTCGGTCGACTTACTGTATTATGATGCATTTAAGCAGATGGAGATACCGAAGGAGAAACTATTACCAATAGAGGGACCCATCAAAGGGGTAACAAGAGCATCAGCCTACTCATTCGCTCAAGTTTTCTTGAACGTAAAATTCGGACAAAAGCCACGTCAAATAGAGAGGAATGTTGAATTCTTGGTTGTACAGTTTGTCAGAGCGTATAACGCAATAATTGGAAGAGCCACCCAAAATGCCCTCAGAGTAATTGTCTCAACCTACTATCAAGCAATGAAATTTCCAACACCTCATAGAGTCGGTATTATCAGGGGTCAGCAAAGAATCGCTAGGGAATGCTACGTGGCAGAAACGAGGACCCTTGGTAGGGCGGTAGTTTTGACAAGTTCCCTTGATGTGAGAGCTGATGAAGAAACTGAAAGGATGAACCCTGTCGAAGAAACACAGCAGATCATATTGGATGAAGAAGACCGATCCAAATTCACAAATCTAGGCTCTGACCTTGAAAAACGGTTGGCCAAAGAGATCACAGATTGTTTGATAGAGAACAGATCGGTCTTTTCTTGGGTGTTGAGCGTCATGCCTGGAATTTCTCGAGCAGTAACATCTCATTCTCTCGGTATTCAGAAAGACTGCAAGCCAGACAGACAGAAGAAGCGGTGGCACAGCAAAGAGAGGCAGGGGTGATCGAGAAAGAGATAGGAAAATTGCTCGATGTTGGGTTCATTCAGGAAGTCAAGTACCCTGAATGGTTGGCGAACGTGGTACTAGTGAAGAAGAAAAACGGAAGATGGAGAATGTGCATCGATTGCACTGACTTGAACAAAGCATGCCCAAAGGACAGCTTCCCCTACCCAAAATCGATCAGCTGGTAGACTCTACATCAGGACATGAGCTTCTCAGTTTCTTGGATGCTTTCTTCGGTTATCATCAGATACAAATGAGTCTTGAAGACGAAGAAAAGACGGCTTTTATAATCGATCAGGCACGACATTACCAGTAATACCGTTCGATTTGAAAAATGCAGGGGCTACTTATCAGCGGCTCGTTATGGAAGTTTTTAAGAAACAAATCGGTCGAACAGTTGAGGCTTATGTGGATGATATGGTAGTCAAAAGCAAGACGGCCGCCGAACATGTGGAAAGTCTTAAAGAAGTCTTCCAAACCCTCATTAAATTCCAACCCTGAAAATGCGTCTTTGGTGTGGCATCTGAAAAATTCCTGGGATTCATGATTACTCAACGGGGGATTGAAGCAAACCCAGAAAAGATCGAAGCTATAGTTCAAATGCCCTCACCGTGATGCTTAAAAGATGTTCAAATATTGATAGGACGGATAGTTTCTCTGAGCAAATTCGTCTCTAGGATGGGGGACAAGTGATTCCCATTTTTTAAAATTTTAAGGAAGGCGGACGTGACCCATTTCCAATGGACGGATGAGTGCGAGAGAGCATTTCAACATCTGAAGCAATATCTGGCCAGCCCCCCCCCCCCATTCTGCAGAGCCCTGCTGAGGGGGAGAAGTTGATAATTTATCTGGCAGTTACATAAGGGGCGATCAGCGCGGTTCTCGTTCGATCGGATAGAAATGAACAATTCCCGATCTATTATATCAGTAAGGTTTTGAACGGGTCAGAAGCGTGTTATGCGTCTATTGATAAGTTGGCCCTATCATTGATAACCGCAGCACGAAAACTTAGGCCCTACTTCCAAAGTCACACAATTGAGGTATGGACCGATCAACCCCTCAGACAATGCCTTCAAAAGCCTGAAACCTCTGGATGGTTAGTAAAATGGGCGGTAGAGCTGGGATAGTTTGACATACACTACAAACCACGAACAACGATCAAAACCTAAGTATTGGCGGATTTTGTTGCAGAAATGAGTCAACCTACCTCACAGAACGAGCAACGCCCTGCTTGGAGTTTATTTGTTGATGGGTTGTCCAACGCTCAGGGATGCGGAGCAGGAGTGGCCTTGATCAACCCATTCCAGAAACAAAAGGTGGAATATGCTCTCCGATTAGAATTTAGAGCATCTAATAATGAGGCAGAATACGAAGCTTTAATAGCCGGTCTTCAATTGGCAAGAGAAATGGGGGTGAAATACTTGAAGGTGTACAGCGATAGCCAAATAGTGGTCGGTCAAGTCACTTGTTGGGACCCGATCCGGGAACCGGATCCCAACCGAAAGACGGAACGGAAAAATGGAAAATCGAAATGCGAGAAATCGCTAATCGGAATACAAATCGAATCATCGGAGCGAAACAAATACTCGAAAGGTTTCGAATCGGACCGAATCAGATCAAACCGAAGGTAGCGAAGCGGATCGAATACAAATCGAAAGCGGAGACAAACACTTAGCAAAGCGGATCTGACATCCGAGAACAAAAACCAGAGAAAAATGATCGAACGAACATAATCGCATTGGAAACCTTACGACATTTCAAATCCGGAATAAATTTTTTTTTTATTCTTTCCTTTTCTCTTTAATCAAACTCATTCAACATATAAACAATCCCTACCTTTCTATTCTTTCTCACTTCATTCATCTTAATCATTTCTTATACATTCATATAAATCCTCGAACTCATTTCTTTAAACCCATTTTACCGAAATTTCGGCAGCATAACGGCTGTATTTTGACAGCCCAAAAATTTAAAACAAAGCAAACGCACTTCTAATATCGTAATCCATCCAATAACACAGTGCAACATCGACCTCCCGTCCGCATTCAAACACCAAGCAGAACACAATCTTAATTCTAAACACTTCATAAATTCAATCCATAACCATCTCAACTCAAAATTTCAACCAATCCCAACCACATTCAAAATCCAATCTCATACATAAAGTATAATCATACTTATAACTCATTCAACACAATACAATCTTATACATTTATCGCCACAAGCAAAACCATTCATATACAATCGGACTAAAATACACTTTATTAGCTTTCTAACTATCCATAAAGATCTAATACCACATCAAACTTTAAACATAATACTGAACATGCACAAGTCTGATGTGATCATACTCGTCTTCCATCCGATCTCCCGCGTAAAACACGAGATTTGGGGATGAAAGGGGGTGAGCTCTAAGCTCGTGGATAATACATTTATAAACCGAACAATAAGTTTAAAAATATTTTCTTTTTAAACTTTTCAAACTTTTCAAAATTTCCTATTTAAGCATTTATCCAAAATCTCATTTTCAAACTTTTCAAAACTTTCATAAACCTTCCGAAATTTCATGATTATAAATTTATCGCCTTATTTCTCAAACTCTCAAACCTTTTTCAAATCATGCACAACTTTAAATATGAATGCATCCCATTATAAACACATCAAACACATAACACATCGTAATTGGTTTGGTTCGTCCTAACAGACGCATCGCACATTCCGCATAATAGTCATGTGCGGTAGTGAGCAGACGCATTACACTTTCCGCATAACGGTCCAAAGTAGCCGTGAAAGGAGTCCGTGTCGGATCTCCATTGCCTATGCAGCAGCCGGACGAAGGCTTAAAGCAGTAGAGACAACAACGACTCACAAAGGACTGACCAAACCCACTTAACACATAACGAAAACGGAATTGAGATTGCCCTAAAGGCACCTTTTAAAATCTCTTGATTTTCATATTTTCAACTCATAACATCAAATCAGGTCATAATGACACAAGCATATATCCACAAGAATTCACATAATCATCTAATGCAATTCATAGATCAAATAAATCACATAATAATCACATTCATGACAAAATATGCACTAATTTCTTTAACTCTTTAAATCATAAATCAAATAATTTGAAAACCATGAATTTCATAAATCTTGTATTTTCTAAAACTCATTTTACTTCTTTGAAATCATAATTTCAAACATTTACATCCTTTTCAAACATTTTATCAGTAATAATTTATCAAAACCAAACTTTGCTTTCTTTAATTTTCAAAATTCACATTTAGCTTATAATTCAATAAATAAATATACTACCCACCTCTAATTATTGTCGAAACTTGATTTCAAGCTCCAATTGCTCCTCGCTTCTTTCCTTCTTCCAATTAAAATTTACCTAAACCATAATATCCAAATTTCACATCACAAAGTGCATAATTCTCACAATTAACTATCGGAAAATCATAATCATCGCTTTTCCAAGCTTTCTAAAACCAGAATTTTAAAATTCTAAATTCCAAATTTGACCTAAACCGAATTAGTCAAATTCAATATCATAAATCACTTACTTATTCAAATTAAACTTAGAAAACACCAATTCCATATAAATTCAAGCTATTTCAATCTCCAATTTTGAAAATCCCCAATTTTCAAAATTGGCCTAAACCAATTTATCCAAATTCCATGTCATAAATCATAATTTCTTCAAAATTGATTTCATATTTCATCAATTCCTACTCTTAATTATGATTCTACACCATTAATTCACAAAAACTCCAATAATTCACAAAAATCCCAAATTTCTAATTTGGCCTAAACTCTAAATTTACCATTTTTCAAATTAAACTTCACCTAAAGCATAAACATCAAAATTAACTTAGGATATCTCAAATTCATCACTAATTCAAGCTATCTACAACATCAATTTCGAAAACCCCCAACTTTCAAAATTTAACATAAACTCCATTTCATCCTAATCCAAAATTAAGCATAATCATAGCCTAATCCCTTCAATTAATCATAGGAAACTTCAATTCATAACCATATTAAGCTAAATCAACCAATAAACTCATCAAAATTTCAAAATCAAAACTTTCTCTCTCTTACCTTTTTCTCCTCCATGTTTGTTATTTTTGGAGCTCCAAGACAAGCTTCCTTCTTCTTCCATGTCTTCCCCTTGAAAACCTACGAAATCTTACTTAAAAACTCTTGGAAAAACCAACTTGCTTCATCCTTCTTCTACTCTCCTTCTTCTCCACGTTTCTTTCTCTCTCTTTCTCTTCATTTTCTTTCTTATTCTTTTTCAGAAAATCGTGACTTCCAGATGCTATGGGCTGTGTTTCATGCCAGGTCATTTAAAATGGGAGGAAAAGACCATAATGCCCCTCATTTATTTGCAATTTCTTTCTCATTTAAAATTCATTTTAATTTTTTTTATTTTTCATCAAAAGTTCGGGGTCCAACATTTCTCCCCCTCTTAAAAGAATTTCGTCCTCGAAATTCACACTTAAGAACATAATATTTCTTATCTAATTCCTTCTCATAATATTTTCTTAATCTCTTCCTAATTTCTCAACTCTTAAATCAATTTCTCCATCCAACATCATATCAAACCCACTAGTTCTACAACTCCATATTCTTTAACATTTTTCTTAACATTTTAAACAAGTCAATGGTCCACGTCGTAATGACTCTTAATATGGACCATAATCATCATTTCACTTAATTCTTTGAATTGCTATACACATTTCTCTACCAATTTATCTCATTATTCAAAATTTGCATCTCACATATGCATATTCGAAATCAATTCCTCTAAATTCATCATGTAATTCAAATCTAAATTTCCATTTTCACAATCCATCTAAATCAAACAATCAATTAGGTTCTTTCCAATTCACCAAGAAATTCTAATCTCAAATTCTCATCTCCTAAGTGCATGCCCAAAATCAAATTGCTATCATGAACTTCAAATCTCAAGTTCATTTACACACACCCAAAATCAATCAAAGTTCTTAACCTCACTCAGACAATCACTAATTCATTCTTAATAACCATATTGCCCAAGTATGATCATAATATCGACTCGACATTCTCACAAATTCAATTTTTATCCTTATACACTCATCAATCTTATATGCCCAGATTAAGACCATAAGATCGGGCTCGACACTTATCCGAAAATTGCTCATGAAACAAACATATCGCCCAAGTTCATAATACTGGGCTCTGATACCATACATGTTGGGACCCGATCCGGGAACCGGATCCCAACCGAAAGACGGAACGGAAAAATGGAAAATCGAAAAGCGAGAAATCGCTAATCGGAATACAAATCGAATCATCGGAGCGAAACAAATACTCGGAAGGTTTCGAATCGGACCGAATCAGATCAAACCGAAGGTAGCGAAGAGGATCGAATACAAATCGAAAGCGGAGACAAACACTTAGCAAAGCGGATCCGACATCCGAGAACAAAAATCAGAGAAAAATGATCGAACGAACATAATCACGTTGGAAACCTTACGACATTTCAAATCCGGAATAATTTTTTTTTTATTCTTTCCTTTTCTCTTTAATCAAACTCATTCAACATATAAACAATCCCTACCTTTCTATTCTTTCTCACTTCATTCATCTTAATCATTTTTTATACATTCATATAAATCCTCGAACTCATTTCTTTAATCCCATTTTACCGAAATTTCGGCAGCATAACGGCTGTATTTTGACAGCCCAAAAATTTAAAACAAAGCAAATGCACTTCTAATATCGTAATCCATCCAATAACACAAGGCAACATCGGACCTCCCGTCCGGCATCCAAACACCAGCAGAACACAATCTTAATTCTAAACACTTCATAAATTCAATCCATAACCATCTCAACTCAAAATTTCAACCAATCCCAACCACATTCAAAATCCAATCTCATACATAAAGTATAATCATACTTATAACTCAATCCGAACACAATACAATCTTATACATTTACTGGCCACAAGCAAAACCATTCATATACAATCGGACTAAAATACACTTTATTAGCTTTCTAACTATCCATAAAGATCTAATACCACATCAAACTTTAAACATAATACTAACATGCACAAGTCGGATTTGTGATCATACTCGTCTTCCATCCGATCTCTGCGTAAAAACACGGAGATTTGGGGATGAAAGGGGTGAGCTCTAAGCTCGTGGATAATACATTTATAAACCGAACAATAAGCTTAAAATATTTTCTTTTTAAACTTTTCAAACTTTTCAAAATTTCCTATTTAAGCATTTATCCAAAATCTCATTTTCAAACTTTTCAAAACTTTCATAAACCTTCCAAATTTCATGATTATAAATTTTCTTGCCTTATTTCTCAAACTCTCAAACCTTTTTCAAATCATGCACAACTTTAAATATGAATGCATCCCATTATAAACACATCAAAACACATAACACATCAGAATTGGTTTGGTTCGGTCTAACAGACGCATCGCACATTCCAAGATAATGGTCATATGTACAGTGAGCAGACGTCTACACTTTTCTCGCATAACGGTCCATGTAGCCGTGAAAGGAGTCCGTAATCGGATCTCCATTGCCTATCAGCAAAAAGGCTAAGGCTAAAACAGGTAGAGACAGCGCTGACTCACAAAGGACCTGACCAAACCCACTTAACACATAACGAAAACGGAATTCAGATTGCCCGAAGGCACCTTTTTAAAATCTCTTGATTTTTCATATTTTTCAACTCATAACATCAAATTGTGTCATAATGACACAAGCATATATCCACAAGAATTCACATAATCATCTAATGCAATTCATAGCATCAAATAAATCACATAATAATCACATTCATGACAAAATATGCACTAATTTCTTTAACTCTTTAAATCATAAATCAAATAATTTGAAAACCATGAATTTCATAAATCTTGTATTTTCTAAAACTCATTTTACTTCTTTGAAATCATAATTTCAAACATTTACATCCTTTTTCAAACATTTTATCAAGAATAATTTATCAAAACCAAACTTTGCTTTCTTTAATTTTCAAAATTCACATTTAGCTTATAATTCAATAAATAAATATACTACCCACCTTTAATTATTGTCGAAACTTGATTTCAAGCTCCAATTACTCCTTGCTTCTTTCCTTCTTCCAATTAAAATTTACCTAAACCATAATATCCAAATTTCACATCACAAAGTGCATAATTCTCACAATTAACTATCGAAAAAATCATAATCATCGCTTCCAAGCTTTATAAAACCAGAATTTTAAAATTCTAAATTCCAAATTTGACCTAAACCGAATTAGTCAAATTCAATATCATAAATCACTTACTTACTCAAATTAAACTTAGAAAACACCAATTCCATATAAATTCAAGCTATTTCAATCTCCAATTTTGAAAATCCCCAATTTTCAAAATTGGCCTAAACCAATTTATCCAAATTCCATGTCATAAATCATAATTTCTTCAAAATTGATTTCATATTTCATCAATTCCTACTCTTAATTATGATTCTACACCATTAATTCACAAAAACTCCAATAATTCACAAAAACCCCAAATTTCTAATTTGGCCTAAACTCTAAATTTACCATTTTTCAAATTAAACTTCACCTAAAACATAAACATCAAAATTAACTTAGGATATCTCAAATTCATCACTAATTCAAGCTATCTACAACAATAATTTCGAAAACCCCCAACTTTCAAAATTTAACATAAACTCCATTTCATCCTAATCCAAAATTAAGCATAATCATAGCCTAATCTCTTCAATTAATCATAGGAAACTTCAATTCATAACCATATTAAGCTAAATCAACCAATAAACTCATCAAAATTTCAAAATCAAAACTTTCTCTCTCTTACCTTTTTCTCCTCCATTTTTGTTATTTTTGGAGCTCCAAGACAAGCTTCCTTCTTCTTCCATATCTTCCCCTTGAAAACCTACGAAATCTTACTTAAAAACTCTTGGAAAAACTAACTTGCTTCATCCTTCTTCTACTCTCCTTCTTCTCCACGTTTCTTCTCTCTTCTTTTCTCTTCATTTTCTTTCTTATTCTTTTCTGTAAAAATCGTGACTTCCAGATGCTATGGGCTGTGTTTCATGCCAGGTCATTTAAAATGGGAGGAAAAGACCATAATGCCCCTCATTTATTTGCCTATTTCCAAAATTGCCCCTGCAGGAACTTGAAAAACTGATAACTTGCGTCCTGATTTCTAGCATCTAAACGAAATAATTTGGACAAACTTTTTTCATGAAAATTGTTCCTCTCGATCTTACGAATCCAACGCCATTGACAGCGCTCAATTCGGATCTAAAACGAAGAAGTTATGGCCGAATTACTAACTGACCTGCACAAAATCCGAAACTGAACTTTAACATAACTTCAGTCCAGAATTTGACAATCTTAGGGATGAAATTAAATTTCGATCCCTTCACATGATTTGTAGCCCTATATCTTAACTTTATTTTCCCACAAGAATCACCTCAATCGGAGTTGTATAACTCCCGAAAATCGCAAAATACTGAACCATGTTCAGAAAATTATCCAACTTACAACCTATAACCCATCTCTTACTTTAGTTCAATCAATCTCTTTTCATTTAATCTCCAAAAAATCATATTTCTTCATAAAAATTAACGTAATTGTCTTAGGAATCCAACGCTTCAAGAATCAAATCATTCGGATGTCGGACGAAAGATTTATAAGAAAAGATTGCAAAAGGGTCGGAGTTCAAGCAAAATTTTCAAAACCTTAAATACCCACTTATAACTGAATTTTTCGAAAATCATATCTCTTAATTCTGAACTCAGAATTTGACGAATTTGGTGTCTATGGAAAGGTAAAAGGAAGCGCTACAACTTCCCTGAAGTACTAAAAATCAAATTAGGTCTCGAAAGAGGTCAAAACCTCAATCACAGATTCTGTCCAAAACAGCTTTTCCTAAACGACTTCCAATTTTTCATCGCTCATAACTCCTAGCTCCGATATCGAAAAATTACAAACTTTATGGCGTCGGAAAGATCGACATACAAGCTACAACTTTTAGTAAAGCCACTTTTTCCAATTCCGACTAAATCCATACGACGAGTGGCCTCGAAGTATAGTACATGCAAATCTATACTTAATAACATTTTCAAAACAAAGCATATCTTCCGAAATTCATATCTCTCAATCCCGACGTCGAAAAATAGCAAACTTTATGTCCACGAAAAGCTCTCGACAGAGGCTACAAGTTTCACGTTGATCATTTTCTCGAATTTTGCCTCAATTAAAAAGTCAACTTTTTTCTCAAAGTCAAACTTCAAACGAACTTTGACTGATCATAACTCTCACTCCCGATATCGAAAAATATCAAACTTTATATCTACGAAAAGCTCTTGACATAAACTACAAGT
The DNA here is from genome assembly GCA_029891385.1 of Erythroxylum novogranatense. NCBI lineage: Eukaryota > Viridiplantae > Streptophyta > Magnoliopsida > Malpighiales > Erythroxylaceae > Erythroxylum > Erythroxylum novogranatense. The sequence goes on along the minus strand of CM057225.1, from coordinate 14,305,350 downwards.
TTCATGTAGATCATTTTATCAAATTTTGCCTACATCAAAAGTCAACTCTCAAAGTCAAACATTCTCTATCCAAAAAGTCAAACTTTCTAAATTCTTCAAATTTTCACACTTTTTTCTCTTTAATTCTTGCTATTTAACTTTATTTCAATCAACTCATCCACTTTCCTCTCATAATCCATATAAGTTCACTCAAATATCAAAGTCCTCAAAAATTAAACAATTCTTTTCTCATAAATTATTTCTTAATTTCATCAAATTTCCTTAAATTCATAATTTTCTCACCAATTTCTTTCTACCCACTTATAGCTGAATTTTTCAAAAATCATATCTCTTAATTATGAACTCGGAATTTGACAAATTTGGTGTCTATGGAAAGGTAAAAGGAAGCTCTACAACTTCCCTGAAGTACTCAAAATCAAATTAGGTCTCGAAAGAGGTCAAAACCTCAATCATGATTCTGTCCAAAACAATTTTTCCTAAACGACTTCCAATTTTTCATCGCTCATAACTCCTAGCCCCGATATCGAAAAATTACAAACTTTATGGCGTCGGAAAGATCGACATACAAGCTACAACTTTCAGTAAAGCCACTTTTTCCAATTCCGACTAAATCCATACGACGAGTGGCCTCGAAGTATAGTACATGCAAATCTATACTTAATAACATTTTCAAAACAAAGCATATCTTCCAAATTCATATCTCTCAATCCCGACGTCAAAAATAGCAAACTTTATGTCCACTTAAAAGCTCTCGACAGAGGCTACAAGTTTCACGTTGATCATTTTCTCGAATTTTGCCTCAATTAAAAAGTCAACTTTTTTCTCAAAGTCAAATTTCAAACGAACTTTGACTGATCATAACTCTCACTCCCGATATCGAAAAATATCAAACTTTATATCTACGAAAAGCTCTTGACATAAACTACAAGTTTCATGTAGATCATTTTATCAAATTTTGCCTACATCAAAAGTCAACTCTCAAAATCAAACATTCTCTCTCCAAAAAGTCAAACTTTCTAAATTCTTCAAATTTTCACACTTTTTTCTCTTTAATTCTTGCTATTTAACTTTATTTCAATCAACTCATCCACTTTCCTCTCATAATCCATATAAGTTCACTCAAATATCAAAGTCCTCAAAAATTAAACAATTCTTTTCTCATAAATTATTTCTTAATTTCATCAAATTTCCTTAAATTCATAATTTTCTCACCAATTTCTTTCTCATTTAAAATTCATTTTAATTTTTTTTATTTTTCATCAAAAGTTCGGGGTCCAACATCACTAGACAATATGAGGCAAAAGGGGACAACATGATCAGGTATTTGGAATTGGTAAAGCAAGAGTTGAGTAATTTTGAAGAATACTCGGTCAGCAGGATAGAAAGGACGCAAAATGTTCAGGCAGACGCCCTTTTCAAGATGGCTTCCGATCAAAATGCAAGGAGTAACATTTTGGTCGAGCGGATAAATAGGCCTAGTATTCAGAAAGCTAGTGAAGTCCTCGAAACAGATGCTGAACGATCAAGTTGGATGGAGCCGATCAGACAGTACCTTCTTAAGGGAACACAGCCATTAGAAGCCCTGGAAGCCAAGAAACTAAGGGTAAAGGCTGCTGAATATGTGATTGTTAATGACGTCCTGTACAAGCGTTCTTATGACTGACCGCTATTACGTTGCTTAAACAAAGAAGAGGTAGAACGGGCAATGGCCGAAGTTCATGAATGAATGTGCGGGAATCACTTAGAAGGCAAAATGTTGGCTCACAAATTGATCAGACAAGGGTATTATTGGCCGACAATGAAGAAAGATTGTCAGGAGAAGGTTAACCGATGTGAGGCCTGTCGGAGGAACAACAACTTGTCTCATCAACCGACCGAGCAGCTGAAAATTGTGAGTCATCCCATTCCCTTTGCTCAATGAGGAATGGACACACTAGGTCATTTTCCTCTTGTTCCTGGGCAGAAGAAGTTTTTGATAGTAGCAGTCGAATACTTTACCAAATGGGTAGAAGCAGAAGCGGTCGCCACCATTACTGAACAGAAGATTGAAAACTTCATACGCAAAAATATAGTGAGTCGTTTTGGGATACCTATGGTCTTAGTTATGGACAACGGTCGACAATTATTTTTGTTAATTATTTTTGTTTCTCCTGTTTTAGAGTTTCAATATTGAGAAAGTTTGGCAAGGATGAAGCCTGTGATATGTAGGTTTAACTGCATATAATACAGTGGAAAACAACAAACAATTGTCAGGCCTTTGATCGCGTATAGAAGAACACATAAGTCTCTATTTAATTAAAAAAAGAAAACTATATGTGAATTCAGGTAACGAGCTTGTTACGCATGTTATCAGCTTAACTGGAACCATAGTATACATTCAGCTACGTAGAAAAGTTCACATGTAATACTTATCATAAATCAATGGACGAAAACTGTTAAAGGAAACAAATCCTTTTACACCACATACGTATACCCCTTTTGTTTACCCTAAAAACCCATAACCCATGGGTCACGGATAACCCAAGACCGACCCATACCCACAGCCCAAATACCCATCAGTAACAACTCTCCAACACTCACGTGCCTCATCTTTCTTTCTGATATACTTGCAGTCTCCCTTCTTCCACAGACCTGCATAGCCTCCAATCTCCACGCTGGACAGAACTGCAACGTCTCCCATTAGCTGTCCCTTTTTTCTGTCGCACGTAACAGAATAATAATCATTAGTTTTTCCTTTCAGTATTAGTATAAAAAGCCCAAGCAAATGTACATATCGTTTTATGATGGAATAGAAACATTTCCTCATCAAATACCTCTTTATCTTTCATGGTATCAGAGACAAAGGATTGATCCATTTACCCTACGCACCTACCCACCAACATGTCAAGCATGGAAGAAAGCAGTGAAAACACTGATCTGGAGAAATACTCCATAACCAATACTGAAAATCCAGGAGCCATTCTAGTCACTACCCTCTTCAATGGCAACAACTACTTAACTTGGAGCAAATCAATGATGATTGCTCTATGTGCAAAGGATAAATTATCCTTCATCGATGGAACTTGTACACAACCAATGGAGGACAGAAACCTACTTACCAGATGGAGGAGGGCAGATTCCATGGTCAAGTCTTGGATACTCAACTCCATGACCAAGGAGTTAGGAGATGCATTCCTATCATTCTCCACAAAGAAGGGAACTTTGGGAAGAGCTGAGGAGAGGTTCGGTGAAGCTAACGGACCACCTCAGATCAACTAGAAAGAGAAATTAGCAACCTCAGACAAGGTACTCTCACCATCTCTGCGTATTACACCAAGTTAAACAAGTTGTGGGATGATCTAGCTAGCTTGACCCCGATACCTACATGCATTTGTGAGGCTGCTAAAGCCATTAACACCAAGGAAAACACACATAGACTGGTGCAGTTTTTAATGGGTCTAAATGAAGACTATGAACATGTTGTCAACCAAGTTATGCTGATGGAGCCACTGCCTATGGTAAATAGAGCTTTTGCCATGATGCAAACCGTGGAAAGGCAAAAAATAGTAAGTGCTAATACTGACTATCATATGAATGTTGCTATGAATGTAAGGCATACAAACTTTAATGCTAAGCGAGGGGTCAGAAACAACAACAACAGTGGAAAGAGGGCATTCACAAAAAAGGAAGACAAGTACTGTGAAAAGTGTGGAAAAACTGGACATACCATAGAGACTTGCTTCAAGATTCATGGAGTTCCTGAATGGTACAAGGAGCTCACTGGGCAGAAAAGCAAAGCCAACCTAGCCATAGTTAGTGATTCCCCTGCAGATGCACAAATTGAATCCAATGAGCACATTGAAAGAAAGAGTCAAATTCCTCAAGATTTAGCCAACTTCATACAACAAGAGATATCCAGAGCAGTCAAAGGAAAGACTCCAGGAGAGGTAACATTAAGTGGGCTTGCAAACTTTGCAGGTAATAATCACATCAATACTCACAATAAAGAGACAGTATGTACATGGCTAATTGATTCAGGTGCTTCATCACATATGGTTACCAATTTAAATTCCTGCCATGAATATGAAGTTAACAACCTATATGAGCCCACACTCTCCGGATGGCACAAAACGACAAGTAGAACACATATGCGTAACCCATTGGTGACACAATTACCCTTAATGAAGTCTTACATACCAAGCTTCTTTAAGAACTTACTTTCGTCAACAAGCTTACAACTCAAAATGAAGTAAATGCAATATTCATATCCAACAATTTGTTTTTGCAGACCTACGGACTAAAAGATTGTAGAAGCAATCAAGGCAAGGAAGGGATTGTATGAGCTAAACACAGATAGCCTGCTACCCACAAAAACCCTGAAAGGTCCCTCACTGGACTTCTATAGGACTGAAAATGTTTGTTTTAATGCTTCCATTTCTGCTGATGTTTGGCATAATAGACTAGGACATATATCAAAAGAAAAGTTGTTGCATATCAATGATATTAAACCTTTCATTCACAACTTAACCGAATGTGAAGTATGTCCCATGGCAAAACAACACAGAAAGCCTTTCCTTAAACACAAAATTCAGACTTTAAGACCTTTTGAAATCCTACACATGGACTTGTGGGGACCATACCGAATACCTACCTCAGATGGCTCACAATTCTTTCTAACCATCAGGATGACCATTCTAGGCCACTGGACCTTCTCGCTTCAAACATAAAGACCAAACCCTATCCACCATAACCCAATTCATCACTACTATCGAAAAGTAATATGGGAAGAAGGTTCTAAGAGTTCAAACCGACAATGGGAGAGAGTTCATAAACCGTGAGTGCCAAAAATACTTTGTAGAAATGGGGATTGTGCACCAAAAGAGTTGTCCATACACCCCACAACAGAATGGGGTAGTTGAAATAAAACACAAACACTTGTTACAGATTACTAGAGCATTATTGTTTACAGCTAACCTTCCTAAACACTGTTGGGGGGAAGCCCTACTCACTGCCACCTATCTCTTAAACAGGATACCTACCAAAATTCTACAATGGGAAACGCCCTATGAAAGACTGAATAACAAAAGCCCTACCTATGACCATCTAAAAACATTCGGATGCCTATGTTTTGCATTAAACAAAACACCAACCAGAACCAAATTAGACCCCAGATCCTTAAAATGTGTATTCCTCGGGTACATGCCAGATTACAAGGCTTATAGGGTTATGGACCTCAAAACAAAACAAGTGTTCAGCTCAAGAGATGTGACCTTCCATGAGAGTACTTTCCCCTATGCCAATCCCCAAACCACACATAAACAACACCCACAACCTTTATTTCCTCTCAATACCACCGAAGATAACACAGAAACAATATGTGATATGCCAGGAACATCAAGCATGCAACAAATTGAAAACACTCCAGAAACCACTGAATCATCCCAATCCGAAGAGCCAATAAGCCAAAACACAATACCAAGCAATCATATAAGGAGAAGCCTAAGAACCCACACTACCCCAAAATACCTTGATGATTATGTGCTCCATGCCTACCATCACTCCACTCCTATTCTTGATTGCTCCAACACTCATGTAGTGGTTCCCGGTCCCTGTAAACACATGAAGACAAAGCAGTCAAGTACCACATCACATTCAGCCCAAGTTACAAGACATTCATAGGCAATGTAAGTGCAATATTTGAACCTTTGTCATATGAGACTGCATGCAGATTACTGTAATGGGTGGACTCCATGAATATGCAATTACAAGCTTTGGAAGACAACCAAACATGGAATTGACAAAGCTACCCAAAGGAAGAGGGCCATAGCATCAAAGTGGGTATACCGTGAAGCACAACTCAGATGGTTCTATTGACAAGTCAAGTCACGCTAGTAGCTAAGTGGATTCAACCAAAGAGAAGGAATAGATTACTCAGAAGTATACTCCCCAGTTGCCAGGATTGTCACCATCAGAATTTTCCTAGCTCTAGCCACAGCCAAACAATGGCCTATCTTACAATGCGATATTAATGATGCATACCTACACGGGCACTTAGAAGAGGAACTCTACATGGTACCCCCACAAGGTTACAACAAGGCCAAGGAAGGAGAAGTCTGTAGGTTGTTAAAATCTATCTATGGACTTAAACAGGCTGGCAGACAATGGCATAAGGAACTCTCCACTAAATTGAAGGGGTTGGGTTTTGACAAGGCGTAATCGGATCTCTGCCTATACACTAAGGGCGGGACAATAGTTTTGCAGCTATTATGATCTATGTGGGCTACATTCTCATCATCGACCGGATGAGGAACACTTGATGCAAATCAAACAAGACTACACGGTGAATTCACCATAAAAGACCCGGCTATGCTAAATACTTTCTAGGAGTGGAAATAGCAAGATCAACTGAAGGGACTTTCCTCAGCCAACACAAATATATAAGAGACATACTGCAAGAAACTAACTCGCCGATCAGAAGGCTTGTAATACTCCCATAGCGCCAGCTACAAACTCACCTTAGACGACGGCTAATTGTTCGTACACCCGAATAATATGTATGATCGAGGAAAGCTTCAAGATTGAGTTTTACGCGACTGATCTTACCCACGCCACACAAAGAACTAAGTCGGTTCATGCAAACACCACGGAAAGCCATTGGAAGGCAAAGAAACATGTCTTAAAATACCTCAAAGGAACCCGTAACTGTGGCTTATTCTACGAACAAAATCAGATCTACAACTTATCGCATATTCGACTCAGATTGGGTAAGTGCAAGATTCACCGACGCCCTCATCGATTCTCGTGTTTTCTGAGGATCGCTCATCTCCTGGAAAACGAAAAAGCAAAACACCGTAAGTTGATCATCCGCGGAAGCAGAATACCGCAGTCTCGCTTCAACCACATGCGAGCTTCGGTGGATCGTCCAGTTACTAAAACATTTTCGGGTAGAGATCCGAACAAGCATACCTTTACTATGTGACAGCCAAGCAGCGATTCACATCTCCAAAAACCCAGTCTTCCATGAGCGAACAAAGCATCTAGAAATTGATCTCCACCTCGTGCGCGATGCCGTCACTTCCGGGTTCCTAGATCTAACGCACACACGAAGTGAAGATCAGCTCGCAGATCTTCTGACAAAGCCCCTTACCACACGAGCGTTCGCCTCTCTCATCTCCAAGTTCGGATCCCTTCGTGCCTTCGGGTCTCCGACTTGAAGGGGGCGTGTTAAAGGAAACAAATCCTTTTACACCACATACGTATACCCCTTTTGTTTACCCTAAAAACCCATAACCCATGGGTCACGGATAACCCAAGACCGACCCATACCCACAGCCCAAATACCCATCAGTAACAACTCTCCAACACTCACGTGCCTCATCTTTCTTTCTGATATACTTGCAGTCTCCCTTCTTCCACAGACCTGCATAGCCTCCAATCTCCACGTTGGACAGAACTGCAACGTCTCCCATTAGCTGTCCCTTTTTTCTGTCGCACGTAACAGAATAATAATCATTAGTTTTTCCTTTCAGTATTAGTATAAAAAGCCCAAGCAAATGTACATATCGTTTTATGATGGAATAGAAACATTTCCTCATCAAATACCTCTTTATCTTTCAAAAACCATGGCTTTGAAAAGTTTGAATTTGGGATTCATGTATAAACTATGCACTCTTAGGTTTAAATTTAAAGAAGTCATGCTATTAGCTTTTTAGGGTGTAAAATTATTATGTTATGTTTTACTTAATTTCATGAAATTCTCTTTCTTTTATTTTAGATAATTTTATTTAAAATTGTCAAATTTATTATACTTTTAAAAATAAGGTTATATAATAATTTAAAATTTATCCGTAAAACTTTAGCTAATTATTTATTTTCATCAAACTTAAGACCTTTTAATCAAGTTCTAATTTTATCTATTAATAACTATTAATAACGAACTATTAATCTAAAGCTCATAAGGATCAAGTTTGTAAGCTTTATACTTAGGTCAATTATTGACAAAATGATTAAAACTAATTATTTAGATAATCGACATTTATTATTTATAAACTCTTTAATATTTTCATACTTAGTACGAGATATTATTACAATTAGTAAATTTCTTATAAAATGTAAACAAAGAGTTGTTTCATATTATATATATATATATAAGATTCATAAATAATTTTTACAAAAATTTTAAATTAAAATATAAGTGCTCAGTTGCTTTTAAAATACAAAAAATAATCATGGTCAGCATTTCTCCACAGTTTATCAAACTTTTTAATGGCGAACAGCCATAATAACTTGGTCTTCTTTTCCCGACTTTATTTGTCCTACTCTGCTAGTTCGGTTTAAAAGCTAATTGGCCAAGTTCTGCTTCGACCCTAATCTCACATTTTATTTGCGTGTCCTTTGTTCATGTTCCGGGTTTTAAAATCCGGACTGGACTGGCCGGTCCGATCGGTTCAATTGGTGACCGATCGGTGGTTCGGTCCGGTTGATGCTTCAAAACCGGTCTCCAATTGCCCCAATCTGAACCGGTCAAAATCGGTCAATTGACCGGTCTTATTTTTTATTTTTTTGAATTTTTTAAATTTTTTTAATATTATATATAATTAAATATAATTATTGCATAATTATTACGTCACACTAGTTCGATCGGTGGTTGAACCGGTCGAACCGATCAAACCAGTAATCAATAGAGCCACCGGTTCGATGACCGGTCCGAATTTTAAGACATATATCTTAACAATATTAAAGTAGCCCTTTCGTGCATATAAGGCCTAACCAACCTCTTTTTCTCTTATTCACACAAACATTACTCACAGATAATATGATTCGGAGTAAGTCTTACTCCAAAGGAGATGTGCCCTTTTCATGGGAAAAAAGACACGGGGATTCCGTGGCAGACGAGTTTGGGTACCGTAAAGAAGGAACAAACTTTCTGTTAAAGCTCCCGCCACCTCCATGCCCAACTAGCTGCAGTCCTGCAAAGAAATCCTTCCACGACATCCAGATTCCTCTTCCTCCATGCACGTTTCAGACTCGGAGGAGGAGTAACTCCAGAAAGGGGTCTAAGAACCCCGACGACGACCCTTTTTGGGCTGATTATATAGAGTGCACCAAGTCCAAGGCGACCTCGAAAAGTACTTATAATAAGCTGTTCAAAAGCGATGCTGCCGTGCTGGGGTGGAAAAAGGGTATGGCTAGTTTTTCCTGCAAGCTTTCTTCCAATTATGTTGACGACAGTATAGTAAAGCGGTCCCAGCTTCACCGCGAAGGCAGTGTCAAAGAGAGACGAAGAGCGATGTGATCAGGTTGGACCAAGACTTCGGTAAAGGCTCAACTCTTGTCTCTAGACTGCAAATTTAGCCACACCTACAAACAGAAGTTGGATTGTTTCTCCTTTTGCAGTTAGGCTAAACGTTGGGCTGAAGTTCAGGTTGTTAGTTATTGTTCCTGCAAGTTTACTTATTGCAGAGAACATTGAAGATGAAGTTGATGTTTGCTATTACTAGCTAGCTATAACTAAAATATAGAACCACCTTCATTAATCCTCAACTAATTGAAATCATGTGGATGGAAGTTGAAACTTAATTAAGAGCAGGCGACGAATAATAATGTTTGCGGAAGCATGTACATGTATGCGACCTTCGGACTCACCTTGAATCCAACCGACCAGGGCCCAGTCCGTCAGTACTCGCAGAAGACACGAAGCACACGGACGCGAACTAATGATAATTTGAGAATTTTTCTTTTATTATAATTAATAATTATACAAATAAATTTAAATTTTTGTTTATTTTTTTACATTTATAAATTCATTTGTATATCATAAAATGAAAAAAAAAACTTTTTTTTAGGGGTGTGGCTCGATGGTTGAGGCGGCGCTTGACTTTGTTAGCCCATGCTCAATTTTATGTTAATTTCTCAGAAGAAACAGGACGGTAGAGTTTTACCTCGTAGATAGATAACTAGTTGGTACTCAACGATGAGTGCTACTACACTTTACTTTGTGAGGTGGTGGTCGTCATTGGATCTCGGAGAGAGGTGTCTGGCTACTACTACTACTGAAATTTCTCAATTAAAAAAATAATACCCTTTATGTTTTCGTGTAAATAGTGGAATCGATAACTTATTATTATGATTTTTTATTTGATAGCACATAAATTATATTTTATTATCAAAAGTAATTTGATATTAATTTAATTTTAATGAATTTTCGGTATAGTATTGTGGATCAAATTGATAATAACTAAAGCACTTACTATTTATACATGATATTAAATACGTGAAAAGATAATACCTTTTAATTTTAAAATGTGTTGATTTTATTTAAACTTAAAATTCATATTTTAATACGAATATAAAATTATTTATTTATTTAATATTTGATTAAATTTTTATAATAAATTTTGTACTATAATATTAAAACTGTTTACATTTAGTAATATTCAATTGTTTCAATTTTGTACAAATTACAAGTATTTAATATTTATAGTATAATTAATTTTTCATTATCTCGACAAATTTTCAGGCGTACTAATTTGATCTAAATAATGGTAATAATGGATAATCAACTACTATGAATAAAGTTAAAAACATATAATAAAAATATTTTGCAATAATCTTATCAGAATAATAATTAGATTATATAATTAATTAAATTAAATATAAAATACTTCTATTAAATAAGCAAACATCATATTTAATTATAGTAGCATACTGTTCTTCAATGTAAGTTAATGTGAATAGGTAAAGAGATTTGTTTTCATTTTATTTTTACTGTTTTATTTTGTTTTCAAATTTAATAAAAATCTATTTATTGGAGTTTTAGTTTATATTTTAGCTTTGGTATGTTCTAGTTCTCAAAATTTATGAAAACTACAAAAGTAGAATTTGTTTTCTGTTTTCTGTTTTTGTTTTTATCATTTGATTTACTATCTCTTAAATATATATTATTTGATTATTTAATCTATTAATTATTAGTTAAAATTATGAGTAAGTTAATTTAATTGAATAATTAATTATTTTAATTAATTTTGTAATTAAATTAAATATAAATAATTTAATTATTATTATAAATATAATTAAGTTTAAATTTAATAAAATATATGAATTTCAAATGCAAGTTTGATAATTAATTTAACATAGATATTAATTTATAAATAAAATTTCATTTTAGATTTTTATTTTAATAAAATAAAATATTTTTATTGATAATTTATTAATAAATATTATACAAAAGATTGAAATAAATTTAATTAATTAAAATAATTTATTTTAAGTTTTATCTAATATGCAATTATCATCAATAAAAATAACTATATGTTAACAATCAAACAAATATTTATTGTTATTTAGAAAACATAAATTAAAAATAAATAACAAGAATTAAAAAAATATAGCAGAAAAATAGAAGTGAAATTAAATGGTGTAAAGACCTGATTTGATATAGAAAAAAAATGAGGAGGAAAAGAACAAAAGAAAGCCTCTTTAAGATTTTATTTGCATGTCCCCTTTTGGAGCACTTCAAACAATTTACATAGAAATTTTACATTGCTGGAAAACAACAACTATGCTAAAAAATAGGAAAAGAAACTATAACTACCCAACTACAACTAAAGACCATCTCTTAGTGGCTTACTAATCAGATGACAAATAACAACATAGACTAAGTCCTTCAATATCTGATTACCCACGATCGAGCAGTAATCCATTTCAATTCCTCCCCCGTTAAGAATCCTTGTCCATAAGGATAAAATCTAGATGTCTTGCTAAATCGACACTCATTTTTCCTAAATTGCATCTTCCAAAGGTGCTCCCTTCCACTTAATTAAGACTTCAAATTTCGGGTGATATATTCCTTTATGAATGACTTGATAATCAAGTATAGCTTCAGGTTAAGGAAGAATTATATAATCATTTATGACTAGTGGGGCCCACCTTTTGAATAATTCAATAGGGACCAAAATAGTATAGAGAAATCTTTATTGAGGCTCCAAATGCCACAGAACTCGCCAATATGGTTGAAGCTTGGGATAAGCATAGTCACCTACTGCAAAAGAGAATTCTTGTTGCTTTTTATCAGCTTGACATTTCATTCTATTGCGAGCCAATGAAAGATCGTGTCGTAACTCGCATAGAATAGTATCCCAATGTAAGTAATCATCAACTGTTTAGACATGACTAGTGCCTAGAATATACATCAATAAGCATGGGGATTGGATACCATATACAACTTCAAATGGTGTCATTTTCGTAGAAGAATGAATTGATGTATTATAGCTAAACTTAGCCCATAGAAGCCACTCGAACCATTTCCATAGTTGGTCACCTACAAAGCATCTTAAATATTGCTCCAAAATGCGATTTACTACTTAGGTTTGTCTGTCGGGTTGAGGATAGCTTGAACTAATGCAAAGCTTAGTTCCTTGTAACTAAAACAACGTTTGCTAAAAGAAACTGATAAATACCATATCATAATCACTGACTATAGAGGTTGGAACTCCATAGAGTCGGACCACATTAATTGCAAATGCCTTGGAAACAATAATTGCAGTGAATGGATGTTTTAAGGCTACAAAGTGAGCATACTTTGTTAAGCAATCAACAATGACCATGATAACAATGTGTCCATTTTATGGTGGCAATCCTTTGATAAAGTCCATTGATATCTTTGTCCACATTTGAGCGGGAATCGACAATGGTTGGAGTAGCCTAACTGGCTTCATACAATTAGCTTTGTACCTTTGGCAAATATCGCATTGTTGTAAAAACTTCTTTACTACTTGGCACATATTAGCCCAAAATAAGCTATCCTTAATGTCGGAGAATGTTTTATGGAACCCAAAATGTTGGACCCCGAACTTTTGAGGATATTAGAAATATTAAAATGAATTTAAGTGAGAAAGAATTGGTGAGAATGAAAATGAATTTAAGGAAATGTGATGAATTTAAGAAAAATGTATGAGAAAAGAATTGTTTCGTTTAGAGGACTTTGATATTTGAATGAATTTATATGGACTATGAGAGGAAAGTGGATGAGTTGATTCAAATGAAGTTATATAGCAAGAATTAAAAAGAAAAAGTGTGAAAATTTGAAGGATTTATAAAGTTTGACTTTTTGGAGAGAGAATGTTTGACTTTGAGAGTTGACTTTTGTTTGAGGCAAAATTTGATAAAGTGATCTACATGAAACTTGTAGATTATGTTAAGAGCTTTCTGTAGACATAAAGTTTGCAATTTTTCGATATTGGGAGTGAAAGTTATGATCAGTCAAAGTTTATGTTTGATAAGGTTGACTTTTGACTTTAATTATGATGACTGAATCTTTGACTGAGATATTAACCTAGTTAGAGGTTAATTGAGCTTTGATGTTCTTCATGAAAGTTGAAGGATTTGATTTGATCTTTATTTCGATATAAAGTATGTAATTTTTTGATCTCGGAATAATAAGTTATGATTTTTACAAGTCTATATTGTGGTTTTAGCAAGATTATTAGAAGATAGCATCTTTGACCGGAATATGGACTCCCGTAAGAGTCAAATTGATTTTTATGTCCTTCGTGAAAGATGTAGAGCTTCCTTTAAGCTTTCTATAGAGACTAAGTTTTTCAAAATTGGAGTTCGGGTTTGAGAGTTATGAATTTTGGAAGTTTCAAAAAAAAAAAGAAGAGGAAAATGAAGTACCCCGTCGCTAGGGCGACGCATCGCCCTGGTGACGGCGAGCGTTTAGCTCGCATCACTACGGCGACGCATCGTCGTAGCGATGGCGAGTGTCCGGCTCGCGTCGCTAGGGCGACGCGTCGCCAGGGCGACCTCGCCCTCGCCACGCGCAGCATGCGGACGTTTTCTCTTGGTGCGACGCCGTTTTTGTTTCTCCAAAACGACGCCGTTTTGATTCCTTTGTTAGCCTCCTTTCACAAATTCGACTTTTGTTCACTGTTTTGCTCATATCTTTTTCGTCCGACATCCGATTGAGTTGATTCTTACAGCGTTGGATTCGTAAGACAATTCCCTACATTCTCATGGAAAATTTGTAATTTTATGAGATTAAATTAATGGTGATTAATTTAATCAAAGTGAGTCGGGAAATTTTCCGAGCATAGTTCAGTGTTTTGTGAAATTCGGGACCTGTAGAGATCTGGTTGAAGTGATTCTTAAGGCGAAATAAAGATAAGACAAGGGGCTAAAAATCATATGAAGACATGAAATGTCAATTTTGCCCCTAAGACTTTTAATTTTGAATTTAAGTTCAGATTAGGGTGTAATTTTTGGATTGGGAACACCTGTGAGTATTTTAAGCATAACTTTTGATCTGGGAATCGAAATGAGGCGATTCTTATTTTGAATTAAACTAGAGACATAAGGATACAATTGTTATGAAAACATAAAGTTTCAATTCTGGGATTAAGAATGTGAACTTTTGGACGGAAATAATCGTACATGGAAAATGTGTTAGAATATGGATATACCCGAACTGTTTTGCATATAACTTTTGGTGTAGTGATCCGAATTGAGCGCGGTTAGTGGCGTTGGATTCGTATGATTGAGAGAAACATTTCCCGAGAAGGAAGTTTTAACAAATTCCTTCAACTCGATAGTACGAATCAGACCCGCAAGTGAACATGACTTAAAGTAACATGACAAGGGCATTTTAGTCTTTTCATCAATTTTAAATGACATGGCACATAAGAAGATGAAATTGTCGTTTTTAAGAAGGAGATTCACGAGTATTCTAGAGAAAAGAAGAAAGAATAAGAAGAGAAAGGAAGAAATGAAGTTTTCGGATGGGAGAAGAGAGAGGAAGAAAGGGAAAGTTTGGGATTTTGATTTTTGGAGATTTGAAGTTTGTTTTTGAGTAGATTTCAAGGAAGAAGGATGAAAGAAGGTGGAAACTCCTTCTAAGGCTCAAGGAATCCGAAAATAGAAGGAGAAAGAGGTCATTTTTAGTTGAAAGAAGGAAAGAAGCAAGGATCAAATTGAAGCACGGAACAAGTTCCTAGCGTCATTTCGAAAGTGGGTTACATATTTATATTTTGATTTATAGGCAATAATACAAATTTTCAAAAAATGAAAGAATGCAAAAATGTGAATTTTTGATAAATTATTGTTTTTGTAAATGTTTGAAACTATGATTTCATTCGTTTTACGAAAATGCATTTGTTGTGTATACATTGTCAAACTATGAAAATTGTTGCATTGATTGATTGAATTAATTGAATTGTATGAAGTATTTAAATTGTGAATTGGTTTGTGTTCGAGGAAATAAAATTAGAAAGACAAAATTTTGAAAAGTGCCTTCGGGCATTCTGAAATTTCGTTTTCGATTATGTGTTATGTGGGTTCGGTTAGGTCCTTTGGTGAGTCAGTGCATTGTCTCTATTTGTATAGCCTTCTCCCGGCTGCCCGCTAGTGGCTCGGAGCTCCGATTTTGGACTCCTTTCACGACTACACTGGACCGCTTTGCGAAAAAGTGTAGTACGTTACATTCGCTCACTACCGACAGACCGCTATATGCAGAATGTGCAAGACGCTCAGTATGGACCGAACTGCACCATTCGATATGTTATGTGTTTTTGATTTATTCCTGTGTTCTGCATTCATGTTTAAAAATTGAGGAATAAAAAGTAAATTTTGTTATGAAAAGTTTGAAAAATTGAAAAGCTTGAGAAAACCGTTTGAAAAGTTACAAATTTTTGAAAATTAGCCCTTTTGGTAAAAAGCTTATGAAAATTGATTTCGCTTATTTGTCATTTTATAAATGTGTTATCCACGAGCTTCCGAAGCTCACCCCTTTCATCCCCATCTCCGTGTTTGAAGCGGGAGATCGGATGAAAGAATGTGAAACGTCGGTTCGACATTTGTATAAGTTAGATTTTGAGAAATTTGGATTTTAGTATGAATTTGTATATAGCTTAAGATAAGTTTGGAAAAGTGTACTTGCGTATAAGGTTGAGTTTTGTGTATGATTTTGGAATTTGTATATGAAATTGAGTATGAATTTGGAAATGAGATTGAGTTATGAGATCAGTATATTGAATTGCAGCTATGGGAATGTTTTAGAATTAGGTTTGCGTTTGGGTGTACTGAGATCCCGGACGGAGGGTCCGGTTGATTCTGATATCTGTGTGATTGATTGGATATTATAGAAGTGTTGTTTTGAACACTTTGCAGGTTCGTTAGTCATAAGGCGCCGTTATCTTTCTTGAATTTTCATTCGATAAGTTGAAAAAGAAAAATAAATAAAAACGAGATGTTTTCGGATGAGTTGAATGAGATTGCCTAAAGATGTAATAAATGTAGATGAGAAAAGAAAAAAAATTATACCGGATTTTGGAACGTCTTAGGGTTTCCAACTCGATTGTGATCCTGTGTGCCTTCTTGTTCTCGGATGTCGGACATTTGTTAAGTATCGATTCCGCTTCGTTTCGTTTTGCTTCAGCACATTTGTTATGCTTCCGTTTCGATTTCTAAATTCGACTCGCTTTTCGATTCCATGTTACGTCTTACGCTTTCGTTCGTTATTTATGATTCGCCATATTGTTTCCGATTCGAAATTTTGATACAAAATTTTCTTCTCTATTCGATTCCGTTTTCCGTTCTGCTTTTCCGGTTGGGATCCGATTCCCGGATCGGGTCCCAATATTTATGGTATCAGAGCCCAGTAATATGATCTTACTTGGGCGTATGTGTATGAGTAAGAAATTGGAAGAGTATGTAAGGTTATATAGTGAATGTGATTTTGATGCGAATGATATTTTCATGAATCTGTGTGATTATGTGATTTGGGTGTTAAGAATACGATTGATTAGAAATATGTGTTTGTGGAACTTAAGATTTGAATTTCGTGATGAATTGGGAGAAATTTACATGAACCATTAACTTGTGTCCATAGGTGTAGAAAAAGTAAATTATGAATATAGCATTTTGATATGATATGAGTGGTATGTGATTTAAGGAAGTGAAAATTGTGAAAAGATTGAGAATATGCATGATGAGGAAATTGATAAGAGAAAGTGATTGATTATGAGTTTTGGAAAGAAATTAGTAAGAAAGTACTTGATGATTTTTGTTCAAAAAGAAATTTATGCAAGAATGAGTTACTTGAAGTTTAAGTAAGTATGAATTTCGAGGACGAAATTCTTTTAAGAGGGGGAGAAATGTTGGACCCCGAACTTTTGAGGATATTAGAAATATTAAAATGAATTTAAGTGAGAAAGAATTGGTGAGAATGAGAATGAATTTAAGGAAATGTGATGAATTTAAGAAAAATGTATGAGAAAAGAATTGTTTCGTTTAGAGGACTTTGATATTTGAATGAATTTATATAGACTATGAGAGGAAAGTGGATGAGTTGATTGAAATGAAGTTATATAGTAAGAATTAAAAAGAAAAAGTGTGAAAATTTGAAGGATTTAGAAAGTTTGACTTTTTGGAGAGAGAATGTTTGACTTTGAGAGTTGACTTTTGTTTGAGGCAAAATTTGATAAAGTGATCTACATGAAACTTGTAGATTATGTTAAGAGCTTTCTGTAGACATAAAGTTTGCAATTTTTCGATATTGGGAGTGAAAGTTATGATCAGTCAAAGTTTATGTTTGATAAGGTTGACTTTTGACTTTAATTATGATGGCTGAATCTTTGACTGAGAAATTAACCTAGTTAGAGGTTAATTGAGCTTTGATATTCTTCATGAAAGTTGAAGGATTTGATTTGATCTTTATTTCGATATAAAGTATGTAATTTTTTGATTTCCGAATAATAAGTTATGATTTTTACAAGTCTATATTGTGGTTTTAGCAAGATTATTAGAAGATAGCATCTTTGACCGAAAAATGGACTCCCGTAGGAGTCAAATTGATTTTTATGTCCTTCGTGAAAGATGTAGAGCTTCCTTTAATCTTTCTATAGAGACTAAATTTGTCAAAATTGGAGTTCGGGTTTGAGAGTTATGAATTTTGGAAGTTTCGAAAAAAAAAAGAGAAAATGAAGACTGTCATTTGGCATGACGATCGCCTGCTGACGGCGAGCGTTTAGCTCGCGTCACTAGGGCGACGCATCGCCGTAGCGATGGCGAGCGTCGCTAGGGCGACGCGTCGCCAGGGCTACCTCGCCCTCGCCACGCGCAGCACGCGGACGTTTTCGCTTGGTGCGACGCCGTTTTTGTTTCTCCAAAACGGCGCCGTTTTGATTCCTTTGTTAGCCTCCTTTCACAAATTCGACCTTTGTTCACTGTTTTGCTCATATCTTTTCCGTCCGACATCCGATTGAGTTGATTCTTGCGGCGTTAGATTCGTACGACAATTGTCTACATTCTCATGAAATTTTTTTAATTTTATGAGATTAAATTAATGGTGATTAATTTAATCAAAGTGAGTCGGGAAATTTTCCGAGCATAGTTCAGTGTTTTGTGAAATTCGGGATCTGTAGAGATCCGATTGAAGTGATTCTTGAGGCAAAATAAAGATAAGACAAGGGGCTAAAAATCATATGAAGACATGAATTGTCAATTTTGCCCCTAAGACTTTTAATTTTGAATTTAAGTTCGGATTAGGGTGTAATTTTTGGATTGGGAACACCTGTGAGTATTTTAAGCATAACTTTTGATCTGGGAATCGAAATGAGGCGATTCTTATTTTGAATTAAACTAGAGACATAAGGATACAATTGTTATGAAGACATCGAGTTTCAATTCTGGGATTAAGAATGTGAACTTTTGGACGGAAATAATCGTACATGGAAAATGTGTTAGAATATGGATATACCCGAACTGTTTTGCGTATAACTTTTGGTGTAGTGATCCGAATTAAGCGCGGTCAGTGGCGTTGGATTTGTATGATTGGGAGGAACATTTCTCGAGAAGGAAGTTTTAACAAATTCCTTCAACTCGATAGTGCAAATCAGACCCGCAAGTGAACATGACTTAAAGTAACATGACAAGGGTATTTTAGTCTTTTCATCAATTTTAAATGACATGGCACATAAGAAGATGAAATTGTCGTTTTTAAGAAGGAGATTCACGAGTATTCTAGAGAAAAGAAGAAAGAATAAGAAGAGAAAGGAAGAAATGAAGTTTTCGGATGGGAGAAGAGAGAGGAAGAAAGGGAAAGTTTGGGATTTTGATTTTTGGAGATTTGAAGTTTGTTTTTGAGTAGATTTCAAGGAAGAAGGATGAAAGAAGGTGGAAACTCCCTCTAAGGCTCAAGGAATCCAAAAATAGAAGGAGAAAGAGGTCATTTTTAGTTGAAAGAAGGAAAGAAGCAAGGATCAAATTGAAGCCTGGAACAAGTTCCTAGCGTCATTTCGAGGTGGGTGACATATTTATATTTTGATTTATAGGCAATAATACGAATTTTCAAAAAATGAAAGAATGCAAAAATGTGAATTTTTGATAAATTATTGTTTTTGTAAATGTTTGAAACTATGATTTCCGACTGTTTTCTGAAAATGCATTTGTTGTGTATACATTGTCAAACTATGAAAATTGTTGCATTGATTGATTGAATTAATTGAATTGTATGAAGTATTTAAATTGTGAATTGGTTTGTGTTCGAGGAAATAAAGTTAGAAAGACAAAATTTTGAAAAGTGCCTTCGGGCATTCTGAAATTTCGTTTTCGATTATGTGTTATGTGGGTTCGGTTAGGTCCTTTGGTGAGTCGATTACTTGTCTCTATTTGTATAGCCTTCTCCGGCTGCCTGTGGCACGGACTCCGATTCGGACTCCTTTCACGACTACATTGGACCGCTTTATGGAAAGTGTAGTACGCCTGCTCACGTTACACGCAGACCCATTATCGCGGAATGTGCAAGACGCTGTATGGACCGAACCAGACCATTCTGATATGTTATGTGTTTTTGATTTATTCCTGTGTTCTGCATTCATGTTTAAAAATTGAGGAATAAAAAGTAAATTTTGTTATGAAAAGTTTGAAAAATTGAAAAGCTTGAGAAAACCGTTTGAAAAGATACAAATTTTGAAAATTAGCCCTTTGGCAAAAGCTTATGAAAATTGATTTCGCTTATTTGTCATTTTATAAATGTGTTATCCACGAGCTTCAGAGCTCACCCCCCTTTCATCCCCATCTCCAGGTTTCGAGCAGGAGATCGGATGAAAGAATGTGAAGACGTCAGTTTCGACATTTGTATAAGTTAGATTTTGAGAAATTTGGATTTTAGTATGAATTTGTATATAGCTTAAGATAAGTTTGGAAAAGTGTACTTGCGTATAAGGTTGAGTTTTGTGTATGGTTTTGGAATTTGTATATGAAATTGAGTATGAATTTGGAAATGAGATTGAGTTATGAGATCAGTATATTGAATTGCAGCTATGAGAATGTTTTAGAATTAGGTTTGCGTTTGTGTGTACTGAGATCCCGGACGTAGGGTCCGGTTGATTCTGATATCTGTGTGATTGATTGGATATTATAGAAGTGTTGTTTTGAACACTTTGCAGGTTTGGGTTAGTCATAAGGCAGCCGTTATGCTGCCGAATTTTCATTCGATAAGTTGAAAAAGAAAAATAAATAAAAACGAGATGTTTTCGGATGAGTTGAATGAGATTGCCTAAAGATGTAATAAATGTAGATGAGAAAAGAAAAAAAAAATTATACCAGATTTTGGAACGTCTTAGGATTTCCAACGCGATTGTGATCCTGTGTGCCTTCTTGTTCTCGGATGTCGGACATTTGTTAAGTATCGATTCCGCTTCGTTTCGTTTTGCTTCAGCACATTTGTTATGCTTCCGTTTCGATTTCTGAATTCGACTCGCTTTTCGATTCCATGTTACGTCTTACGCTTTCGTTCGTTATTTATGATTCGCCATATTGTTTCCGATTCGAAATTTCGATACGAAATTTTCGTCTCCATTCGATTCCGTTTTCCGTTTTGCTTTTCCGGTTGGGATCCGGTTCCCGGATCGAGTCCCAACATGGCTCAATGGTGAGAGGCGTCCACATAAAGTGGAATAAAACCTTGAGGTCATGGGTTCGAGCCGTGGCTCACCCATGACCAAAGAGGACAATATCTTGATTAAGGTTGGATGCGCGGTATAACCGCAAACACCGCGCAAAGATAACTCGCAAACACCTACGGGGGGGGGTGAGGACCCCACCCCACCCGTAGGTGTTTGCAGTGTTATATCAAGCGAGTGTTTGTGGGTTATACCGCGCATCCAACCTTAATCAAGATTGTCCTCTTGATCATGGGTGAGCCACGGCCAACCCATGACTCAAGGTTTTATTCCACTTTACGCGGACGCCTCACCATCGAAGTCAATGCCGCAAAGATAACTCGCAAACACCTACGGGTGGGGGGTGGGGTTCAACACAAAATGCCCTCCAATGGCTTATAAATGGTAATCTACAATTAATTGTTGGATCAAAGTAAAGCTTAGTTCCTTGTAACTAAAACAATGTTTGCTAAAAGGAACTGATAAATACCTTATCATAATCACTGACTATAGAGGTTGGAATTCCATATAGTCAAACCATATTAATTGCAAATGCCTTGGCAACAATAATTACAGTGAATGGATGTTTTAAGGCTACAAAGTGAGCATACTTTATTAAGCAATCAACAATGACTATGAGAACAATGTGTCCATTTCATAGTGGCAATTCTTTAATAAAATTCATTGATATCTCTACCCACATTTGAGCGAGAATCGACAATGATTGGAGTAGCACAACTGGCTTCATACAGTCAACCTTGTACCTTTGGCAAATATTGCATTTTTGTAAAAACTTCTTTACTACTTGGTGCATATTAGGCCAAAAGAAGCTATCCTTAATGCAAGAGAGTGTTTTATGGAACCCAAAATGCCCTCCAGTGGCTTATAAGTGGTAATATGCAATTAATTATTGGATCAAAGTAGAGTTAGGACTCAAGTAAACTTTATCTCTTTTGAACCACACCCTATCTCATTATATTAGTTAATTAGGTGATAATGTTTGAGACCAGCCACAAAAAAAATCATGCTTCGGCTAGTCTTGTAACACCTGCCACCAATTTGCATAGGGCATTGAATTTGATTGGAACTGAAATTCAACCACATGAGGTAAGGAATCGACAACTTAATTTTCAGAGCCTCGCTTATACTCGATCTTATAATCATAACTAAGGATCTTTGAAAGCCTACGAGTTTGTGCTATAGTAGTAATCCGTTCCTCAAGTAGATACTTAAAACTTTTTAGATTAATGCGAATAGTAAAAGATTTACCAAATAAATATGGATGCAATTTTTGAGTAGCTTTGACAATAGCTAACATCTCCTTCTCATAGGTAGATAACAACAAAGTTGATCTTTTTAGAACTTCACTGAAATAAGTTACTGGTTTATTAATTTAGAAGAGTATTCCTCTGATTCCAACCCCACTTGTGTCGCATTTAATTATAAATTGTTAGGAAAATTTTGGTTGGCATAATACTGGTGTAGATGTCAATGCTCTTTTAATTTTTTAAAGGCTATCTCAATTGACTCATTCCATTTAAATCCCTCCTTTGACAAGGTTGGGTTAACGAGGTAGATATGTTTTCACAATGACAAATGAATTTCTTACAATACCCTGCTAATAAGAGAAATCCACGAACATCTTTCGATGTTGTTGGTGTTGGCCATCCAAGAACTACTTGAATTTTTGCAGGGCCAACCGCTACACCCTGTTCAAAAATAATATGGACCAAATAGTCAACTTGTGAAACACCAAGCCTATACTTTTATTCTTTGGCAAACAAACGATTAGTTGCTAAAATGTTAAGTACAATTCAGACATGTGAAAGGTGCTCATGTCCTTGAATATATGAGAATGTTATTGAAGAAAATCAAGATAAAGTTCTAAGGTAAAGGTGGAAAAGGTCATTCATGAGGCTTTGAAATGTTATCGGGCATTGATGAGGCCAAATGACATCACTACAAACTTATAATGCCCTTCATAGGTCCAAAATGTTGTCTTCATAATATCTTCCTCCTGTACTCTAACACTATGTTTGGTTGCAGTCTCCAGGGGCAGAGACAGAAAGAGATGGAAAAGAAGAGATGGAACAGAACAAAAACTGGGGACAGTTAGGTGTTTGGTTGTGGTGGACGGAACAGATAAAATTATCCCCGTCCCAATGACAGAAATGTGTTTGGTTGTGAGGGACATAACTCAAAAACAATATGAATGACAAAATTGCCCTTGCAGTGTAATATGGTTAGATATAAGTAATTAAGTGATTATTATATAATTGTATCAATATTTATTTTAAGTTTATTTGTAATTTTATAATTACAATGAAATAAAATGAGATACCAAAATAATTATTGAAATGTTAAACCTTTAAAATTTAAAGAGATGAGTTATTTAATATAAAATGCCAACAAAGTAAATTATTTTATTATAGGTTAAGAAAATACGTATGATTTAAAAATTGAAATACATAATAATGTAATAAAACATCTAAGCATTCATTCAATTAATAACATAATAATTTAGTACATAATAATTTAGTTAAATGTTTAGCGTTTATGAAAGTAATTACATAATAGGAGTTCAAAATTGTACAAGGTATAATTTTAATACATAATAATTTAGTATATCATGCAAGCAATCATTGAATTAATTACATAAGAGATAAGAAATTCCTGCAAGTTAGATATTGTACAACATAATCAATTAATAAAACATATAACCATTCATGAAAATTACATAATATGTTTTAAAAGTCCTACAAGTTCAAAATTGTGCGACATAATAAGTTAATACAACATCTAGGCATTCGTAGAATTCATTACATAATAAGTTTAAGATACATAGAAGCCTTATATTTTATTCAGAATACCGTTAATAATACATCCCAAAATAACACCAACGGCAACGAGTAAAATTCCTTGAGTCAAAGCAATTTTCTTCTTCAAAGTAGCAACTTCAATTTGTTGTTCATTTGTTGGAAGCGAAGATTGATACAGTATTAATGACGGTTCATTATTGGTATGAACAAATTCTTCATTCCGACGAGTCCGCCTATCAACATCCATGACATAGGCACGTTTTGCTTCAACATAAGTCCGATACCCCTTGAATTTAGCATTGGGAAACCCCTCTGTTGCCAATTTTACATCATCCTAGTTTGTAAAAATTCCAACGTGACGCCCAACAAACACGACATAAAAGCTATATCTGCCCATAGGGAAGTACCTGAAAATGAATAATAACATCATCATTTATACACCAACATACATCACAAATTTTAAATATTTAACAAACCAATCATTCATCATGAATTCACAAGTGCACAAACAAAGTCAACAATTCGAAGTACCATCATTCAACATCACACAAGCTGTTTAAAGACAAATAATGATCCGAAAAATATTTCTAAATATAGTCAGTCTTCATCATATAAGAGGCTCCTAACATAAGCCTATCTGTGATCTGCAGTTACACGCCAAAATAGTCCCTTGGCATGAGCATTCGTAGAGAACATCCTCATAATCCTAACAACTTCTGTAGTGGAGAAACCCAAGTTCTGAAGCTCTTCACCTAGGTTGGGACTTTCAGCTCCTTTAATGGCATCAGCAATTATCTTAGCATTCTCACGACTAGCATCAATTGCCTTAGCAAATGTGGCAGAAAGGCCATCGAAAAGTTCTACATCCGTCATCTTCCGTTTTCCTTTATTTTGTCGGGTCCCTGCTATGTTGCTGGAAGATGAGACAGCTTCCGTGACATTGGCAAGTGCTGAACCAGGGGTAGTCCCCGATG
Organism: Erythroxylum novogranatense; assembly: GCA_029891385.1. Taxonomy (NCBI): domain Eukaryota; kingdom Viridiplantae; phylum Streptophyta; class Magnoliopsida; order Malpighiales; family Erythroxylaceae; genus Erythroxylum; species Erythroxylum novogranatense. Next base: position 14,280,642 of record CM057225.1, on the reverse strand, counting down.
GGCACATTGGATCAGATGAGCCAACATGAGGTGTTGGATCATCATCCTCAATGTCATCGATCTCCAGTTGAGCTACAGCATCTGCAGCATCTTGAGATCTTGCGCCAGTAGCTCTGTCCCTTCCAAAGATATTCTCAAGTCTTGGGAAAATCGGGAACGGCTTCCCAGGAGTGTAGTACTTATTGGGGTGTTTCTGGAAAACAATAACACAACTTGAGCATGATAAACAAATTATATTGGGGATGATCCAACATATAACCAGAGGTTTAAAAAAAACAGTTACCCTCCTCCATTCATGCAGCACTTGCTTGCTGTCAACCTCTACACATTGCATGGTTTCATTCCAACCAAACTCACTACAGTTCAACATGTCAAAAGCTGTTTGATATTTTTCCTTAAACCTCTTGTGCTTATTTTTAACATGCCTCTTGTCAATGCCACAATCAGGAAACTTGTCCACCATCCTTTCAGCAAGAAGTTGGAAAGTACTAGGCTTAAATTGCCCATTATCAGTTCTTAAACCAGCAACAACTGCCTCTTCCATAAATGTCACCAATGCTTCTGTTTCATCTTCATTCTAGATTCTTGACATCTTACCTAAACCATGCAATGTCATTCTGCAAACAAAGCAACCAAACCATTTCCATAATATATTAATCACCATTATTTGCAACTTGTATGGACATAAAGAAGAATATATTGCAAGTTATCACATTCGATTAATATATAAAATGAAATTAAACAAACGCCTCAAGTCAATTAAACAAACGACTCAAGTCAATTACAATGAAAGTGAAACAAGTTCAGTACAATGAAATAAATAAAAACAGTAACTTAATTAAAGTTCACAACTTAATGGTTTCTTCTCCAATCAGCATACATGTTCCTAGCTAACTTATCTCTCCATTGACTCCATTCATTACTTGGCTCAACACGATCAACAAATTCAGGAAATGGTGTGTAGAGCCCGGCCTCTATCGCCAGCACTCCAGGTATTGTCCTTTTTGGTACTTGCGTGAGTCACGACTCGAACACAAGACCTCAAGGTTTTGTTGCACTTTAAGTGCACGCCTCTTACCATTGAGCCACCTGGAGTGATGGCGGTAGAGGTCGGGCTCTACATTAAAAAGGTGCCTTTTTAATGTAGAGCCCGACCTCTACCGCCATCACTCCAGGTATTGTCCTCTTTGTCACTTGCGTGAGTCACCACTCGAACACAAGACCTCACGGTTTTGTTTCGCTTTAAGTGAACGCCTCTTACCATTGAGCCATTATTGTAACATCCCGTTCCCATACTACGGGTTTGAACCCTAAAAGTGGGTACATGTGAGATCAAGAGAGATTAAGGATAATGCGATTCATACTCATGCATAATGTTAGCATACACGCATGTGAATTCGAATTTATGCACACATTCAAATAATTGATCATGCACTCAATTGACATTTTTCAGGTATAAATAATTGTTTTAATGTGGATATTATGTGAATTATGGTTTTGTGTCTTAAAATTTGAGCGGGAATGTTTTATTAATGAATTAGAATTTTTGGAGGAATTTGGGAATTTTCTAAAAATTTAGGGTATTTTGGACTAGGAAAAATTGCCAAGTGGCAGAACAATCGGTGAATAGCAGTAGAATTCAGAGTCAAATGGCAATGAAATTTTTTTAATAAATGACCTTGGGATTTAATGACTTGTATAATTGAAAATTAGGAGACAATTGGAGTGAAAATTGGAGATAAAATGGACTAGTTAGCAAGTGGACCAAATGGAGCCATAAGAAAGTGACATGTGGCAAGTGACATGTGTCACTTGCCACACCACAAGTTGATGCACGAAATTACTAAGTGAAAGACCATGTTTTAGGTCTTTCACTTGTTATTCACGACAATGCTTTCTCTCCTCTCCATTTTCTTCATTTTCTTCATCTCCCTCTCCTTAATAACGACACTCACTCTCTCCCACCTTCTTCAATGTGAAATCTTGCTCTCTTTTCACTTGCTACTTCATTTTCTTTGTCTCTTTTATCTTGTTACTCAAAGACCCAACCTATTCCTCAATGGAAGTTGATGATCATGAAGAGGAAAGAGTTAGGGTTTAATGGTGTTTGAAGATATTAAAGCCAACTCAAGTAAGTAGCATGTTATTCTTGATGATTTGTTGAATAAGATGTGTAGATGATGGGTTAATTCATCTCAAAGTTGTGCTTATATATATGATAGCATGTGGTTGATAGAATGAGCAAATAATTGTCTTACCTTTACATATATGATGATTGATGATCATAAGATGTTATAGTGATGATTTAGTGATATAAGGATTGTCAAAATGATGAAGAAATGGTATAGAAAATTTGATTGATAAATGGAGTTTCATGTTCTATTTTTGTGATGGAGAAAAACGTGGATTGTTGGTTGGGTTAGGAATGGATTGGATAAGGTATGGAAGTGAAAGAAAAGGGCAAGTATAGTGTTTTGGAAAAGGGAAGAATTCGGATGAAAGGTTATAGGCAAATTGATAATGGTATTTAAAGAGGTTGGAATGTGCTCGCTGGAACATTTTGCTGGATATGCCTTAGTAATCTAGTCATCATTTGTTATGTAGTTATCCAAATGGGATGGTTTTTGATTTGGGTTAAATTAGAGATATAAGGCTACATTTTCCATGAAGACATTGAATGCAAATTCTGTCTTTAAGAGTGTCTAATTGTGACTTAAATTGAGTACTGAGTGATGAAAGTTGATGATGAATGTGCATGTATATATATGTCCTGTTATGAGTGTTTATGTGTAACCATGGACCATATCTTGGCTATGGATGATATTGAACTGAAATTGAGTTATAATAGTGGATAAATAATGAGTATTGAACTATAAATGATTGGCTAAGCATGAGGAATTGAGTGTTGTAAGTGAAGAGTTAGAAATCTGGAATTTCATAAAACTCAATTGAACATAATTTAGTGCAAGAGGCATAACTCTTTGTATAGAACTTGGAATGAGATGACCTAGGTATGGTTGTAAATAAGACTTCAAGAGCTACAACTTCTATTTCAAGAAAAAAGTTGAGATTTTGACGTTTAGAGGGTCAAATTTGCAAAGTTTGGTAAGTGATCCGTAAAGGTCCGTTTAACGGATATGCATGTCCGTTTAACGGACATTCACGGGTCAAATGATACTCAATAAGCCTCAAATGGGTCTTAAAGTGAACTTAGAATGATCCTTGGTTTATGGGACTAATATATGAAAGGTTTGAAGTGAAATTAAAGGTTAAAACTTAGTAAACGAATGGATAAAATCAAAGTGTCAAATGCATGAGTGGAATGGAGATGGAAATGTTATATGATTGTAATGCTATTCAAGGAAGTTGAGTAATAGGTGTTAAGTGATTAATTATGAAAGAGATTTAGATATTATGGGATTATTATGAGGTTAGAAAAGAAATGACAGAAAATTGAGTTATGATATAAAGTGATCAATTGTTCTTGAGATGTAAGCTTATGATAAGCTAGATGCATACAAAAGGTAAAGCTTGAATGGACAATTTAAAAAGATCATATGAAAGTGAAATGTAAGTCTAAGTTCCATTAGACAAATTGACTCATGATTGGAGAATGGGCATAAGATGTGAATGTAAAGCATATACCCGAGATTTGTCATTGAGTATGCATTATACATTACACATATACATGTGTGAAAATTGAATGGTTATGTGACTGTGTTTTATTAATGTGTGTGCAAATTGTGTTTTGCATATGGTTGATACTGGATAAAACGTCCTCATCTAGACGTTTTCCGGATCATGAAAGCAAATGCTAATCTGGAGCGTACTGTGAGTAGACCTAGATGGTCTTAATTTATGGTTTATTTGGTTATGCTATATATTGAATAATTATTGAATAACAATGAATGATTATAATTTGATTGTGGATTCCGGACAGGATAGTCCGATGATTGTGTACTGGGAATTGCGATATTGAAGTGCTCATTGAATGTGAATTGGATGAACTAAGTGTACATGATTTGATTGTTAAAATTGTTCTAACTGCACAATTGCATGTGAATGAGAGTGGGATTCCTCAGCTTTAATGTTGAATGTCGAACTAAGGTCCGAAGACATGGGAAAATGATTGGATGGGTTTATAAAAATTGATTGATGCATTTCATTGCAGGAATGCATATAATATAATGGCAGTTGTGACCAGAGTAGTCAATGATTAGAGCTTAACACTCAATGAGTGAAAATGAGCTTCGAGCTCAATAGTGATTCAGAGCCTCAGGCTCAACGTTAATGAGCCCTATATAGGACAGCTATCAATGAGCCCTTCATGGGACAGCGACCAATGAGCCCTACATGGGACAGTTATCAATGAGCCCTACATGGGACAGTTATCAATGAGCCCGATATCCAATAAGTACGGAACAATTTAGACACTCGGTCACAACAAAGTAATAAATGAAAAGTGGGTCTCATATACATGTGCATAATATGAAGAATGAAAATTGTATTGATTGCAAATGTGAAATGTGACATGATGGGCAGGCTATTATGTGAATGTGAATGTGAAGTGTGACAGTGAATGTGAATTGTGTTATATGATTGGGTGAACCATCGATGATGGTCACTCACTGAGTTTGCAAAAACTCATCCAAAATTTGCATCTTTGTTTCAGGATTTAGAAGAATACTCGTTCTGCAACGGGAGTAGACTTTCTGTACACAGGGAAAAGTTAGAGGTTAGGATCAGTTCGCGTCTGCATAGGGATATGTTTTATTTTTGTATAAAGTGTATTCCATTTAATCACATACAAGATGTTTCGATTAATTCAGTATGTAATAAGTTTTGATGTATGGGAATTTTTGTAATGGGAATGATTAAAATGTGGATATGGCTGTTTATATTCATTTGTGCCAATTGGAAATGAGTGTATGTGTTTGTGTGTTGAAACGGGCCCCAATAGCCCAAAGTGTATTGTTTTGTAATTGAAAAAGGGTTATAATGAAATTGGGCCCAAATTGATTATTGAAAAAATTGAGCCCAAATTGATTATTGAAATTGTATTGATTGGAATGCAGTGAAACCAAGTTTTCTATCGCTACTGTTAAACGTATTTTGGCCCACTTTGGAAACAAACCTCTGATATGAGAGTGTTCTCAAATTTTTTTTTTACCAATTTTGTAGCGCCCCCTTACCATAGGATATCCACCGGAACGCCCGTAGGTCATTCCGATACATATCCTACGACAAGAGACCACTACTGACAACAACCACTTCACTCCTCATGGCATCACAATCATAAGACAGTAATAAGAAATTGACCACTTTTTAAAAACCAAATTGGATTCCATTTCATTCACTCAAAACTCAGTAATTTACGACTGTCAGTATTTTTAATTTACACATGTTCCAAACCACTGCACGCTAAGTAAGATACTGTAATGTACAATAAACAGATCTAACTATAAGTCTCCAAAAGGAAGCCCGGTGACCGACCTTTGAGCCATCGCTTCTCTCGCCAATCCACAGATACTGACTCTACAATTCCGAGGAGCTATCTGTCTATGCTAAGGCTTGAAAAATAAGTTGTAATTTTGGATGAGTTTGCGAACTCAATGAGAAACCATCATCGATGGTTCTCCCAATTCATGCATCACATAAGCATGATACAGTACTCATTCAATAATTATACAAAACACACGATTGAAACAATCACAGTACACTTATACAGTATACAAATCACAGAACAGTGTATAAAGAACCAGTCAAAATATTTTCAAATATTCAGTCCAGTATGCAATGCACATGTGACTCTTTTCCATTCATTTCAGATTGTGACCGAGCGCATAATGGTGATCAAGATAGACGCGTCTGGGAGAATTATCTCCGTCGAGCTCGAGGCTCGGTTCGATATATCGAGCTCTAGGCTCGGTTGATCTGATGGCGTGCTCTGTTCACAACTTTCCTTTTAACAGTGGGATGCATTTGTGCATGAATGCACATGTTCCATAGCAGTAAACATGATAATACACAGTCCAAATATTCAGTCCAATTAGACAGTTGCCTCATGTAAAGCACAGTCAGTAATGCCACATATAATCCACGTAATCCCCGTAGGGCAATCAAATCACAGTTATAATCCACGTAATCCCCGTAGGGCAATCAATCACAGTAAACACATAGATTGGAATAACCAACTAGGTTACTCACCTAATAACTTCCACGCTAGTGCCGGGAAGTCTCTGCCAAGTCCGTGGAACGACGGTCCACTTGAGCCTCTATAGCAAGTTAAATGAATAACCATTACCATCGGTATAAATGACTAAACAATGCACATGAAATCAGTCAAATGTGTATAATGCATGTTCATGGCACCCCGGCCCTAATTCAATATTTCCCCATAATAAAATTCTATTAAAAATTAGAAATCCATAGGCACTGACGGTGCGCAATTCGGACCTCTATAGGTCCCCAATTAAATAAAACAGTGATTCACCGTTCCGTTACCCAGGGCTACATCAAATTCTCGTCTAAAAATCCCGAATCTCTCAGAAAATGAAATTAAATATTCAATGAATCCGATGCCTCAAGAATCAGGTCAATCGGACGTCGGACGGAAAAGTTATTCACGAAAGAAACCAAAACTCAACAATTTATATTTTTATATAAAACCCTTATTTCCCCCTTTATTTTCTGATTTCCAACCAACCTTCCAACACCCATAACTCTTTCTACACATTTCTAAAAAATGCAAACTATACCTTGTTGGAAAGCTTATGAAAAGCTTTACAATTCTCAAGAAGACCATAAAAATCAATTCCAACCCTAAGGGTGTCAAAAACTCCATCAAACCTACCGCCTACTCAATTTCCCTCAACACAGGGCAGTACAGTGGCAATTTCATAACTCACTGATTCTTCAGTAATAAATTACCACAAAAATATGGTTAATAAGTTCACAATGTATTCTACAACTTTCATGAACAATCCAAAATCAAATTCTATTGCTAAACAAGTCAATTAATTCATTCAATGTTACTGTCCCTGAAATCCTCCAATTTGGGCAGTAACCTTATAACAAGCATAACTCCCTGTATACAAGTCAGTAAAATCAGAACTTTATATTCCTGAAAAGATAACATTTCAAACTTCAATTTTTATGAAGCACTCATCATCCAATTCGATCTCTATCAATTTCAAAACTGTTATGGAAGCTACTGTTATGATCAGCCATTCATAATCTGATGTAGGGTCAATTTTTGAAAAATCATAACTCCCAAGTCTGACTTCTAAAAATTACACAACATATATCAATTTCAAGGTAATCTCTTCCTCTACAACTTTTCAGAAGCTCACTCACACCAATTCAGTCCACACAAAATGTTAAAATTGCCTCCAATCAGTAAACTCACAAAATCACACTTAAGCTAGGTTTCATCCAAAATGCTCAAAACCAGTCATTAGTAATCAATTCATATCTCCCAAGATACAACTCTAAAAATAGTAAGATCAGTAGTAATGGAAAGATAATTCAATATGCTACAACTTCCATGAAGACCATTTTCCTTAATTCCATCTCAATGAATTCATAAAAATCAACAAAGTTCATATGTTGTGGTTTCGGTTACTGTTCTCAGGCAATGGAACAGTAACTTTCCATTCAAAAATTCACCCTTCTATCATTGAAATTCAACAACACCTATTTCACACTAAATTGAAGCCAACATCCCAAAGTTTCAGTAGCCACTAACCTTACCTCATTTACATTTCTACACAATAAGTTATGAATAAATCAGTAACATCAATTTCAACTCTAACTATCCAGATTTAATGTTAACCTTAGTTCTAACATTTCCAATGCCTTTTTCACATCACTAGACATCCAAATAAATACAAATTAAATATTACTACAGTCATACATATACTAGGGCTAATACTGAAAAATTGGCAGCATTAAATTCCTCAATTCATATACTCAAATAATCATCCATACTCAACTCAAAATCAAACCATATCATTAATTTCAATACATCTTCACCTAGCCTCATACCCATTTCTTCAAATCATAATAATCATCACTTTAATGCCTACATGAACCTAATACATGCTTTAAACCCTTTTATTAATCACTCCTCACTATCATGGCATTTAATTTCATATGAAAAACCATTTAAAGATCAAATCTTAAATGAATACATACCTAATTGAAAAACCTCCTTTAAAGCTTCAACAACCAACTTCTAACTCCTACACCAAAGTACCAACCTCCTTCCCTTCTCAAGTATGCTCAAAATTCATCTTCTAGCTTTGAGGGAATTATAGATAATAACTTGAAGTTGTGGAGAAAGTTGAGAAAAGGAGCAAAATTTCGATGGTTGAAATGAAGAGTTGGTGTTTTGTGTTTCGGATGGCTATACATAAACAACAAACATTCATCCTTCCCTTAACATATACACGTCTGAGCATTGTGAGAGGAAGTGCATTTAATGATGCCTTTTTCAATGGCAATTTATAATTGGTTCTAACTTAAAGAAAAGTCAAAAAAATATTTGTTTAATCCAGTCCAAAATTTTACTCCATTTAACTCCACATGCAATGCCCCGACAGTATTATGGAAGTGATCGAAGCAACTATAACCAAAGATGATGTTTTGAGGGTATTCGAAAGGGTATTCAAAAGTAAAAGAAATATTTGACTACTTGAAGATATCTTACATATCAGGATGGTACAAACAACTATTTGCTGAGTTTCATCGAGGTGAATTCTAGTTTGATTGAATAAAATGTGGGTTATAGCATAGCTGGACATGGCATATTGGGAGACTCAAGGAAAAGTAAGAGTTATGACAAAGCAAGAAATTGTTAGAACTCACTGTATGTTGAATACTAGCTGAGATTGTTAAAGGGTGGTTTTTACTAGTATTAGTTCTTTAAAAATGTTCGAGGAAAAACATTAATAATATGAAAACCGTATAGCTGATGTTGTAACGAGAATTATGAGGAAGTATAACATCAATGGAAATGGTACCATAGGGATTTGGAAATTTCACAGTTACTGACATGAGAGTTTCATATGCAAACTGTGGACCTTCATAAAGTGATTATTGGATATCAGAGTGAATTAAAGCCTCTTCTTGTGCTGCAATAGTAAATGTGTTGAGAGTCTGAAGACCGTATAGATATAATGAATGTGATGTGATGGTTGGGTTTGGAAAGATGGGAAATGAGACTGAGATAGTGAATGGGGTTATTGACAAATATTGGTTAAGCAAATGAGTATGTTTTCTGTAAAGCTAATACTGTAAAATGATACATTGAATAGAAAATGCAAGAATGATCACACAAGTGTTGATTTTGAGGTCCCCAATTTAGGAACAATAAAAAGCATAAATTGATGAGTTAAACTTTGGGCTTAGCAAAGGACCGTGAACTGTTGCATGTAAGAGCAGCTTTATGTGTAAAGAAGGCTCAAGTTGAAATGTGTAAATTGCTCATTGAGCGATTGAAAATGAATCTGAATTTGTGTTTGATTGAAAATTGATACCATGTGAATGAAATAAAAAGGATGGGTACTCAATAAAAATGATGATTGAGCAAAGAGATCACTGGAGAAAGCAAGTCCCACTTAAGCTAGACATCCCAGCAAGAATACACCGAAATGATATTTAACTGCTAAGCATGTAGAAACAAGTGACTGAATGTTTGCCTTACCAACAGTCCTAACTGTTGGGGAATATGCTTAAGGCTTATACTTTGGATCTCATAGAAACATGGGGTCAATGTGTAGTCTAAATGACTTTAAGTATAGCAATCATTATCATAGTGTCATTAGTAGAATACTGTTTGTGGCGTAAAACGACAAAAAGGAGTCGTTCGCCCTTGCATTGAAATAAAGAGGTCCTAAAAATGATAAAAGGCCAAAGATGCGGTTAATAAGTGAAAGGAATGAAATGAATGGGTGGATCATTATTGAAGATATAGAATATGCACTAAAGAGTTGTGAACTTGCAAGTGAAAGATGAAATGTCTCTAGGAGTATCACCTTGCCAAGGTGTGCTCTGGTTAGGGAGAAGGATAAGCTAAGTCTGATATGATATGGTCTGTATGGAATTGTTATCCGTGCGTTTTACCAATGAGAGATGTTTAGATTCACACAGTGTTACATGGATATTCATTATGATCTGATATTTGTGTTATTGATGCTGATAATGAAGAATTGTGAGTAATCTGAAGTGCAATGAGGAATCAGTTAAAAATATTATGATATTTGCAGAAATGAGCATAGGATTGATTGATTTCATTGACAGTAGTCAATTGGACGAAATTATTTGAATGGTGAAGTTAAATGGGAAATAGAGAAGTAATTGCGGAACCAATTCACCTATCTTCCTAATCAAGCGGATATAAATTTCGAGGACAAAATTTATAAAGGAGGAGATAATTGTAACATCTCGTTCCCATACTACGGGTTTGAACCCTAAAAGTGGGTACATGTGAGATCAAGAGATATTAAGGATAATGCGATTCATACTCATGCATAATGTTAGCATACACGCATGTGAATTCAAATTTATGCACACATTCAAATAATTGATCATGCACTCAATTGACATTTTTCGGGTATAAATAATTGTTTTAATGTGGATATTATGTGAATTATGGTTTTGTGTCTTAAAATTTGAGCGGGAATGTTTTATTAATGAATTAGAATTTTTGGAGAAATTTGGGAATTTTCTGAAAATTTAGGGTATTTTGGACCAGGAAAAATTACCAAGTGGCAGAACAATCGGTGAATAGCAGTAGAACTCAGAGTCAAATGGCAATGAATTTTTTTTTATAAATGACCTTGGGATTTAATGACTTGTATAATTGAAAATTAGGAGATAATTGGAGTAAAAATTAGAGACAAAATGGACTAGTTAGCAAGTGGACCAAATGGAGCCATAAGAAAGTGACATGTGTCACTTGCCACACCACAAGTTGATGCACGAAATTACTAAGTGAAAGACCATGTTTTGGGTATTTCACTTGTTATTCACGACAATTGTAACATCCTACCCCCTACTAGAAGGGTAAAATAGGAAATTCGTCATAGGATGGGATTGATAGGGAATAATTAGTACTGTTCATGCATAATAGTATTGATACACAGTATCAATTGTGCACATGAAATTACTGTACATGCATACATGATATTCCCGGTTTTTGTGCTTAAGGCAATTTTATTGAGATTAACGTGGTTAATGGGTTTGAAAAATTATTCTGAGTGACCATAAATTGTTTTCTATTTTTTTGGGATTTATGGGAATTTTTTTGGAATTTTTCGGAGAAAATTCCCGGACCGAAAAAATCGACAATTGGCGAACCGGTCAATTTTCGGTAGCGAAAATTGCTACCCAATGGCACTGTATTATTGGGGGTACTATTTTGGGATTGAAATTAGGGTCTTTGGAGTTGATTGGGGTAAATTTTTGATCTGAATTATAAAATTAATAGTTTGACTTTTCTTTACAAATGTGGAACAATGAAAAATTGCCACCAAAAGTTTCATTTAATGCTCACTCCTCCCTCCCACGGTTTTGCCTTGTTAAATGAATAAAAGAGCAAGTTGATGGTTATTTTCATCATCATCCAAAGTATCTCCTCCCTTTTTGCTCTCTCCATCGATTTTCATCTTCTTCATCAAATCTTCCTCCAAACTTCAAGCCTTCTTCTTCTAGACACCAAGTTCCTTACTTATCATGGAGGGCTTTCACTTGCATGAGGTTAGAAAGAGGGGTTAGCAATTGTTAGGAAAGTATTGAAAAGAAGAGAAGGTTGGAAAAGCTAATAGGTAAGTGTTTAAATTAAGCTTTAAATGGTGTTTTCATGATGGTTTAAGTATGAATTTAATGCCATGATAGTTAGAAACATTGAATGGGAGTTAGGGTGTATTTATTATGACTATGGATGCTTGAATTTAATGAAATTTATAGGTGGAAATGATGGGTATAAGGTTAGGTTGAAGTAAGAATTGATGAAGTAGTATGAATGAGTGGTTTTAGCTTGATTTTAATTGAATATGAATGATTATTCTTGCATAATATTGATGAGGTAAGTGCTGCCAATTTTTGGTAGGTAGTTCTAGTGAATGTATGAATGTTGTAAGAACTGATTTTGTGTTCATTTGGATGCTTAATGATGTGGTATTGGCATTGGAAATGATAGAAGCTAAGTTTAGTATCAAAGCTGGAAATTTAGGTTTTTGACCTACTATACTGTTTTGAGCATAACTCATTGTTTGGATATGAAAATGAGGCAAGGCTTGTGCCCACTGAAACTTTGGGATGTTAGCTACATTTTTGTGTGAAATAGGTGTTGGCCAATTCTAATTTTAAGAGGGTGAAATTTGGCTTGGAAAGTTACTGCCATTGACTGGAATGAATAGTATCCGAAATCATACCCTGGAGTTTTGTTAATTTTTCTAAATTAATTGAGAAGGAGTTAGAGAAAATGGTCTAAATGAAAGTTTAAGCCTATTAAATTATCTTTCCATTGCCACTGATTTTGCAATTTTTCGATGTGTATATGAGGAGATATGGACTGATGACTATTTGCTGTCTTAATGCATTGAGTGAAACCTAGTTGAAATGTCAGATTTGGTGCACATTCTGATTAGAAGTAATTTTAGCAATTTCTGTGAATTGAATTGGGTTGAGTGATCTTCTGAAGAATTGTAAAGGAAGTGATTATCTTGAAAATGGTATATAGCATGCTATTTTTAGATAACATAATTGGGACTTATGATTTTTCAAAGATTGGACTGAAGTTAGGTCATGGACTGCTGAACAGGGCAGTAACTTGCAAGACTGTTTTAAATTGGTTAATGATGTAATTTGATTCTGAGCCCTCCATGAGAAGTGTAGTACTATATTTTATCTTTTCATGGGTATAAAGTATGTAATTTTTCGACATTTGTACAAGGAATTATACTGTTTGAAAAATCACTATCCAATTTGAGTACTTTCAAGGGCAGTAGCCTTCACCGAATTGTTTAACCTACTTAGCTATTGAATTTGAATTTAGACTGTTCATAAAAGTTGTAGATCACATTGTGATCTTGATGAGCATATTTATTCTGTAATTTTTGACTAAGGAAATGAGAAGTTATTGAATTTACAAAATACTGCACTGGTTAGGAACTCTACTGCACTGTTTTGAGGGGTTTTGAGTAGACAGCAGCTTTGATGGGATTTTTAACACCCTTATGGGTAAAATTGCTTGTTGGGGTCTTCATGAAACTTGTAGAGGGTTTCATTATCTTTCCAACAAGGTATAGTTTGCATTTTTCGAAATGTGTAAAAGAGTTATGGGTGTTAGAAGTTTGGTTGGAAATCAGATAATAAAGGGGAAATAAGGGTTATAGATATATAGATATAAATTGTTGAGTTTTGGTTTCTTTCGTGAATAACTTTTCCGTCCGACGTCCGATTGACCTGATTCTTGAGGCATCGGATTCATAGAATATTGAATTTCATTTTTGAGAGATTCGGGATTTTAGACGGAAATTGACGTGGCCCTGTAACGGAGCCTTTAATCTTTATTTTGTTTAATTGGGGACTATAGAGGTCCGAATTGCGCACCGTCAGCGCCAATAGGTTTCTAATTTTTAGACGGATTTTTCTGAGGGAAAAAATGAGATTAGGGCCGGGAATTCATGAACATGCATATTTCACCTACATGTGCACAAATTGCATATTTAGTGACTCGTTCTTTCTCTGATTCATATAGAGGCCCAAGTGGAGCGTCGTTCGACCGACGAGGCGAAAACTTCCCGACATTAGCTCGGAAGTAATAAGTGAGTAACCTAGTTAGTTTCTCAACCTTATGTGTTTATTAATTATATGCATTGATTGCCATGAGGGAGCAAGGATGGATATATGTGATTGATTGATTTGATTGATTTCGGACCATGGGTGTTCGAAATATTGGATTGTGATATTGAAGTGCAAATGAGAATAAGTGCGTGAGAATGCATGAGTAAATTGGATTGTAAATGTGTTAGTGAAATGAAAGGTAAATGCATGGAATGAAATCTGGGACTAAAAGTCCGAGGACATTGGAAAATGATCGGAAATAGTAATTGGAATTGGAAATAGAAATGCGATAATTGGAAATTGGAAAATGACATGTGCATTCATGCATAGTAAATGATCGATAATGGCGGTTGTGACGGTGTAGCCACCGATTTTAGAGCTTTAAGCTCAACGCTTGTGGCCTCGTGTCTAACGTATTCGAGCCTCGGCTCGATGATCGGCTATGCCCAACGTTTGAGCTTCAAGCCCGATGTTTGAGCCAATGGCTCAACGTATATGAGCTCGGTATACGGTCACAACAACGAAAGAAAATGAAAGAGTCACATGCATACTGCATAAATGAATGCTTTATGTGAATTGTGTGAAAGGCTTATTGCCTTATAAAATGTGAAATTGATTTTGTGATTTCTTGTTTATGATATATGTACAATATTGTGTGATTTTGTGGATATGCATGAGTTGGGTGAACCATCGATGATGGTTTCTCACTGAGTTCGCAAACTCACCCAACATTGCATCTATTTTTCAGGAAATGGAGAGTACCCCGTTGGACACACGGGAGTACGTCTCTATCGCTAGCAAGCCAGTATTGGTCGGGATCAGTGTCGTCCGTATCTGCATTAGTGTATTGTTTTGGTATTTAGTAGGCCCAATTGTTTATATGTAATTGTATAGAGTGACTGAGCACTAATGAGTGCTAATAATGATTGAAATTGTTTTATCAGTGAAATGGTTTTATATTTGAAAATGTTTTGTTATAATTGGGCCAAGTCAATGATTGTTTTCATGACTCTAATGTTTTTGAAAGAAAAGAAAATTTCATACGATTTTTTTTAATAAGGTAATGAATGTTCTAGTACGCCACCCTCGCTGGTCACGGCTCGGATATCACCATGGATATCAGGTTCGGGTCTCGTCGGGAGTGGGGTGCTACATTTAGGTGGTATCGAGCCCAAAGAATATGAATGTATGGGCACGATCCAAACATAGGTCAAGTTGCATGCATTTGAGTCGTGTCGTTGCAGACCGTGGTAACTGATCCCTAGTTTGTGTCGCACAAATAAAAATCCTACGTGTGACCATGTGTTACGTGATTAAGTGTGAGAAAAATGAGAATGTATCAGAATGTGAACCCATGAAAGGGTATGAGCAATTGGGAAAGGGAAAAAGAAAACATCGATAATGAGCATTATAATGCATCGTGGTTAGAATGACTATGTTGGCCTAGGCGATTAAGGAAAGAAATGATATCAAAATGAATCCTCTGATTAAAAGTGGCAATATTACGGTGAAAGAAAACGAACAATTTCTATAGCATGGAGAGGTCCACTATGGATATGAGAAACATATTAGGTAAAGTAGGCCTATGTGAGGTTAAAAGTTCGAGATGATTAGGAAATGAGAGTTGTGACTTGTATAGGCGATGAAATGGGAAACATGGGGACTGAGTAAAACGTAGATGGTCCGATCAGGCAGATATTGTTACACTGCATTTGTGTTCGATATCAGTAGATATCATAGGTAGATGATGATAGCGAGATTGGAATGAGATCAATATTGTACCGTAATGGTCTACTCGAAAAAAAAAAGGGCGAAGTGATTCTAAGGTTGGAAAGAGATAGAAATTGTGAGATGAAAGTGTACAGATAAACTAAAATGAACTCGTGAAACGGTTGTGATCATGAGCGCATGAGTTTGGGACCAAAATGGTTATGTGAAAAATTATGCTAAGAGTTTGTAAATCAGTATAAGAAGATAGTAGGGAAAAAGGAAGACTAGAAATTTCTACTGATTGAGCATTGGAAAATTCTGGATTAGTTGAATATGTCTATATGGAAACAGAAATGGTAAACGAATGGGAAAATAAATAGAGATACAGTGTATTTATTTCAATATCGTGTTTTCGGTGATGTGCTCCCAAATGTCCTATCAATGTGAATACCCTATCGTGGATTGTTTGAGGAAAATAAAGAGAGACGTAGCAATAATGCGATGACATTGTATAAGCCAAGTGGATATGACCTTAAAAGGTCAAGTTGACACATGAATGATATGGGAATGAAATTAGGGAAATGGAAAAAGAATGAAACAATGATAGTGATATATGAAAAGAGTTGTCGCATTTAAGTCGATTTACTGTTGGGAGTATCTATTGGACAGTAAAGTTGATTATGATTAATGAAACATATGTGAAAGATACATGGAAATCCTAGAGGAAATGATCGGTGAATGATTAGAGTGGCTATAAGTGTAAAGTTCATATTGGGTTAAAGTAAGACATAAGATGACTGAATGTACCTTTATGAGAGGAAATAAAAAAATAATATTATGGCATCAGTCCTCTATTTGAGGATTAGCATAAACGGAAAGGAGTTTTATGGAAGTCTGAATTGTATAGGTTACTAATTGGCTTCCGGATAAGATGAAATAAGTTCTGGTGAGGTGTAGATTACGAAATAAGTGTTAAAGAAAGTGTTTATATGACTATCACATGGAACCTTAGTGCAAGGACTGTTCTGATCTTTAAATTATGGCATAAAATTGTTCTGATTAAGATAGTGCGTATTGTTGAGAATGATTGAAAAGCAATTAGGGACACTAATTGGTTGATGAGACTTTCGTGAACAGTATAAAACTGTAACAAGACTAATGGTCAAACGGAAAGAAGTATGGACAAAAAAAATTAAAAGTGAAATTGAGTCATATCTCATACTACTGAGGTTATCTGCACTGTGTGTACGGAAATGTGAAGTGTCCAACTACGTAAGTGGAATTTTAATTTGAGATGATTCTATTGCAATGTGAAGTGAATAGAGCCCCATATGTGATGCAAAACTAATGGGAAATCTAGATTTGACACTAAGAATAAAATAGTCCCGAACTGTGAGGTGGATTACTCAAATGAAGTGAAATTGATGAAAGTCCAAGTACGGATGACTGGGTATTGGCATACATCGATGTGAATGACAGGAAATCAATTGAAAGGAGAAAATGAATAGAGACAAGAAGTCCTAAAGGAAAATTGACAATGACGTGATACAGTGTTACTTTCATAAAGGGATTGCAAATGTACTACGTGTGGACACAATGAAAAAGTTGAATGATGTATGGTAAAGTCAACAAGACCTTAATAGGGAATTATGCGAGGTAAGTAAATAGTAGTGACTTGAAAGTGTTGAACAGTGAAAAGTAAACAGAACTATATGAATAAGTGAAGAATTTGATACTGAGGATAAGGATACCCTTGGAGAATGGGCAGTGTGGTATGAACTGAGACAATATGTTAAACTGGTATAAGATAAACTGAACTGATACTGATTCTGATAAATGGTATTAAAGATTTTAGATTCCTCTAAGGATTCATGATGTTGATTCGAGGAAAAAGACGGGTATAAATGACTCATCGCATCGATAATTCGAAATGAATGCATACAATCGACTACTAAACTCAAATAGTGAACTGATAAGGTCGCATTGAACAGATCAATTACAGATATTAGGACTTCCAATGAATATCAGGTAGGTTATGGTAATTGTGAAGTATTACTGGAAAAATTGAAGTTGTAGATCTAGTGATACTGGATAAAGGTAAGAAAGGTTAAGAGTGCAGGAGTTAAAGTGGTGAGTCCTATGATGAGTCTGAATATGCGAGTGAAATCGGAAAAACACTATTGCGTGCTTCAAAGAAGAAGTATATGTACCCGACAAAAAGTGCTAGGATAAGAAAGTGAGCAGTTGAAGCTAGACATTCTAGTAAACATATGCGAAAAGTGAAATTGAATAACTATGGGTATAGAATGAAGTGATTATTGATTCAAGTGCTTATAGGTGTGAATGTTCATCAGGAAAAATACTTGATTATGATTATGTGATAGAGTTCTGATTTACTGTAGGAATACATTGCTACACTGCACAACGTCTAACGAGAGTCAAAGACCACAATGAATTTGAGACTGTGTTGAGTGAAACAAAGGAAAGTGACATAAGAAAACAGCATGGGTTAATTAAAGTGGATCAGGATCGGATAAGTGAAAGTAATTAAATGTATATCTAAATAGAGTGCGTGAACACTATAGAACAAGAAAGTGTCGAAAGAGGGTTGAATTTGAGCAGTGAGTCAATGGATTATAAAAACATCGCATTAGGTAAATTATCACTTGGTTATAGCGAAATGGAGCTACATGTCACCGTATTGGTACCAAAGGAAAGTGGATCGTGGGGACGAGATAAAGAAGGTTATGGTAAGCACTGTACTCAATGGAATCTGAACTAGGCGCATGGTACCGAGAGAAAGGTATTGAATTGATAAAATATGATAAGTGAGCAAGTTCTTGAGTCATAGCATTGGAACTAAAGTTAATGACTACTCTGAAAATGGCAAGTGAGATAGCTAAGAAAATGAGATCGCCAATTGACAGCCTTGTAGAGTCCGTCGATCGTCTTTGAGTGATAATGAGTTAGTCAAATAAGTGATGAATAATTTATCGAGTATGATTTACGTGATTTTCGGAAAATGAATTATTGAGTGAAAAAGTGTATGGGACATGTAGGAACATATGAATACTGTCATATTGAACCGTTGCCTGAAAATTTCGAGGACGAAATTTTTATAAGGAGGGGGGAATTGTAACATCCTACCCCCTACTAGAACGGTAAAATAGGAAATTCGTCATAGGATGGGATTGATAGGGAATAATTAGTACTGTTCATGCATAATAGTATTGATACACAGTATCAATTATGCACATGAAATTACTGTACATGCATACATGATATTCCCGGTTTTTGTGCCTAAAGCAATTTTATTGGGATTAACGTGGTTAATGGGTTTGAAAAATTATTCTGAGTGACCATAAATTGTTTTCTATTTTTTTGGGATTTATGGGAATTTTTTTGAAATTTTTTGGAGAAAATTCCCGGATCGAGAAAATCGCCAATTGACAAACCGGTCGATTTTCAGTAGCGAAAATTGCTACCCAATGGCACTGTATTATTGGGGGTACTATTTTGGGATTGAAATTAGGGTCTTTGGAGTTGATTGGGGTAAATTTTTGATCTGAATTATAAAATTAATAGTTTGACTTTTCTTTACAAATGTGGACCAATGAAAAATTGCCACCAAAAGCTTCATTTAATGCTCACTCCTCCCTCCCACGGTTTTGCCTTGTTAAATGAATAAAAAGAGCAAGTTGATGGTTATTTTCATCATCATCCGAAAGTATCTCCTCCCTTTTTGCTCTCTCCATCGATTTTCATCTTCTTCATCAAATCTTCCTCCAAACTTCAAGCCTTCTTCTTCTAGACACCAAGTTCCTTACTTATCATGGAGGGCTTTCACTTGCATAAGGTTAGAAAGAGGGGTTAGCAATTGTTAGGAAAGTATTGAAAAGAAGAGAAGGTTGGAAAAGCTAATAGGTAAGTGTTTAAATTAAGCTTTAAATGGTGTTTTCATGATGGTTTAAGTATGAATTTAATGCCATGATAGTTAGAAACATTGAATGAGAGTTAGGGTGTATTTATTATGATTATGGATGCTTGAATTTAATGAAATTTATAGGTGGAAATGATGGGTATAAGGTTAGGTTGAAGTAAGAATTGATGAAGTAGTATGAATGAGTGGTTTTAGCTTGATTTTAATTGAATATGAATGATTATTCTTGCATAATATTGATGAGGTAAGTGCTGCCAATTTTGGTAGGTAGTTCTAGTGAATGTATGAATGTTGTAAGAACTGATTTTGTGTTCATTTGGATGCTTAATGATGTGGTATTGGCATTGGAAATGATAGAAGCTAAGTTTAGTATCAAAGCTGGAAATTTAGGTTTTTGACCTACTATACTGTTTTGAGCATAACTCATTGTGTGGTTATGAAAATGAGGCAAGGCTTGTGCCCACTGAAACTTTGGGATGTTAGCTACATTTTTGTGTGAAATAGGTGTTGGCCAATTCTAATTTTAAGAGGGTGAAATTTGGCTTGGAAAGTTACTGCCATTGACTGGAATGAATAGTATCCGAAATCATACCCTGGAGTTTTGTTAATTTTTCTAAATTAATTGAGAAGGAGTTAGAGAAAATGGTCTAAATGAAAGTTTAAGCCTATTAAATGATCTTTCCATTTCCACTGATTTTGCAATTTTTCGATGTGTATATGAGGAGATATGGACTGATGACTATTGGCTGTCTTAATGCATTGAGTGAAACCTAGTTGAAATGTCAGATTTGGTGCACATTCTGATTAGAAGTAATTTTAGAAATTTCTGTGAATTGAATTGGGTTGAGTGATCTTCTGAAGAATTGTAAAGGAAGTGATTATCTTGAAAATGGTATATAGCATGCTATTTTTAGATAACATAATTGGGACTTATGATTTTTCAAAGATTGGACTGAAGTTAGGTCATGGACTGCTGAACAGGGCAGTAACTTGTAAGACTGTTTTAAATTGGTTAATGATGGAATTTGATTCTGAGCCCTTCATGAGAAGTGTAGTACTATATTTTATCTTTTCATGGGTATAAAGTATGTAATTTTTCGACATTTATACAAGGAATTATACTGTTTGAAAAATCACTGTACAATTTGAGTACTTTCAAGGGCAGTAGCCTTCACCGAATGGTTTAACCTACTTAGATATTGAATTTGAATTTAGACTGTTCATGAAAGTTGTAGATCACATTGTGATCTTGATGAGCATATTTATTCTGTAATTGTTGACTAAGGAAATGAGAAGTTATTGAATTTACAAAATACTGCACTGGTTAGGAACTCTACTGCACTGTTTTGAGGGGTTTTGAGTAGACAGCAGCTTTGATGGGATTTTTAACACCCTTATGGGTAAAATTGCTTGTTGGGGTCTTCATGAAACTTGTAGAGGGTTTCATTATCTTTCCAACAAGATATAGTTTGCATTTTTCGGAAATGTGTAGAAAGAGTTATGGGTGTTAGAAGTTTGGTTGGAAATCAGATAATAAAGGAGGAAATAAGGGTTATAGATATATAGATATAAATTATTGAGTTTTGGTTTCTTTCGTGAATAACTTTTCCGTCCGACGTCCGATTGACCTGATTCTTGAGGCATCGGATTCATAGAATATTGAATTTCATTTTTTGAGAGATTCGAGATTTTTAGACGGAAATTGACGTGGCCCTGCAACGGAGCCTTTAATCCTTATTTTGTTTAATTGGGGACCTATAGAGGTCCGAATTGCGCACCGTCGCCGTAATAGGTTTCTAATTTTTAGACGGATTTTCTGAGGAAAAAATGGGATTAGGGCCGGAATTCATGAACATGCATATTTCACCTACATGTGCACAAATTGCATATTTAGTGACTCGTTCTTTCTCTGATTCATATAGAGGCCCAAGTGGAGCGTCGTTCGACCGACGGGGCGGAAACTTCCCGGCATTAGCTCGGAAGTAATAGGTGAGTAACCTAGTTGGTTTCTCAACCTTATGTGTTTATTAATTATATGCATTGATTGCCATGAGGAAGCAAGGATGGATATATGTGATTGATTGATTTGATTGATTTGGACCGTGGGTGTTCAAATATTGGATTATGATATTGAAGTGCAAATGAGAATAAGTGCATGAGAATGCATGAGTAAATTGGATTGTAAATGTGTTAGTGAAATGAAAGGTAAATGCATGGAATGAAATCTGGGACTAAAAGTCCGAGGACATTGGAAAATGATCGGAAATAATAATTGGAATTGGAAATAGAAATGCGATAATTGGAAATTGGAAAATGACATGTGCATTCATGCATAGTAAATGATCGATAATGACAACAGATTTGGTGTAGCCACCGATTTTAGAGCTTTAAGCTCAACGCACAGGCCTCGTGCTAACGTATTCGAGCCTCGGCTCGATGATCAGGGCTATGCCCAACGTTTCGGGGCTTCAAGCCCAATTTTTCAGAGCCAATGGCTCAACGTATATGAGCTCAGGCGCACGGTCACAACAACGAAAGAAAATGAAAGAGTCACATGCATACTGCATAAATGAATGCTTTATGTGAATTGTGTGAAAGGCTTATTGCCTTATAAAATGTGAAATTGACTGCCTGTGATTTCTTGTTTATGATATATGTACAATATTGTGTGATTTTGTGGATATGCATGAGTTGGGTGAACCATCGATGATGGTTTCTCACTGAGTTCGCAAACTCACCCAACATTGCATCTATTTTTCAGGAAATGGAGAGTACCCCGTTGGACACACGGGAGTACGTCTACTGCTAGCAAGACAGAGTATTCGGGTCGGGATCAGTGTCGTCCGTATCTGCATTAGTGTATTGTTTTGGTATTTAGTAGGCCCAATTGTTTATATGTAATTGTATAGAGTGACTGAGCACTAATGAGTGCTAATAATGATTGAAATTGTTTTATCAGTGAAATGGTTTTATATTTGAAAATGTTTTGTTATAATTGGGCCAAGTCAATGATTGTTTTGCGCACTCTAATGTTTTTGAAAGAAAAAGAAAATGTCATACGATTTTTTTTAATAAGGTAAATGTTCTAGTACGCCACCCTCGCGGGTCACGGGCTCGGATATCACCATGGATATCGGGTTCGGGTCTCGTCGGGAGTGGGGTGCTACAACAATGCTTTCTCTCCTCTCCATTTTCATCATTTTCTTCATCTCCCTCTCCTTAATAACGACACTCACTCTCTCCCACCTTCTTCAATGTGAAATCTTGCTCTCTTTTCACTTGCTACTTCATTTTCTTTGTCTCTTTTATCTTGCTACTCAAAGACCCAACCTATTCCTCAATGGAAGTTGATGACCATGAAGAGGAAAGAGTTAGGGTTTAATGGTGTTTGAAGATCTTGAAGCCAACTCAAGTAAGTAGCATGTTATTCTTGATGATTTGTTGAATAAGATGTGTAGATGATGGGTTAATTCATCTCAAAGTGGTGCTTATATATATGATAGCATGTGGTTGATAGAATGAGCAAATAATTGTCTTACCTTTACATATATGATGATTGATGATCATAAGATGTTATAGTGATGATTTAGTGATATAAGGATTGGCAAAATGATGTAGAAATGGTATAGAAAATTTGATTGTTAAATGGAGTTTCATGTTCTATTTTGTGATGGAGAAAAACGTGGATTGTTGGTTGGGTTAGGAATGGATTGGATAAGGTATGGAAGTGAAATAAAAGGGCAAGTATAATGTTTTGGAAAAGGGAAGAATTCGGATGAAAGGTTAGAGGCAAATTGATAATGGTATTTAAAGAGGTTGGAATGTGCTAGCTGGAACATTTTGCTGGATATTCCTTAGTAATCTAGTCATCATTTGTTATGTAGTTATCCAAATGGGATGGTTTTTGATTTGGGTTAAATTAGAGATATAAGGCTACATTTTCCATGAAGACATTGAATGCAAATTCTGTCTTTAAGAGTGTCTAATTGTGACTTAAATTGAGTACTGAGTGATGAAAGTTGATGATGAATGTGCATGTATATATATGTCCTGTTATGAGTGTTTATGTGTAACCATGGACCATATCTTGGCTATGGATGATATTGAACTGAAATTGAGTTATAATAGTGGATAAATAATGAGTATTGAACTATAAATGATTGGCTAAGCATGAGGAATTGAGTGTTGTAAGTGAAGAGTTAGAAATCTGGAATTTCATAAAACTCAATTGAACATACTTTAGTGCAAGAGGCATAACTCTTTGTATAGAACTTGGAATGAGATGACCTAGCTATGGTTGTAAATAAGACTTCAAGAACTACAACTTCTATTTGAGGCAAAAAGTTGAGATTTTGACGTTTAGAGGGTCAAATTTGCAAAGTTTGGTAAGTGACCCGTAAAGGTCCGTTTAACGGACATGCATGTTCGTTTAACGGACATTCACGGGTCAAATGATACTAACTAAGCCTCAAATGGGTCTTAAAGTGAACCTAGAGTGATCCTTGGTTTATGGGACTAATATATGAAAGGTTTGAAGTGAAATTGAAGGTTAAAACTTAGTAAACGAATGGATAAAATCAAAGTGTCAAATGCATGAGTGGAATGGAGATGGAAATATTATATGATTGTAATGCTATTCAAGGAAGTTGAGTAATAGGTGTTAAGTGATTAATTATGAAAAAGATTTAGATATTATGGGATTATTATGAGGTTAGAAAAGAAATGACAGAAAATTGAGTTATGATATAAAGTGATCAATTGTTCTTGAGATGTAAGCTTATGATAAGCTAGATGCATACAAAGGGTAAAGCTTGAATGGACAATTTAAAAAGATCATATGAAAGTGAAATGTAAGTCTAAGTTCCATTAGACAGATTGACTCATGATTGGAGAATGGGCATAAGATGTGAATGTAAAGCATATACCCGAGATTTGTCATTGAGTATGCATTATATATTACACATATATATGTGTGAAAATTGAATGGTTATGTGATTGTGTTTTATTAATGTAATGCATAAATTGTGTTTTGCATATGGTTGATACAGATAAACGTCCTCATCCAGACGTTTCCAGATCATGAAAGCAAATGCTAATCTGGAGCGTACTGTGAGTAGACCTAGATGGTCTTAATTTATGGTTTATTTGGTTATGCTATATATTGAATAATTATTGAATAACAATGAATGATTATGATTTAATTGTGGATTCCAGACAGGATAGTCCGATGATTGTGTACTGGGAATTGTGATATTAAAGTGCTCATTGAATGTGAATTGGATGAACTAAGTGTTCATGATTTGATTGTTAAAATTGTTCTAACTGCACAATTGCATGTGAATGAGAGTGTGATTCCTCATCTTTAATGCTGAATGCCGGACTAAGGTCCGATGACATGGAAAAATGATTGGATGGGTTTATAAAAATTGATTGATGCATTTCATTGCAGGAATGCATATAATATAATGGCAGTTGTGACCAGAGTAGTCAATGATTAGAGCTTAACGCTCAACGAGTGAAAATGAGCTTCGAGCTCAATAGTGATTCAGAGCCTCAGGCTCAACGTTAATGAGCCCTATATGGGACAGCTATCAATGAGCCCTTCATGGGACAGCGACCAATGAGCCCTACATGGGACAGTTACCAATGAGCCCTACATGGGACAGTTATCAATGAGCCTGATATCCAATAGGTACGGGATAGTTTAGACACTCGGTCTCAACAAAGTAATAAATGAAAAGTGGGTCTCATGTACATGTGCATAATATGAAGAATGAAAATTGTATTGATTGCAAATGTGAAATGTGACATGATGGGCAGGCTATTATGTGAATGTGAATGTGAAGTGTGACAGTGAATGTGAATTGTGTTATGTGACTGGGTGAACCATCGATGATGGTCACTCACTGAGTTTGCAAAAACTCATCCAAAATTTGCATCTTTGTTTCAGGATTTAGAAGAATACCCGTTCTGCAACGGGAGTAGACTTTCTGTACACAGGGAAAAGTTAGAGGTTGGGATCAGTTCGCGTCTGCATAGGGATATGTTTTATTTTTGTATAAAGTGTATTCCACGAATCCTATATAGTATGTTTATGATTAATTCAGTATGTAATAAGTGTTGATGTATGGGAATTTTTGTAATGGGAATGATTAAAATGTGGATATGGCTGTTTATATTCATTTGTGCCAATTGGAAATGAGTGCGTGTGTTTGTGTGTTGAAACGGGCCTTAATAGCCCAAAGTGTATTGTTTTGTAATTGAAAAAGGGTTATAATCAAATTGGGCCCAAATTGATTATTGAAATTGTATTGATTGGAATGTAGTGAAACCAAGTTTTCTATCGCGACTGTTAAACGTATTTTGGCCCACTTTGGAAACGAACCTCTGATATGAGAGTGTTCTCAAAAATTTTTTTTTACCAATTTATATTTGATTGAGTGTTAGCATGCCATTTTCGCAGACACGGACTCGGATATCACCATTGATGTAGGGTTCGAGTCTTGCGGGAG
This sequence comes from Erythroxylum novogranatense, assembly GCA_029891385.1. Taxonomy (NCBI): domain Eukaryota; kingdom Viridiplantae; phylum Streptophyta; class Magnoliopsida; order Malpighiales; family Erythroxylaceae; genus Erythroxylum; species Erythroxylum novogranatense. The sequence continues at coordinate 14,254,629 of CM057225.1, read as the reverse complement.
TGGGATGCTACATGGTGCATCTTCTCCAATCGGCATATCCTCTTCTTCAAAAGAAGTTTGCTCCGCTGGATCATCTATCATATGCAATCTAATAAAGTTGTGCAGCAAGCAACATGCAAGAATTATGTGCACATAAGTGGCTGTTGGATAAAAAGATGAATTTATGAAGATTTTCCATCTTTTTCTCAGTAAACCAAATACACGTTCAATAACATTTCTGGCAGATGAGTGTCTCTTATTAAACAACTCTTCTGGGGTCCTAGGTGCTCTTCCATCTCTTGCCCACTCTTGAATATGGTATCTTGTGCCTCTAAAAGGTGCAAGGAAACCAGGACCATTGGTATAGCCAGCATCCACTAAGTAGTAATTTCCTATATCCAAAAACATACTCCAACCATTACATTTGTAATCACACCTTAATATACAAATATCCAAATTCTGACAATAATTATTATCTTACATACCCCTTGGAACTTCAAGTCTATTACGCCTGGTAACAGCATCATGCAGAACCCTTGAATCTGCAGCTGGACCCTCCCATGCAGCAAGAACATATACAAAGTTTTATCGAGACCGCGCCCTCTCTTAGCCGCTGAGGCAGATTCGGGAGCGTCTAACTAAGTTCTTATCACACACGCCTAACACATTAGTGCATATTTTCCCCTTCCTACCTCTGTATCTGGGTTTATCTGCCTGTGACACTGTTATTTCTAAATAGGTCCCATCAAGTGCACCAAGGCAGCCCTTTGAACAAATTCAAACAATACAGTAAACATTTCTAGCTTAGTACTGTAAAGAAGTGAAATTACACAAGTTATTGTAGCTAATTCAACTTACTAACCTTAAGCCACTTCCACCTATTGTCTGTGCAATCCTCAGGAATTGGTATGGGCTTCACATACAACATATGTTGAAGCTCCAGTGTTGCCTTCAATACACTATGGAAGATCCTACTTATGGTTTCTCCTGACCTTATAAACCGAACTTGTAATACTCTATTGGATTCATTTTGTGCCAATATTCTTAGGAAGATTAATACTTTTTCTTGTATAGCCACATGTCCATTAGCATTCAACCCACCATGAACCTGAAGCATTTGACATAACAATCTAAATGCATTTAAGTCCATCCTTAAATGCATTTATATACACAACTACATAAGTTCATATTTATATACACAACTACAACTACAACTACAAGTTCCAAATGTAAAAAATCATATTAATATAAAATAATACCCAACAATACATAATATACGTATAACTATATATAAACAACCTTCCCCTTATATTTTTATAAGGAGATAGTTTCTACGAGCTTGTCACACTTGGGGCAAGGCATAACATACAATGAAATAACCAAACACATTTGAACCATGCAGTGATTTGGGGGAAGCACTTGCCTCTGAAATATATAATACATCAACAATTCTTATAAGCTTTTATACATTATACAATATTTCAAAGAAGAAGGTTTGTCATAGATTAAATACAAATCTCATTTCTCTAGACCTTGGCATAACTCTACAGTTTATGAGAATCAAACGCAACTTCTACTTGTAAGTAAATACATTTGAAAGTAGAGTTATACAAGCCATTTGGATTGTAAGTTCTTCTCCCGCTTCTGTTTCAAATTAAAAATGTCACATATTTGAGGAATTGAAGGATAACACAAGTTTGATTCCATGAACCATATCAAATTTGGAGAAAAAGATACAAGGAAAATAAATAAGGGAAGATTAAGAAAATATTTAACAAAGTAAACAATGCACCACAGCAAACTCACTTAACGGATAGGTCCCCCATAACACAATGTCTTATGTCCTTTCTTGTGAATTCCAATGGTTGAAGTAAACAGAAACCATTTCTTGAGATTAGGAAAAGATAAAAAGGATGGGATCCCAGTTTAATCTTTTGACAAAGATCAAAATCACTATCAACTTAGCTTTCTCACCAAAAATTAAAGAAGAAAATATTGAATTCATCTAGTGTAGCAGAAAAAAGACCTCTTTAACAAATGACAGACATATTATCTGTTGTCCAACATTCTAAAATTTGTTGTCAAATTGTTAAGAAAATGGGAAAATTATCATTACCTCCTCCATTTACTGCCTCTTACAATTTGTACTTACTGATAAGTATTGAAAGGGAATGAAGAGAGTGTTAATTGACCAATTCAAAATATCGGTTACTATATAGAACACCTAACAACAAGGCTAACAAAATCTCGGTCATAACCACCTTTATTGTCATTTATTTCGAGACATGGTTTAAGAACTCACAAGAATCAAGTATGCTTCACATTTTCTGCAGACTAACAAAAAAAAAAAAATTAATAAAGCAGATGGTGGGATCAATCGCCTTTATTGCTCTATCTAGGCGATCTAGAGTTTTAGAAATGAAAGCATCTTTCAAATTACAAGGAAGGGTACAAGAGAAAGAATGGAAGAAGATATTAGTAAAAACAAACAAATGGATAATGAGCATATACAAATACAACACATGGATAACAGAGCATATACTGTAAATGCAAAAAGCGATAAATTTCACAATCATCTGACCATTCCATTGCATGACTTACCTGATATGCTATCCTTTTCAAATACTTTTGTAGTTATCACTTGATCCACCTGAACAGAAATTAAACAAGCATCAGTCATTTCCTACCCATAAGGACAGTCGTTAGAAATTTCACATACAATCCACTGCAGAAGCACCATTATTATCATAGTATAATGGGAAGAGAAAAATCCAAATTTGTAAAACAAAAAGAAATCTAGCATTGTCGAAATAAAAACCCACTAGTGATAAAGTTTAAGAAAGAGCAAGGGGAATATGAATCTTCAAAACCACCTAAAGTACAGTAGTGAAGAAAGATTAATACGATGAACTATGACAAGTCAAACAGAAAGGAAAAGAAATTTCAGATCTGAATCTCCCAATCAAAGCCGTCTCAGGAAAAAGAAGACAGAAGAAATCGAATCAATCTTCAAAATCACGAAAAGTTCAGTTGCGAAGAAAGCTTCAATTAAACGAAACCACAAGACCCACCGAACAAAGACAAAACAAAAAACAACAAGAGGGCAAACTTCGGATTTGAATCATCTGTCATATACCCAGATCCAGAATGAGAAGAGACGAGAGCAAGGAGCGTTGGGAGAAGAACAAATGCAGGGAGAACAATGGAAGAACAAATGCAGAGGAAACTAACCTCAGCCGCCACGAACCACAAACCAGTGCCAGGAGCATTGGGAGAAGACGGTAGTGAAGCGATTTGAGAGAAACGGTGTAGAGAACGGGTGATAGGTTTCAACATTATAAAATGGGGGTAATGTAGTAATTGCAAGTTTCCGTCCCGGGACAGAAAAAAATTGTACCGTAGTCTGTGCTGGTACACAAAATCACCGTCTCTGTATTCCTGAGACAGGGACAAAATGGTGGAGACATATAAGCAAACACCTCGGAGATAGAATTTTTGTATCTCCGTCCACTGTCCCCACCCGAGGGGACAGTAACCAAACACAGTGTAATATGATAATAACATAGCTTTAAATCTAATTTGGAGAAGAATTTGGTTTTATGTAGCTCTTCAAGAAGGAATTTGGCTCTATGCAGCTCATTAATCACCGAAATTGGGTATTTTTCCTTGATTGTTATCTTGTTCAAAGTTCGTTAGTCAACACAACATCGCCAAAGCCCATATACTTTCTTTGCTAATAAAACCAGTGATGAGAATGGGCTATTACTAGGCCTTATTAATCTAGATTGCAAAAGTTCCTTTACCATCCTGTCCTGTCTATTTCTAATTTTTGATAATAAGGGTAACAATATGATCTAACACTTATTAGCTTTGTGCTTGGTTGCATGGGAATGTGGAGATCACGTGATCATTTTAATAGCAGGATGTTGTGTAAGTGATCTAGAAGGGGGGTTGAATAGATCCTTAATCTTTTTGTAATTTTCTACAACAAAATCAAAAGTTAATTAACACAAAAACAATTTAAACAAATTTAAATAAAAAGAGTAGGGAAGAAGATCAAACACTGTTTTTATAGAGGTTCGGTGCTAAGACCTACATTCTCTACCTAAGCTCCCACTTAGGATTTTGCCAATCACTTTATTGCACACTTTGTAGTTGAGTGTGAACTTTTTACAACTCCACTTGATTTCCCACTCAAGCAACCTTTACAATCGATTTGTCTTCCGGCACAAATCCTACCTCACACGTGACCTTTCACTAGTCACTCAAATTGTAAGAGAAATATGATAAGAATTTAAGAACAAGTGCTCAATACAATTATGTAACAAAGTAAGAATAATAATGAGCAATTTTGGAGCAATAGAAGAGTATGTTGGCTTGTAGAACTTGTGTAAACTCTTCATCAATCATCCACTCTTTATACTAGTAGAAAAATAGTTGTTGGAGCTCTTACTAGCCGTTGCATGATTGTTATAGCCGTTCCTTAATAATCTCCTTTCCATTTGTGGCTAATTGGACCGTTGGAATTGATTTGTTGTATCCATAAGTCGACTTGTCGAATGTATAAGTTGACTTATGACAACATTTTACGTAAAAATTGTATCTCCGCTCTTCTATAAGTCGACTTGTGCTGTGTAAGTTGACTTATGGTCCACGATAAGTCGACTTGTATGCTGTTAGTCGACTTGTGTTGACATATCTTCATAAGTTAGTCGACTTATGCTTTTCTAGTCGACTTATGTTGTTCAGGTCTTGATGTATAAGTCGACTTATGCTTGTGCAAGTCGACTTGTGATCCTCCAACTGTAACATCCATCCAAATCCTCTATAATTCTCTTTATTTAAGCCTCTTTCTCTTATAAGGAAACTTCTAGCTTGAGTCTTCAATGATTTGACACTTACCATCTTGATTTGCATAAATCTTCCATTGAATAATAATCCCAAAAATTCCTGAAATAATTTCTTAACTAATTTTAGATATTTTATTATTATCAAAACATAAAGAGATTTAATTTTTCAACCACCATTGGTCCAACAATCTCCCCCTTTTTGATAATGACAAAATATTTAGAAATTGAAAAGAAATTTGAAAACATGAAACTTGATCAAGGTTTTTAATCCCTTGTATTGATGGTTAGTTTGTCTCCCCCTTAATACATGAGCTAAAGAATTTTAATAAAAAATGTTGCAAAATAAAATCTCAAATCAAACACACATATTCATACTCATACTCCCCCTTAATCAAACATCAATTTCCAATATTACTCCCCCTTTTTTGTCATAATAAAAAATCATTAGGGAAAATAGTCTCAAATGAAGTTTATAACCAAACATAGCATCAAACACAAGTAATAGCGATAGTCATTACAAAATATGTCAAATCAACACAACAAGCACAATACACACAAAAAGAGAACATAAGAGCAAGTGTTGGTCGAGGCGAAGAGCAACACACATCATGATGAAGAGTCATCATGCCTACATCCTAGCTTTTTGAAGATCTTCTTAAGCATTTTGTGTTGTGTATCCATTTTCTTTGCAAATCTATGAAGTACAGACTGGATACCATCGAGGCAATCATGTAAATCACCCAATTGTTCATTAATTTCAGCAATCTCATCTTGAGATACCTCACTTCTTCTCTCATTACTGGCCCGTGAACTACTAGGATGATCTGCTGTCCTCTTAGATCATTTCCTCGAAGGTACCTACTCACTTTCTAGAGTCAAACCAAGCTTCTCAACATGATGAGAGTAGACCCAGCCTTTTTCAACTATTCTTACCAGCTTCATACTTCTCAAATTATAAGGCGTGAATCTCCAACTCTGAGGATAGGGAAGATAAGCATAAGAAGCAAGATTACACCTTTGGAACTGAGAGAGATGGGTTATCAAAGCAACATAAGACATTCCTTTATGCCTGACAGGTTTCCCTTTCAGCTGTCCCCATAATAAGCTAGCCTTCTTCCTCATCATCTGAATAATCAGGCTCGCATAATTGATTTTCCGTCCTTCTATATGCCACAGAATCTCCTTATCCAATGAAGTGATCTGATTATTACTAGCTTTCTTTGGGTAAATGACCCTGTTGATCGCATAATGTAATAACCTGTAATTTAAAGGCAGATCCATAGCCTCAAAGGGAGGGGAATGATCTGAACATAACCTACTCAATAGATCAGCCCCTTTTTCTTCGGTATAGCCAAAATTCTCTTCGGCTTCCTCATCAGTATCACCTCAGTATTTCTCAAAATTTCAAAGTCAGTAAAAGAGGCTCTAGGACTTACTCCACCTCTAGGCAAATGAAACATAGAACACAAATTTGATTCACACAGAGCAATATCCTTCCCGTTAATTTTGGATTTCATAAGAACTCCATCCTCAACATTACTACCTGTCACAAATAGATTCACGTAGAACTCTCTTACTATATCTTCATAAATATCATCTTGAAATCCTAAGAAATCTCGCAATCCCAGATTCGTAATTTCAGTAAACACGTCAGTGAACTCATTATGGTCGAGTTCACCCCAGTCAAATCTCATAGAGGGAATCAGTACCTCATTTTGTAGCACCTTGTAGTAGAGAGTTTGTGCGTCCTTTGACACAAACCTGGGTTCAACCACATCTTCTTCTCTCGAAGCATCTTCTCCAGAGGAAGACCCACGAACACGTGGGTCCATAGTGAACATGAGGGCCTGGTGGAGGAGCGGTTTCTTTCCCTTTCCTTGAAGACTTTCGAGGAGTCATTGATTCGTAGAGAGAGAAACAATTTCTCAGGTTAGGGTTTGAGAGATAAAAGAGAGGGGTTTTTGTAAAAGAAGGTTGATTTGAAGGTAAAGTGAGGGGGTTTTTTTGTTAATGGAGGTCAAAAATTGATGGGTAAGGAAGATTTGAAGAGATTGAAGAAAAGAAGTCGAGTTATAGGAGAGGAATTTCAGAGATTTAGAGAGAAAAGGGTTTCGAAGAAGAAAAGGAAGAAAAGGTTTTAAAGCCTCCGTGTAGACATAAGTCGACTTGTCCCCTGCATAAGTCGACTTATCGACCTTAATAAGTCGACTTGTTACCTGCATAAGTCGACTTATCGACCTTCATAAGTCGACTTGTCGATCTATATAAGTCGACTTATCCTCAAATTTCTGCTTTCTCCAAACTCTGTGAAAAATCATAAGTCGACTGATTCCCATATAAGTCGACTTGTTAATGGCCAAGTCATAAAATTTGTCCAAACTCCAAATAAATCATTTTTCAGCCTAAGTATGCAACACGATGAATGTATCTTCAGATGTGATTACCCATTTGCCTCATAATTTGACCATTTGATATTTGAATGTAACCAAAAAAAAAAATTCAACCAAAGGAATTTAAATCACACATGCCTAATATCAATTTAATGTTCACAAACACATCTTCCTTAAGAGGTTTAGTAAAAATGTCATCTAATTGATCACTAGTTGATACATGCTTCAAGCAAATGTCACCTTTTAAACAATGATCACGGATGAAATGATGTCTAATTTCTATATGCTTTGTTCTACTATGCAAAATTGGATTTTTACTTAAACAAATTGCACTGGTATTATCACAATAAATAGGAATATTTTTGACCACAATACCATAATCAAACAATTGATGTTTAATCCAAAGAACTTGGGCACGTGCACTCCCGGTGCTACATATTGATTCAAAGAAGAGAAATAGCTACACTAACTTGCTTTTACTAGCCCAAGATATCAAAGATGAACCTAAGAAATGACACAATCCACTAGTGCTTTTTCTATCAATTCTACAGCCACCATGATCAGCATCACTATAAGCATACAAATCAAAGGATTCACAACTGGGATACCATAAACCATGATTAACAGTTCTACTCAAATATCTAAATATTCTTTTGCAAGCACTCAAATGAGAAATCTTATGACAAGATTGAAATCTAGCACAAAGGCATGTGACAAACATAATGTCAGGTCTATAAGCAGTTAAATACAAAAGAGAGCCGATCATACCTCTATAAAGTTTTTGATCAACATCTTCTTCATGTTCATGTTTTTCCAAGACCACATTTGTTGCCATTGGTGTTGCTGTCACTTTGCATCCTTCCATTTTAAACTTCTTAAGAAGTTCCTTGGTATACTTCGATTGGTGGATGAAAATGTCATTTTTGTGTTGCTTGATTTGCAATCCAAGAAAGAACTTGAGTTCCCCCTTCATGCTCATATCAAATTCGCCTTGCATTAAATCACTAAATTCTTTACACAAAAATTCATTAGTAGCACCAAACACAATATCATCAACATAAATTTGACAAATAAGCATATCGTTGTCAACATGTTTAATGAATAAAGTATTATCGATCTTACCACGAACATACCCATGTTGAGTTAGAAAAGTACTTAACCTTTCATACTATGCTCTAGGTGCTTGCTTCAATCTATAGAGTGCCTTCTTGAGTTTGTAAACATAATCCGGATGCTCATGATCTTCAAATCCCGGTGGTTGTTTGACATAGACTTCCTCTTGAATGTATCCATTGAGAAATGCGCTCTTGACATCTATTTGATTTAATTTGATCCTTTAATGAGACGCGAAAGCACATAACAGCCTTATTGCCTCCAACCGAGCCACAGGAACATATGTCTCATTATAATCAAGGCCTTCTTCTTGATAAAATCCTTGAGCCACTAACCTTGATTTATTTTTAATCGCTTCACCATTTTCATCATATTTTATTCGATTTACCCACTTGACTCCAATAATGGTCTTGTCCTTTGGTGGAGCTACCAAATCCCATACATCATTCCGCTTGAATTGATTAAGCTCTTCCTGCATAGCTAATAGCCAGTTTTCATCTTTAAGAGCTTCTTCTATATTCTTGGGTTCTACTAATGAGATGAAAGCTGAATTGCTCATATTCTCATAGATATTTATCCTGGTTCTTATACCATTATTTAAATCACCAATGACTTGCTCCATAGGATGGTTCTTTGCTTTTTCCCACGTTTTAATATTGGGTACATGTTTTTCTTCATCTAACTTCAACTCCTCAATCTTGGACTCAATTTCTTCAATTTTATTACCTGAATTTCTTGCATCATCATCAAAACAAACCTTTTTCGGGGGTGAAATCATATCATCAAATTTAACATGAATACTCTCTTCAACACATTTAGTCCTATTATTATAAACTCTAAAAGCCTTACTAGTTTGAGAATAGCCAATAAACACACCAACATCAGATTTTGAATCAAATTTTCCTAAATTGTTCTTTCCATTATTATGAATAAAGACTTTACAACCAAAAGGATGAAAATAAGAGATATTGGGTTTCTTACCTTTCCAAAGTTTGTATGGTGTCTTATTTTTGTATCTTCGTAAATGCACTCTATTGATGACATAGCACGCTGTATTGACTGCTTCCGGCCAAAATGTTTTAGGAAGATTGTACTCATTTAACATAGTCCTGCTCATTTCTTCAAGAGAACGATTCTTCCTTTCTACTACACCATTTTGTTGCGGAGTCCTTAGTGTTGAGAAATTGTGTTCCATTCCGTATTTGTCGCAAAGACTTTCGAATGGTTCACATTCAAATTCACCTCCATGATCGGTTCTAATTACAACAATTGACAAATTTTTCTCATTCTGAACCAACCTACACCACTTGGTAAATTCGTTAAAAGCATCACTTTTATTAGCAAGAAATCTCACCCAAGTAAATCTAGAAAAATCATCCACAATCACAAGGACATATAATTTACCACTAAGACTAGCATGTCTAGATGGCCCAATTAAATCTATATGAACAAGTTCAAGAATTCTAGATGTGCAAATTTCTTTCTTTGGTTTGAAAGATTCTCTAACATGTTTGCCTTTTAAACAAGATTCACATTAATGATCTTTAACAAATTTTATTTTAGGCAATCCTCACACAATGTCATTTTTTGAAAGCTTTGAAATTAAAGGCAAAGGAGCATGTTCTAATTTTCTATGTCATAAAAATGCATTTTCTTCTAAAGTCACTAAACACTTTTCATTAAAGGAACTATCATCATGTAAATCAACAATGTATGTATTTCCATGTCTTAAGCCAATGAAAGCAACATGACCATCTTTCTTAACCATGCAATGTGATGATTCAAAACTTACATTAAAATTCATATCACATAGTTGAGAGACACTTAACAAATTATGTTTTAACCCATCAACAAGCAAAACATTGTCAATGGTTGGCAAAGGTTCCTTAACCACTTTACCAATACCAATGACCTTACCTTTGTTGTTGTCTCCAAAAGTGACATAACCTTGATTCTTTCGTTTAATTTCCGCAAAAAGGTTCTTATCTCCACTCATGTGTCTTGAACATCCGCTATCGATATACCAAGTGCTTGACGGCCTTTCATCCCTTGCTTGTACCTACAATATCAACGTTCTTTCTTCTTATAGGTACCCAAGTCATTTTGGGTCCAATTTGGTTAGCCATATAAACCACATTTGGTGGTGTTATGCCTTTAATCACCCAAATTTTCTTAACCTTAACACATCTTCTAGTACTATTGCATACAATTTCTATATGTCCATCTTTCAAATATCTAGCACATTGAGCGATTTTTCCATCTTTAGTAAATTTGGAAATTAACGAACAATCTCTATCAAAAGGGTCATATCCTAATCCATGTTTAGAAATTGAATATCTTTGCAACGATAACAATTTTTTAAACTTTTCGTTTCCATTCGCAAATTTTCCAACCACATACGAAAATTCTTTTCTAAGTCTATCAAGCTCACAAATAAGTTTATCCTTTTCAACAAGGCATGCAGAATGATCTTCCTTTGGCCTATCTAAATCATCAATTTCTTCCTTAATTTTTTGTTAATCTCAATAGCTTCTTCAAAATCAGATTGTAAAGCATCAAAAGAATCTCTTAGATCTTGGTCATTGAAAGTTACCTCATTTTCATCATCACTTGATGAGCTTTTTGCCATAAGTGCCAAGTTGTTTTCATCATCGCTTTGGTATGCTTCCTCATCATCACTCCAAGTTGCTACCAGGCTAGTTTTCTTTTTTCCTTTGTCGTATTTGTCATTTTTTTAGAAGTTTGATGTTGAGGATGAGCTTTTGCATTCTCTTACGAGATGTCCCCTTTTTCCACATCTCCAACATTCTTCATTGCTTTTCTTTTCGTCATAACCCTTGGATTTTCTTTCAATTGCAAATTTCTTCCTTTCTCCAATTCTTCCACCATTTAATTCCTTCCTATGATTTTTGAGAAGTCCTTTGAATTTTCTCAAATTTCTAGCGTACATTGCTATCTCTTCGTCTTCCTCCTCTTCATCTATTTCTTCATCACTTTCATCAAAAGAAGAAGTATTAGCTTTTAAAGCGATTGATTTTTGTGGCTTACCTCTACCTCCTCTGGATTTGAGAATGATCTCATAGTTGATAAGTGATCCCACCAAAGCGTTGAATTCCAGATGATTGAGATCCTTGGACTCCATAATGGCGGTGACTTGTGAGTCCCATTCCTTTGGTAGTGAGCGAAGAATTTTCTTTACCTTCTCGCTGTCCGTCATATGCTTTCCAAGGTTGCCTAATCCATTTATGATTTTTGCAAAACGATCAAGCATAGTGGAAATAGACTCACCTTCCTTCAAGACAAACATTTCATAGTCATGAAGCAGCATGTTGATCTTTGTCTCCCGGACTTGGTTGGTTCCTTCATGGGTGATGTGAAGTCTCTCCCACATTTCTTTGGCGCTGGTACACGAGTTAACTCGGTTTCTTTCCTCAACCGTGAGAGCGTAATAAATTAGCTTCATTGCTTTCACGTTGATGTAAGCTTGCCTCCAGTCATTGTCATCGTATTCCAACTTCGTTTTTAACTCACCATTTTCTTTTAACGGTGGTTGTGGACCGAAGATAATTATCTTCCAATATTCTACTCCCTCGCTTATAATGTGATACTTCATTTCAAGAAGAATAATTAGTACCATTAAATAATGGAGGGCGGTTGTTTGTGTTACCTTCTTCCACTAGGTTATTGTGTGTCATCCCTGGATACTTCTACTCTGATACCAATTGTAAGTGATCTAGAAGGCGGGTTGAATAGATCCTTAATCTTTTTGTAATTTTCTACAACAAAATCAGAAGTTAATTCACACAAAAATAATTTAAACAAATTTAAATAAAAAGAGTAGGGAAGAAGATCAAACACTGTTTTTATAGAGGTTCGGTGCTAAGACCTACGTCCTCTACCTAAGCTCCCACTTAGGATTTTGCCAATCACTTTATTGCACACTTTGTAGTTGAGTGTGAACTTTTTACAACTCCACTTGATTTCCGGCTCAAGCAACCTTTACAATCGATTTGTCTTCCGGCACAAATCCTACCTCACACGTGACCTTTCACTAGTCACTCAAATTGTAAGAGAAATATGATAAGAATTTAAGAACAAGTGCTCAATACAATTATGTAACAAAGTAAGAACAATAATGAGCAATTTTGGAGCAATAGAAGAGTATGTTGGCTTGTAGAACTTGTGTAAACTCTTCATCAATCATCCACTCTTTATACTAGTAGAAAAATGGCTGTTGGAGCTCTTACTAGCCGTTGCATAATTGTTATAGTCGTTCCTTAATAATCTCCTTTCCATTTGTGGCTAATTGGACCGTTGGAATTGATTTGCTATATCCATAAGTCGACTTGTCGAATGTATAAGTCAACTTGTGACAACATTTTACGTAAAAATTGTATCTCCGCTCTTCTATAAGTCGACTTGTGCTGTGTAAGTCGACTTATGGTCCACGATAAGTCGACTTGTATGCTGTTAATCGACTTGTGTTGACATATCTTCATAAGTTAGTCGACTTATGCTTTTCTAGTCGACTTATGCTGTTCAGGTCTTGATGTATAAGTCGACTTATACTTGTGGTCCTCCAACGGTAACATCCATCCAAATCCTCTATAATTCTCTTTATTTAAGCCTCTTTCTCTTATAAGGAAACTTCTAGCTTGAGTCTTCAATGATTTGACACTTACCATCTTGATTTGCATAAATCTTCCATTGAATAATAATCCCAAAAATTCCTGAAATAATTTCTTAACTAATTTTAGATATTTTATTATTATCAAAACATAAAGGGATTTAATTTGTCAACCACCATTGGTCCAACATGTTGGATGATTCAAATACTTGTTTGGATGTCTAAGAGGTGGCTGATGTAAGGAGGATAAGAGTTTGGTTGGGGTTGTTAACAAAAAGTACAATTTGGAAGAGAAAGGCCAAACCTTGTAGGCAACTAACTTCCTTTTATGTTAAAGCTTCAATACCATTTTGCATTAACCCTTGAAATGTGTGAGAGACTCCCCCAAGCTTGAATGTTATGGTCAGCTGCTTGTAATTTGTCTCAGTTGACCTAAAAGTCTCCAACCATTGTACTCCTATAACCAACTGACATGTTACAACAAGAAAAACGTAATAATTTGTTATGCTGGGCTTACTTTGGATGATTATTGTGAGTACTTAGCATTGTCCAACACATTCTATTTTCTCTCGATTGACTACTGTGACTTGGAATTTCTTACTCCAAACTACCGACAACCCGTACTTAGTCACTATAGCTTGATTAATGAAGTTATGGGTGCTATAACCATCTATAAGTACTGTCATATTTTTATTTTTCAGCTAACCAAATACAAATATCCTTTGGGGATGATTAGTTCCAGTATTGCATGGAAAGATATTTTAGGCTCAACTTCTTGATTGTTCGATTCATGCTTGACAGTATTCTCTTCATCCAGGGTTGGTAGAGAAGAATTTTCTATCATATACAGTTATGGATGAACACAACAGTGACCTGGAACAAGCTTCTCATCACAATAGTAGCATAACCCCTTTTTTTTGTACATTGCCATGCCTCTTGATTAGTTATTCATCAAAATGTGGTTAGCATACTTAAACTTGTATTTCCACGTTGGTTAGGCACAGGTCCTAATGTACTAGCTGTCAAATTATGATTTAACTTTGGTGCCATCAAAGCTAGATGGGAGTGAATCAGATGGCTATTTTTTTTGTAATTGATTCCACCCTTTAATAACTCCAGCCACTCCTATTACATTTGTCAAGGTACATGGTTGTTTAATTTTTATATTTAGACAGATATCATCCTGAAGTCCTGGAATAAAACAACCAATAAGGAAAGTTTCTAGTAAGCCATCAATAAGGTGATAAAACTTTTCAAATATTTCTTGATAAGCTGCTACAATTGAAGTCTATATCAGTCGGGTGAGAGCTTTTGAGGATCTTTATAGTTAGTTGGCCCAAAGAATAAAAGGATTGCTTTAATGAGCACATCCAAAGTAAGTGGTCCTTAAAATTTTATTAGCCATCGATGTCATTGTAAAGCAATTCCTTCTAAATAGAAGGACGCAACCTACACTTGTTGATTAGGAGCAATGGTTTTAAATTGAAAATGTTGTTCTGTCTTATAAATCCAACTACTTGGATCCTCACTATTAAACTTTGGAAAGTCCAACTTAAGATGATGGTGATGAGGATTATTGAGGTTATTAGATCGTAAGGTGCTTGGAGAATTTCTCCCAAAAAAAACGAGTTAATTTTTTGATGGATAAATGGTACATTGCGAGGGATTCATAGAGCTTGAAGCTCAATTAATACTGTTTGTAGAGTAGCATTAACGTGATCAAAACTAGAATAATGTCAAACTAAGATTTCATTAACCTTATTGCAAAATTCAATATTAGTTTTGTTGTGAGTATCCATGACCGAAAATGGCTTTCATAGCAGTTGATTTGATAGGGAAAAAAATGAAAGGATGAAAAGAACAGAGAAAGGCTTTTTAAGATTTTATTTGCATGTCCCATTTTTGGAGCACTTCAAACAACTTAAATTGAGATCTTACATTGCTTGAAGAAAATAGGAAAAGAAACTGAAACTACCTAACTACAACTAAAGACTAACTTTTATTGACTTATTAATCGGAAGACAAATAACAATACAGACTAAGTCCTTCAATATTTGATTATCCATGATCAAATGGTAGTCCATATCAAGACCTAACAATAAAAGTATTGTAAATTATGATTCTTATAAATGATGTGTATTTTGATAAATTAGATCCTTTGAGTAGTTTTTAGAACATTGAAAAAAACGTATCAAGTAAAAGTTCATTTTTAAAATTTTTAATATATAGAATTATAAAACTTTTATTTATTTTAATAACATGGAACTAATTTTTCATCCAAAATATCAGCTACTTATATCAATGTGAATATAAAATATAATGAAGTTTTGCAAATACTTATAATAAAATAAGAATGACTACTCTCATCTACTTACTTACTTAAACCTCAATCCTTACTCCTCCGTTTCCCTCCAAACAAAATTCCCATGCTTTCCGTTTCCCTCCAAACAAAAGTCCAATGCTTTATTCATCATTTAATGCTACTTGCAGAGAGCAATTAATGCTTGCAGAGCCATCTCTACGTAAAAGTTATCTTACATTTACAATATTTAATACTTTTATAATAGAATAATGGTTAATGCTTTTATGTGAAGATAACCGGTTGACATAGAGAATAATAGTTAATGCTTCTTAAATTTAAACGCTTCTCGGAAATCAAACAGCTTTCTTTCTTGGAAATCAAACACCTTTCATCCTCCACCAAAAACACTCAGCCTTTCTTACAGCGGATGTTTATGGCAATCAGGTATTTTCTTCTCTTCTTCACTGATTTCTTCACTGATTTTTTATTTCGACGAACAGAGTTCGTCTTTTCTGGTTTGAAGCAACTTAATATTTTTGTTCCTGTCACTCCAGAGCTACTTCTTAAGATTTCAATCCCACGAAGATTCTTCCATAATTCTTATCCCTGCAAATTGACGGTACACTCTCACCATGTTTTAAGAAGTTAGTTTGTGTGGTTTTGTCAGAAAATCCACTTGTATGCTCACATCTGCATACGTCGCATTCAAAAAATTTTTTATAGATTATGAATTTGATAAAGTGTTTTATACGTTACTAATGTGTATGCTCAAAGGAAAGTGGATTTCCCATTGATACATGTTAATGTGTGGCTTTATATCAATATACTTTGCTTTAAGGTTCTTTTCCTCATCCAGTGCATTTCATCACTTTATCACTGATGATGTATATGATAATATTTGTTTATTAAACCATGTTTAACCTTTCATGTTGCAGACAAGGGTTGCTGCTGTCTTTGTATTTGTATCATTTACGCCTCTCCTAAGCATTGCAGGAGTACCTGCACTTCTGAAAGAGATCAAGGTATTATTTTTCTTTACTGATTGTTCAAATATCTACGTTTTATGCTGCGTAATTGTACTCAGACTTTCATAGCATAAGCAATATCTTCACTCGCTCATCACTATCACACTTGCAATCTTATTGACATATGCTGTGGGAATTTAAATTTTTTTAGCTATTGAATCAGTCTATATGCTTACATCATCTTGCTGACCTATATCTTACAAGCTGAACTATATTTTACAGTAGCATCGAGGTGGAAACCAGCGGCGAAAATTGCAGAGTCGAGGTGATTGATATTTATATTCAGGTATAGATATTTAGTCTTTTAACTATGAGCAGATATTTTTTGAATTGAAAATTATAGTTATATGCATTAATTATATGAAGCATAAAAATTGGTTTGCACAAGCATGCATATATATGTGAGGTCAATAGGTTACAACAATTTCTTTCACAAGTTGTTGAGCAAAACTAGCGGCATGGATATCAGGATGTTATATATGTTCTTGCTTTGGTTTAACTGCTGAAACTGCCTTAGAAGACAATGGATCATGTGCAACCAATATAGATTTCATCGTGTGGTTTCAAGGACAAGCCAATGTGGTATGAAGAGTGAAGTTATGAAGTCCAATGGTAGAAATTCTTTTCATCTTGAAGAAAAACAGTCCCCACTATTCAAGGAAAATGATTCAACTTGTCAAATAGACTGTGCAACTGCTACTGGTGTTTTAGGAGGTACAATGACAGTCTTTATGCAAATTAAATACATATATATATGATGTGGTCTTTGCATTATTTTTTAATTTAAAGTTCGTCCATTTTTGCTCACCTTCAATTATTGTGTTGTTATTGTTAGGAGTTAATGAAAATAATTTGAGGAATTGTTGTTTACAACCTTCCTCTTCAATTCTTCCAAATCCTTCTTTTTTGGAAATAAGAATATCATCAGTTCAAACTCATCTACAACATAATGGTGTTATACCAATTTCTGAAGGAAATGGAACCCAAGCATCCAGTTCAGCCAAGAGTAGTTTAACATATTCTGGATTCAAGCAAAGGCGTCCATTTACAGATCTTTCAAACTGTGTTAAGAACCTTTTCAAAGATTTTAACTCATTAGTTGTTCCAGGTTTGTCAATGTTTGATTGTATATAAAAAATGTCCAATTTTTTGGTTACTTATCCAATCTCATATACTTTCTTTTATGTTTAGAGGAAGTTGGTTGCTCAAACAAACGGCTCAAATCAAGGAAAAGTTTTGAAGTTAATAGCGTTCCTCATATTCAATCTGTTGCAAGTTCACCATGTTTTATCTCCAAGAGAAGTCAAATTACAAATCCCTTAGCGATGAAGCTAGGAAGACATATAATTAGAAGTATGGGCAAATGTAGTGCTATAACTTGCAATTGCAAAATTCATGACAACATTGAGGTTTCAAACATTGCATCTGAAATTGGATTGCTAGATCTAAATGTTCCACTGGAAGATTATACAAATAATGAAGCCAATGACATTACTGATCTTGCCTCAGAAGATTTACAAACTGAACTATCAGATGAAAATGACAGCACAATAGATAATAATGTGAATGGTATGGATATAATTGTAAATATGCTAAATTAATTGTCTTTCAGTTTTTGATGTCATACTTTCTTCTTCTTTGTTACAGCTATTGTCAATGAATTGAATATTGCATCTATTGAACAAGGTACACTTCACATATTTAATTTTTTTATTTATATAATTTGGTTGAGACATTCTATTTTTTTTATCCAATCTACTTTTAAGGTATTGCATATTTGAATTCATTTATTATTATTACAGTTGAAAGTGATGATGCAAACTATGCAACTGATGTTAACCAAGATGATAGTATTCAACAAAGTACTTACTTTGCACAAAAAGGTTTAATATCTCAGAGGTTATTTAACATCTTTTGCACAACTTCTTTTTTCCTTAGTTAACATTAGAATTATTTATCTTTTACAGAATATATTGATCTTGGTGATCCTCAATGCGTCTGCACTTACTGTGGAGCTCAAATGTGGTTCTATGAGAGGATTCAGAAATGTAAGCACACTACTAACCCTAGATTTGGTCTTTGCTGTGTTCAAGGCAAGATTCAACTACCACATTTCAAGCAACCTCCAGAGTATATAAGGAAGTTAGTATTCAGTAAACATTTGGCAATATCCAAACACTTTATGAAACATATCAGGATTTATAACATGATGTTCAGTTTCACTTCTATGGGAGGAAAGGTTGACAAGTCACTTAATGATGGTCAAAGTCCTTACTCTTTTGTTATGTCTGGTCAGAATTATCATCATATTGGTAGCTTACTTCCAGTTGAAGGCCAGCCACCAAAATTTTCCCAAATGTATATCTTTGATACAGAACATGAAATTGATAATCGAATGACTGTAATCAGGTACATTTTAAATTCACGTCATGTCTTCCATTTAATTTTTATCTCATTATTCATTTCCAATCATGAAACTATATGTTCCATTTGCAGATCAAAAGATGATGACAGTTTTCTTGATCGTAGTATTGTGATGAATTTGAAGGAGATGCTTGATAGTTATAATATATTGACTCAGGCTTTTAGAATGGCAAGAGATAGATTTCAAACTTCCAATAGCAAGGATTTGAAGCTAAGACTAATCCACAAAAGAGAAAGTGATGGCGAACTTATAACTTGCCTGAGATCACAGTAGCGACATTAGTGGTTGGTGATGTCGATACTTGAGATATTGGGAAGGATATTATTGTTCAAACACAATGTGGGCTATTACAAAGAGTACATGATTTGCATCCAGCCTATCTTCCTTTGCAATATCCTTTGTTATTTCCTTATGGTATAGAAGGATATAGAGAAGATATCTCTCATAGTAATGCATCACTGTCAAGTACTAAAAAGAAGACTAAAGTCACATTACGGGAGTATTTAGCATTTATAATGCAAGATAGAGATGATGAAAATTCTCTTCTATTACATGCTGGGAGACTGTTCCAACAATTTGCTGTTGATGGATACACAATGATGGAAAATCAAAGAATCAATTATGTTAGAACTCATCAACAAGATCTTAGAGCTGATCTTTCTGTTTCAAACGCTGTATCGCAAGGGCATACATCAAGTGCGTCTGTTGGTAAACGTATAATTTTGCCGTCAACTTTTGTTGGAGGGCCAAGATATATTATACAAAATTATCAAGATGCAATGGCCATTTGTAAATGGGATGGCTATCCAGATATCTTTGTCACTTTCACTTGTAATCCGACTTGGCCTGAATTGACACGTCGATTAAAGGATTTGAATTTGAAAGCACAAGATAGACCATATCTAATAGTTCGGGTTTTTAAGATAAAGTTAAATTGTTTGATGAAAGAGCTAATGCGAGGAAAAATTTTTGGGACTGTTCAAGCTGGTAATTTCTCTCTCCATTATTCTTCAATTTGTATCATTACTTTCTATTAGTTTGACCTATTAACTTTGTTTTTTCCCTTTTAACGACATTTTGCGAAGCATTTGTAATTGTTTGTCTTCCAATTGTTGCTTCATTGAACTGTTCTTATTTGTTAATCAGTACTGTTGTACATATTTCATGGTTTATACATTTCTTATGTATTTGTTACAAGTATATTTAACTAATCGTTTAATGTCCATCCTTTATTAAAGATCCTCTGAAATGTTAATTCATAAACACAATGTAATCCAATATTCGTTGAATCATTTGCATTACTAAATGTCATTTTTTTAAATTTGCTTCATCAACATCTTTTTTCAAGTTGATCCTGATAGTTAACTGATTTTATATATATATTGTATAATATATTATTTGATAAATTTTTTTCATCCTTGTGTCAGTTGTTTACACAATTAAGTTCCAGAAACGTGGCTTACCTCATGCTCACATCCTTCTGTTCTTAAATGATAAAGAGAGGTACCATAATCCTGAAGAGCTTGACAAGATTATTTGTGCTGAGATCCCAGATCCTATTACTGACACAACTTTATATAATATTGTCTCAAACCATATGATGCATGGGCCTTGTGGAAGTCTAAATCCTAAATCTCCATGCATGAATGACGGTAAATGTGGAAAGTATTATCCTAAATCTTTTGCAAGAATCACTTCTTTTGATGATGAAGGATTTCCCATTTATAGGAGAAGAGATGATGGTAAGTTGATACATAAAAAAAGGGGTTGACCTTGATAATCAATTTGTTGTTCCTTACAACCAGGAATTGCTTCTGAAATATGCATCCCATATAAATGTTGAGTACTGCAATCAAAGTTCATCAATCAAATATCTTTTCAAGTATTTGAGCAAGGGAAATGATCGAGTTACTGCTGCCTTATATGATCACAGTCTGAGCAATAATGAAATTGATGAACCTAAAATGTTCTTAGATTGTCGATTTATTTCTTCTCATGAAGCATACTCTAGAATATTTGGTTTTGAAATTCATTATAGACAACCATCTGTTGAGAGGCTTTATTTTCACCTTCCTGATGAACAACAAGTATACTTTACAGAAGGTCAAACACTTGAATCAGTTGCTAAGAAGCCAAGGAACAAAGAGAGCATGTTTCTTGCTTGGATGGAGGCTAACAAGAAATTCCCAGAAGGTAAACATCTTACCTATGCAGAGTATCCCTCTAAGTTTGTCTACCAAAGTGAGAATAAAAAATGGAAGAAAAGACTCAAAGGACTGAAAATTGGCATAATGATTCATGTTTCACCAAGTGCTGGTGAACTTTTCTATCTCAGACTTCTATTGAGTCAAGTGAAAGGCTCAGAAAGCTATGATGATATAAGAACTGTTAATGGAATAATTTATCCAACTTTTAGGGATGCATGTTATCAACTTGGGTTACTAAGTGATGATAGAGAATATATTGATGCTATTAATGAAGCATCTTTGTGGGGTATTGCTCATTATTTGAGATCTTTATTCATTACAATGCTCTTGTCCAATTCTATTTCACGACCAGAATATGTATGGGACAAGACATGGAGACTTCTTGCAGAAGATATTGTTTATTCTCAGCAAAAAAAATATGGATGCAATGGTGAGCAGCATAATCTTCGAAATCATTCCAAACTGCTGTATTTTTATTTGTTCAAGCATTGGATTATATTTCTCTTCATACTCTTTCAGTTTGTGTTATTCATACCATGAATTATTTTATATCAAATATTCCTTTCAATATTCCACATTTTTTTTTATGTTTATACATTAGTATCGTTATATCTTAAGAGTTGCTTCATACATTCGGTCTAATTTCTTTGTGAAAACCACTTCAATTTTAACAACTGTGTTTTTTTACAGCTTTAAGACTTACAGATTCTCAACTGCAAAATTTTACTCTAGCTGAGATAGACAATCTCCTCAAAGGCAATGGTAAAAGCTTGCAAGATTTTCCTCCAATGCCTATTCCTCAAGGCCATGTTGATCTTGATTTGCACAATAGACTTATTGCAGATCAGTTAAACTTTAATAGGCAACTACTTTCAGAACAACTAAGTACTCTTTTGAGCACAATGACTGCAGAACAAAGAGTTGTCTACAATACAATTATGGAATCTATAATTCAAAACAAGGGAGGTACTTTTTTCTTGTATGGCTATGGTGGAACAGGAAAAACTTTCATATGGAACGCTCTCACTTGTGCATTAAGATCATAAGGGCATATTGTGCTCACTATAGCATCCAGTGGTATTGCATCAACCTTACTTCCTGCTGGACGCACTGCTCATTCTAGGTTTGCTATTCCTATTCAATTGACTGATGAATCAACATGTAATATCAAACAAGGAAGTTTCAATGCAGAGTTGTTGCAAAAAACTAAATTGATAATTTGGGATGAAGCTCCTATGGTTAAGAGGCAATGCTTTGAGTCTCTAGACCGCACGCTTCGTGATATTCTCAGATTTGATGTTCCTGATAGTCTTCATAAACCCTTTGGTGGAAAGTCTGTTGTATTTGGTGGTGATTTCAGACAAATACCACCTGTAATTCGTGGTGGTTCAAGATCTGACATTGTTCATGCATCGATGAAGTCTTCTTACTTATGGCCGCTTTGTCAAGTCCTAACTCTGACAAAAAACATGCGATTGCATCTAAATTCTCAAAACACTGATGTTGATGAATTGAAAGAGTTTTCGATTGGGTGCTTAAGATTGGAGATGGAAAATTATCGTAACCTAATGATGGAGAAGCGAGTGGAAATACCTCATGAATTTCTCTTGATCGAGTTTCATGATCCTGTTGCGATTATTGTTGAGTCAACTTATCCACAGATTAAAGATAAATTTAATGATCCATGCTACTTGAAGGCGAGCTATTTTAACTCCAACTTTGGATGTTGTTGATAAAGTTAATGATTATATTCTATCTCTTATTCCTGGTGAAGCTAAGGAATACCTAAGCTCTGATTCTATATTTGCAGCAAATGAATAATGTGAATTCTTGCAAGAATTGCATCCGATTGAGTACTTAAACACATTGCAGTGCTCAAGCTTGGCTAATCACAAATTGATATTGAAAGTTGGAACTCCTATTATGCTCATTCGAAATATTAATCAATCTGCAGGACTTTGCAATGGCACACGACTTATTATTACACAGCTTGGTGTTAATGTTGTAGAAGCTAAACATATATCTGGAACTCACTTTGGTGACAGAGTATACATCTCTAGAATGACAATGACACCTACAGAGTCAATTTGGCCCTTCCAACTTCAAAGGAGACAGTTTCCATTTAATATCTCATATTGTATGACGATAAACAAAAGTCAAGGCCAATCTCTTGATTATGTTGGATTGTATCTGCCAAGGCCCATTTTCACGCATGGACAATTATATGTGGCAGTTTCAAGGGTGAAATCAAAGCATGGACTCAAAATCCTGGTTCATAATACAGAAAATGAACCATTATCTCAGACACTCAATGTTGTTTATAAAGAAATTTTTCAAGATCTTTAGCATTATGCTTCATTTTTTTGAGACATTTATGATTTGTTTAATATTATATTTTTTGGATTATCAACCTCATGCTAATATATTTGGTTCTTTCTTTATTAAATATTTTTTTAATTCATTTATGATGTAGCTTCTTTGCTTATATTTGTTATTTACATTTTATAGATTGGAGCTTTAGTTTTGATTTGAGTGCCTTTTTTTTTTCCATATTTTGTTCACTTATTTGCCTTTTATAATTAAAAGGCATTTGGAATGCTTCACTAATTTATCTTTTCAGTTTTCTATTCATTGAGATTTTATTTCCTTACACATCTTCCTTGAATTAAATAGCTTTTCGTGTAATGTGAAAATGTCTTCCATGAAAGTCAACTACATTGGTCGATTCATCTCGAGAAGGAGTCTTGGAAAATAGTTGTTAGAATTATTAGGTCGTGGAACGTTTGTTATCGAAACTCCCCTAATGTTGTCTCTAATCTGCAAATGTTGTTGCTTGATCAGAAGGTATATTCATTTTCCATTTCCTATTAATGATATTGATAGCTGACTATGTTAAAATGATTACAGTTTATAAACAAATATGTTGTATTTTGACAGGGAGATAAAATTCAGGCTACAATTGGAAGAGAAGTTGGTAACCAAGCATCGCGAATCATTGGGAAGGCAAATGTGATCATACATAAATTTGTTGTGGTTGACAATTCGGAGATTATAGAGCAAGTCAAGACAAATATAAGATTAATTTCCACTTTGGCACTACTGATCAATCTTTGTTGATTTGGATATTCCTCTATTCTCTTTCAATTTCGTGCCATTCACAGATATTCTGGAAGATAAGATTCCTAAGGGTTATTTGATTGGTAATCATATATATATATTTCTTCAATGGTCTCCATTTATATTTTTACCCGGTAAGTCATTTATGATATGATTTCTTTATTTAGCCTTTATCGATTTCTTTATTCTTGTCAAACAGATGTCCTTGGAGAGATGACTTCATATGAAACTTGTAAAGAATTCCAAAGGAATAATCTCAAATCAATATTTTTGAATCTATATCTGACAGATAAGAGGTTATCTTTACTTTCAATAACTATTGTATTATACTCTTTGTATGCAAAATAATATTTATGCGTTAATGTTATTTTTCAGAAACAACAAGATCAAGTGCACATTGTTTGGTGAATATGCTGATTTTTTGCTGAATACAATCAGGGATACACAAGAAATATCAATCGTTATTGTTTTTCATCTTGCTATGATATCAAACTCTGATGGTACGTTTTTTTTTCAAAGCATTTTATGTAGTTCACTTTGTTCATTTTTTTGAAAAAGCAGAACATATCATGCTTTCCCGTGCAGGAGAAATCAAGATTTCTAATGCTTGGAATGCTTCAAAACTACTGATTAACCCCGACATCCCTTCTGTTCAAGAATTTAAAATGAGGTTATTATATTTTTATGATGGCTTATTATAATGTTATCTTAAATTTGTATCATTGCATATATATGCACTACCTATTTATTTAATTCTTTTTTACTTTAGCCTCAGTTTGATAATGGATGGGGAAACACCTTCCCAAAGATACTCTCAGCTTGATCATCCTTTCTTAAGTCAATCCCCATTGAATGATTTCTTATCTCTTGAAACAAGAAAGAAGATTACAAAACTGAGACGGTGTGAGGTAAATTGAAAATACATAATTCTTTTCTTCATTCTGAATTTATGCACCTATATCTTACAAGCTGACTCATATTTTCATAACATTACAACAAAATGGCATTTATACTATTCTTGCAACCATTAGAAAGATCCAAACTGAGCAGAATTGGTACATTGATGCATGCTCCATTCATGGATGTAAAGTCAAAATTGAGAACGACCTACTCATGTGCTTTAAATGTCGGAACACTCCAAATAGAATTGTAACGAGGTATATCATCATTTTTAATTTTATGAAAACTTAATTTTCTATAACGATAAACACTAATCTTTGATATATTTATGTATTCTAGATATAAAGTACATGTTCAAGTAAAAGATGCTTATGATGGTCTAGAGTCATTTGTGTTATTTGATGATCAAGCCTTCCAATTGATTCAAGTTAGTGCAAATGATCTCAGAAATCGTCTAATTAAGGTTTGTAAAAGATTATAATCTTTATTTTTTATCATAAATTGCCTACTCTTTCATGTGTTTACGTTGAATTCATTTGTTCATTAGGAAGGAGATGAAGATGGGTTTCCTGATGAGTTAGAATGCTTGGTTAAGAAAACGTATCTTTTTAAGGTACAAGTCACAGAATTTAATAAAATCAACAAATCTTCAAGTTTCACTGTCAAGAAAGTAACTTGCAATGAGGAACTGATCAATAAATACCTGGATTCTCCACCCCAGTCTCAAGTATTACTCCACTTCACACATTTCTTGTGATTTTTTGTTTTAATTTTGGTAGGGTTTTATTTAGTAGTCGATTGATGCATTTAGAAGTAATGTGGTTGTTACAATGTTCTGTTGACTCGATTCTCTTTTCTATCTGTTTTAATTATTGGTGGTGTTTGTTTGATGCTTGACTTTTGTGGTTTTTTTGGACAAAAATGCAAGTTTTTTGTTCTTGTGTTTTGGAAACTTTATGTGTTTTGCTTTCACCATAATTTGGTATAAAGGGTTTTTCACATTTTGCATTCTGTTACCGAAATTATGGTTCTTTTCATTGCTTCATGATCAATGGCAGTGTGGTTGCTTTGCTGAGTTGATACGTTTACAGATTGTCTTTGTTAATCTTCTTCATTTTTTTTAATGGATAAGTGCGAATTAGCTGCACATTTATTATATTAGGTCCAAAGAATAGTTTTTATTGCTTATAGCCAAAATAATTAGATGTATTTCTATTAGTTTTCTCTTCTTTTCATTGACACTATATTAAAAAATTCAGATACAAATTATCTAATTGTTAAACCATTCATTGTTAAATTAACTAGATGTAAATAGGCATTCAATAATCAATTATTAAGTTCTACTTTGCAGGATTCAATTCTGGATGAATCCCTAAGTAACATTGCTATTGATATTGTGCCTTTGCCATCATTACCTATTGTGAACAAACAAGTACGTACACATCGTTAATATTATGTATAATGTGGATCACACATGAATGATTAATTTAATTCATTTATTGTAATGCTAGGATTCTATTCAATCAAGTGCACCACAATCAGTTTCTGCATCTGAAATTGTAAGATAATCTCTTGCTTTACAAAGTTGAATTTTGTTATTTGATGAAAAAAACAATAGCATAGTTACTTATATAAAGTGTCAACATATCTGCTTCTCTTATAACATACTTTTCATTCTGCAGGACTCAAATCGCATTGATTCACTCAGCTACTTTTCAGAAAATATTCTGGATGAGTGTATTTCGGTCTCTACAGTTGATAACAAAGTATGTACATCTATTTTTTTAAATGTATTTATGTATTGTGTCTTCCACTTATAGAGTTTATTTAATTACAGGATGATAGAGCTGCAATTTGTAATACGTAAATGATATTGTTTCTTCAAATTTCAAATGACACCCCAGATTTCCAAAATGAAGAGACCAATATTAGAAACTTCTGAGACTGATATTCCTTTATGTGATTTAATATCACCACAAATGTCTTCAACCAAGTTCACCACAAAAATCAAAAGAGAAAAGTTAACTTAACAGTGAAATGTTCAAGGATGATCATTTTTTGGTCAGCTACTTTTTGTTTAGTACACTATGTATTTATTTTGGGGCCTGCAAGTATTTTGTACTTAAATAGTAAATGATCTATATTTTGAACTTGTCTAAATATGGCTCTCATATTGTGGGACTCATTTTGTTTATCATATTCCTATTTTATCATAATCTGATTTTATGCCATGCAATATGTTAATTTTATACTTGTGTTTGCCTTTACATTATACATTTATTAATCATAACTAATATTCTTATTAATATTGTAACAACCCGTGCAAAGCAGTGGTTTATAACTAGTTGTCACATTAAAATTGATACATAATTTTAAGTTAATAATTATTTATTCACTTGCAAATTATATATGATTTGACGTAATAAATAAGAAAATGTTATAATAAAAGAAATTAAATTGTTAATACTTTTGTTTTAAAAACTTTTTTCAACATGAGATATTATGAATTTCTTTATATTTTATTTAGTATAAAATATTTATATAATTTAAAATTATTAAAGATATATTCTAATATTAAAATATTTAAATATAATCTTTTGTTGTTTTATAATTGACAGTATTGTGATATAATAAAATTTATTGTAATTATGATGTAATAATACATTTATTTAATAAACTTTTAAAGTTGTTTTTTTAAAATGAATTTAAATCATAAATAAAGATTTTTATCCTAAAATCAATCGCAATCGATCTGCCGTTTAAATTAAGAAAGCAACTCATGTAATTATCTTTCTCAAAATGCAAATTACCAGCGAAATAAAATCTGTTTGCCACTTATCTACTTTTTTCTTATTGGGTCTTAAACCCTAAGCACCGGGAACTGACTCAGGTAGATCTCGTTTAATCTTCTTCTTCAGTCTCTTTGGGCAATTACTAATTGTAAGTGAAGATATATCTTTATCGCTCTTCTCTATTGTTTTCTTGCCGTATTTGCAACCTTTTGTTTGATGGTTTGGAAAATTACAAGCAAGAATTGACAAATTAGTGAGCAATTCAATTTTCTTAATCGAATACTTCTAATGGGTCAGGACAATGTGTGTACTTGCTTCGTTTTGTTTGGTTGCAGTTTGAAGTCTTGCTGCTCTATGTGAGAAGTTCTCGGTAATAG
Source organism: Erythroxylum novogranatense (assembly GCA_029891385.1). Classification (NCBI taxonomy): domain Eukaryota; kingdom Viridiplantae; phylum Streptophyta; class Magnoliopsida; order Malpighiales; family Erythroxylaceae; genus Erythroxylum; species Erythroxylum novogranatense. Next base: position 14,226,525 of record CM057225.1, on the reverse strand, counting down.
CGTGTTAATGTCTGCAGCTGTTAGTAGCTTGGTGTGTGTGTGCTGTAATGGCTAATAATATTGAAATCGTAGGGTCACAGAAGTTATATCTAAATAGGAACCTATTGGTCTTGCTTTAAATTGTTATCACATTGGAATTTTGACTCTCATTAGTATTAAAATATTTTCTTCTTTTTGATTTCTTGTTTCTTTTCGCTTGGTTGTTCTTTGTTTATGAATCTCTATTTGTTCTATGCTTGTTCAAAGATCTTTTCAATTGAAATAATGTCTTAATCTTCTCCTCTTTCCAATCCAGCCTTCTGCAGTTGGATCCTTGGGTCCCCAAACTTTTGCTTCTCCCTTACCTATGCAAACTATTTTTCTTATGTTATCTTTTCTTCTGTTAAATTTGTTAAAACTTTTCATTGGTACTATATATAAATCTTCTTGCAGTTACGGCCAATGATTCCAATGCAGCAGGGACAACCATTTATTCCACCAGCTTCTCAACAGTTTCGGCCTGTTGGACAAGTCATGCCTGCTTCTAATGTCGGGACACATGCTGTTCAAAGTCAACAGTTGCAATATTCTCAACCAGTGCAGCAATTACCACTGTGGCCAAGTCAACCTGGTGCTGCTATGCCTTCAGCTCAGGCTGTAGCTCTGCCATACGGTCAACCAAATCGACCTCTTACATCCGGCTCACCACAAGCACAGCCTACTACCCTGCATATGGGAGCACCTGGAATTCCTCACTCTTCTTCTTATAGCGTAAGATATTCATTCCAAATACTCACTCAATTTGTCTTTCACATTTTCTGGAACACAGTTTGCACTTACTTTTGAAGTACATTATTTCAGTATGCACCATCAAATTTTGGCCAGCCACAGAACAATGCCAATACATTGTCACAATTCCAGCCTATGTCTCAAGGACATGCGCCTGTAGTATCTGTAGGGGTGCAACCTTGGTTGTCATCTGGAAGTCATGGTGCATCAACTGTTGTGCCTGTTCAACATGCTGGACAGCAACCTTCAGTATCTTCTTCCTCTGATCCAGTGAGTGTTTATTTTGCCTTTTCTTTTCCAATCATATTGTGCCAATTTTTCATGGTTAAATATGTTTATTGCTATCTACTTGTTTAGTGTACTGTCGAGGATGTGAGAAAATTTCCTTTCATTGATGAGTCATCATATTTTTCACTATGCCAATTATATTGATTCATGGTCACCAAGGACCTTTTGTAGTTATGCCTTTTTAAGTTTATTGGATAGTTGGTTATTAAGTCATTTTTACTCAGAATGTTCATGATAATGAAGTTTGTGCTTAAATTACACAAGATATATTGTTGAAGTTCCTGATTCTCATGAGCTGAAAGTATTGAGCCTCTCGGGAAGTTAATTTTTTAACATTGTTTCCATGTTGTTGCTTTGTGAATTGAAAGTAGCCTGTTTTTATCATTGCAATACTTGATGCTTCTTTTTAATTGTCAGTTTAGCTGAACGTATGAATTAAGAAGTTTCTTTTGTTTTTGCACATTATACCAGAGATGTTATCATTTGTTTTTTTCTTTAGCTTTTGATTTACTCGTATGAGGAAGGCAATTATATAGCCATTTTCGGTGGGATTTGATTTACTTCTTGACGTTGGGATCAGTATTACCCCTTGTACTTGCTTTAAGAATCATTATGTTAATTATCTCTCACCTATAATAAACGGGATATTGATTTTGGAACTCATTTCCTTTTTCTGTTACAGGCAATAAACATCCCAAACTTTTCTCAACAGTCTTCATCTGATTGGCAAGAGCATACAGCTGCAGACGGCAGGAGGTATGTTCTTGTTATAAGTGTTATTGTCTGTCTTCAAGTTCTTGAATCCTACAATCTTAGCTTATCTATTGCACAAAAGTCTTTATATAACAATTCATAACCCAACCAAGTTCTATCATCTGGGTTATGGTAATATCATTGGAATCATTCATTTGATGTGTTGCGATACTTGAGATCTTATGAATAGATTTGTTTTGCTAGATACTATTACAACAAGAAAACAAAACAGTCTAGTTGGGAGAAGCCATTTGAACTGATGTCACCAGTTGAGGTTAGCCATTTTCTATATGATTCATTTCCAGTTAACATAGTGCTTTTGCTATCTGCCTTACATGCCCTTTTCTAGCATTGCTTGTTATTTGTTAAGAATTGTGCTCCAGTTTGTGCATGTTGTAATATAATTGTTAGTCCTAAAGGCACCCAAGAGGAGGATGAATTGAGTGTTTAAGTCTTTTTGGAAATTTATCAAACACCTAGAGTTCATATGTGGATGCAATTCTTAAGATGATGCAATTTGATGAATCTCAACTAACCAATTCAATCAGACATAATAATTAAGAGATAGGGAGAGAGATAATATCAATTCTATAGTGGTTCAATCTGCATTAGACCTATATCCACTGTCTAAACTAAATTTAGAGACACGAATCCACTATACAACCTTTTTTTGATGGGTGGAAGGATACTACTATGATAACTTCAATAAATACTAATGACTCACTAAAAATCATATCCAGAAACTCCTTGGATAAATAACTACTGATCAAGCCAACTATACCATAAGTTCTTTGATTCTAGCTATCAATAAGCCTATCTATTCTCACATCGTAAGAATGATTTTACTTTTTCCCCTTGTTTTGTCTTTCTCTATCCTCTGGGCCTTTTTCTCTAATTCTTGCTCTCTCTAGCTCCAAGGTTGGGTATTTATGCATTTTCTCATCAATGGGCCATTGTGTAAATCATGCCCTTCCATATTTATCAAAATATGACCGTTATACACCTATCTAGTTAATCATCAGTCTACTGATCCAGTTGGTCAACCATTTACACCTTTTTATGCAATCATCATTTAATTGGAGTGAGTTAGTTTAACGTCTAAAATAGTTTTGGGGTCTCTTCTGTTAGGATTTGATCGATTGATTGTCCAACTTGGTCAATCAACTAGGCTGGATTGTCAACTTATTCTCTCCAATCCCCTCGGATTATGCTTTCCTTATCAACGTGCATGGACCACTAATCAGATCGATTAATGGCCATCCTGTTGTTTAGCTTCATATTTTCTTCTTCTGGTTGACTGCCTTCCCAGTTGACTATTTTGGGATTTTCATAAACTTCATCTTTGCTTCAAAATTTTTGAATTTCTTAACTCCATGCCTTCCATAATAATCAATCTATGTAATAAACTTGTTATTCACAACTTTTCAATGCTTTTCATCATGGCTTTATTTCATTAACAATATTTTCCTTGACATTCTACTTTCTTATATTAATATGCATGTCAATTTGATAGGTTCCGGGAAAAACAGGTAAGAAAAATGGTATGTTGCTATTGATTTGCTATAAACGAATACAAAATAAATCTGGTTTCGAGGATCCAGAACCTCCAGCCTATGACTCACACACTCACTATACTCGATACCCCTCTCCCTTATGCCTATTGCTTGGTTATACCAAGAATCTGTTATTCCTAACAGATTCGGTTAGCTGACAACCAATCATAAGGTTGTCAGCCACCTTCCCACAACCAACAACATATACGCATATATATATATATACTATATATGTAAATTCATTGCTAAGTCTATCAATACTCCCCCCATCAGCTTCACCTTGTCCTCAAGGTGAAAGTCGGAAAGTCTAGCATTTATGTCTTCATATAGCCCCCATGTAGCGTCTCCTCCACTTCATTTCCTTCCACCTCCTCCTCCTGTCCTGTTTCTTCATCCATGACTGCCAAAACTTGGAGCTCTACCTTTTTGCATCGGTGGCCTGGGCTGAATTTCTTATCGCATCTAAAACAAAGCCCTTTAGCCTTTTTGTCTTCTAATTCACTCACCGTCAACCTCCTAAATCCTCCCCTGTTATGACTTCTGCCTTCTTCCATAGTTTTATGCCTAGTTTCCATAGTGGCCCAATTATTAGCTAACTCCTCCCTTCCTTTCTCCATTATCATCTTTGTCGGTTCTAGCCCCATGTTCCCCAACCCCTGCTGCTTTGCTGCACTTTTGCACCCCAACGGTGCCATTTTAATTTGCTCATTCTTCTGAATTTTTCCTCCACCTGTTGGGCTAGCTCCATCATCTCTGCCAAATTTCGAGGTTTAAAGATCTGTACCTCTAACCTAATCTCTTCCACCAATCCATTCAGAAATGTGCTCTCAAGCACAGCATCAGGTAACTCCGGTAAGGGGGCTGCGAGTTCCAGGAATTTACCCGTATATTCTGCCACCGTCCCCATTTGCTTCACCCCAACAAGCGTTGACACTGTGTCCCTTCATGTGCTGGTCGAAACTTCTGAGTCACTAGCTTTTTACACTCCTCCCAGTCCACAATAGGTCGACGTCCTTCTACCCATCGGAACCACGTTAATGCTTCCTTCTCTAGACTCATCCCAACCAGTTCCATCTTCTCTGCCTCCGAAAACCTCCCTATTGAAAAAAATCACTCCACACGGTAGATCCACCCATCGGGATCATCTCCGCTAAAGATGGGCATTTCAATCCGTCTAGGCTTGCAATCGCGCCTCCACTCAGGTGGTCGGGGGTCGTCTCCGACGTGCTCCCTTCTCCAGTGCTCTTCACGCCGGGACCCCTCAGCTTCGCGATAGCCCCTCATTTCGTGGTCTGCCCTAGCCTTACCGGCGTCATGCTCCTCCCTTCTTGCGTCCTCACCGTCGCACCAAGTCTCCCTTCGATTTCGTCCCTCCTCCGTCTCTCTCCCGTGCCCTAAATGACCCCCGACTAAATGTTTAATAGTCGGGTCGTACCCGGTTGGTATATGGAGCCCCGCGGGTCGCCCATGGTCTTTTGGAGCCAACCCTACCCACCCAACAGCCCTTCCTTCATGACCCGTCTCTGTCCCCGTATAAACATCATCCTTAGTCTCATCTCTTCGGCCTCTCCTCATTCCCGTCATCGAGGACTCGCCTTCCACCATTTTCCCTGGGTTATGAGGTGCTGGATCTGGGCGCGCTTGGAGGGTGGTGATCGCTTGCATCAGCTGGTCGAACCTCCTACTGATTTCGTCCTTCAGCTCCCCCTTTAGCCCTTCGAGCTTCTGATTAACTTCCGCCCTCCACGATTCATGCTCCATTTGCAACCCTACTTTGATTTCTTCCACTTCTTTTTCCAGAACGTCCAACCTTGTATCCTGCTTCTTCGCTGCCATTTCCAGGACCGTATGCTCTGATACCAGTTGATAGGTTCTAGGAAAAACAGGTAAGAAAAATGGTATGTTGCTATTGATTTGCTATAAACGAATACAAAATAAATCTGGTTTCAAGGATCCAGAACCTCCAGCCTATGGCTCACACACTCACTATAATCGATACCCCTCTCCCTTATGCCTATTGCTTATTTATACCAAGAATCTGTTATTCCTAACAGATTCGGTTAGCTGACAACCAATCATAAGGTTGTCAGCCACCTTCCCGCAACCAACAACATATACGTATATATATATATATATTTACTATATATGTAAATTCATTGCTGAGTCTATCACAATTATGAATATTTTGTATCATCAAATTTTGGGTTAGGAACTCCTTGATTTCAGCAATAATCATTCTTCAATTATTGATACTGTTTTATTTGAGTTTTGTTTTTCTTTGCATGTGTGTTTTACTGGTCGGTAGATGTGATGGCAAGTTGGAGAACTTTAGCGACTGATCTCTATGCTCATTGTGAGGCAGGCTTTCACTTTCTGGTGACAGAAAATATTTTGTTTTCTTCATTTTCTTTTTCACTTGGGGAGAGTTTATTATGGAAAATCTGGTTGACACATACTTTTAACTGACTTGAGTAAACAATACTATTTCGCATTGTTATGTACTGAAGTTATAGAAAGAGAATGAAACACTGTGGTTGGTTGTCTTTGTCCCAGATTAAAACGAAAGAGTTGTAAATTTTGAATTTGCATCCAACTTTCATATCTTGTTCCATTTCCGTGTTACTTCTTAGATACTATACGTTGCACCATCTGTCAACCATTGAATTTTACAAGTCTTGCTGCTATTCTACTCTGTCCATCCCATATTTCCCTGGTATCAACCTTAACTTACTCATTAAGTGCTTTGTGGGTCCTGTTAATTCTGTTTTCTGTTAACAATAGCTTTGCATGCTTTGGTTCTTTTTCTGCCTTGTTTGATGGTGATGATCACTGGAAGAGCACTCTGCAGCTGTTTTATTAACCATAATCTACTTCCTTGTAGTTCTTTAACAGAAACAAATTCTGTTGTCTGAGCATTGTTTTATATTTTGCATATTGAGGTCTTTGGGGTGGTTAGCAGGTTCTTCCTTGGCTAAAAGTTATCTAATACTAAGCTTTGCGAGATTTTTGTGGTGCAACTATTTTTATGGGGTTAGGGATTGGTTGAAGATTATAACTTTACATGTTTTGCATTCTTATTTCTCCTACATACATTTCAATTTTTGGGCTGTTATGGCTGCTACTGGATGTTCTTGGAGTACATTCAGAATGAATGGAACAAGTGATGACCATTTGCTGAATTTTAGGGTATTTTAAGCTTTTCTGAGGCAGCAGAACTAATTATACTTTAACCTGAAATTAGATATTATTTCTGTGATCTTTTTAGCATGCAAATGGCTGTTAAATTTTTAATTGATACTACTGTTGACATACAACCTCTCATATTTATGTATGTGATTTTTTCATGTGGCTTTATCATTACCTTGGGTAAGCAAGTATGCCTTCTTTTTTTCAGTTTTAGTGGGCATTTATTTATACATGATATGTGGTATCCAAGGATATCCTTGATTATTTATCTTACTAATTAAGATTCTCCACTTGAAAATCAATGTTATTGTGACAGAGGGCTGATGCATCAACTGTTTGGAAGGAATTTACGACTCCCGAGGGAAAAAAGTGTGTTTTAGTATTCTACAAGTATGTGTTTGATTCGCTTATTTCCACAAGGTAATTTAATCCTTGATGGCTTATTCAGGTACTACTACAACAAGGTTACAAAGCAATCTAAATGGTCAATTCCTGATGAACTCAAGGTATATAAATTTTCTAACACTTCCCTTCCACATCCTGTAGCCTTTCTGACCTCATGCTTAATACATGTTCCCAGTTTGCTCGTGAGCAAGCTCATCAAACTGTCATTCAGGCAACTCAAGCAGTGACAAATGTTAATTCTGAAGTCCCTGCAACTGTTGCTGCCGCATCGGATGAGGTATCTAATTCAGCAATTTCAGTTGCCTCCGTCCTATCTTTGCCACTAACTGGAGTGGCTTCAAGTCCAATTTCAGTCACACCTGTGGTATCTGTTGCGGATTCTGCCCCTATGGTAGCTAGTGGATCAGCAGCCATTGCTACTGCAGATTCTGCACTAACAAGCGCTGCTAGTGTCCAACTACCTACTGGGACCATGAATGCTTTGCCAACCTCTGTTTCAGGAGGTACTGGGGTTCCTAGCGCTGCAGCCAATGCTAATGCGACATCATTGTATGTAACCCTTTTCCTTGTTTGTTTGTAGTGATTTCTGCAGAAAATTGCCTTGTACGAAACCCTTTTGACTGTTGCTTTGCCTTGGTTAAAAAAATTTCAGGAGTGGCTTTGACAATAAAGCACTCCAAGGGGTTGGAAGTTCTTGGGATGGAGCATCTATGCGGGATATTGAGGTATGAGTAGTTTTCGTGATACTGCTCTGGAAGTTGTAATTAGGGGATGGATATTGACGCACAACTCTAATGAACGTAAATACTGAATTCTTTGGATGGAGAAGGAGGAGATGTGTTTAACTACCTGCCCCTTTCAAAAGTGGGATGCATATTAGAGAAATTCTAAATTACTTTTTGATGTGTTGAATGTGTTGCTTGCAGAATGAAAGAAAAGGTTGTGTTGATGCAGGAAAAGCTAATTTGGCCTCATTGGAAGAGAAAAACTCAGATGATGAACCTTTAGCATTTGCCAGCAAACAGGTATTATAGAATCAGTTGCCAACCAACAGCCTCCCCAAACCTCCTCAAAAAGTTGTGTCTGATTTTACTTGACTGGAAAACTGCGATGACAATGTCTTTGTTAAATATCATCTTTAGTGGTTCTTCTATCATTTGCTTGTTATTAATATCTTCAGGAGGCAAAAAGTGCATTCAAAGCTCTCCTTGAATCTGCAAACATTCGGTCTGATTGGACTTGGGAGCAGGTACCCTGATTTTTTTGGGATCCTGCCATTTATTTATCTGATTGAATGATTCTCATTATGTTAATATCTCCTCTTAGACAATGCGGGAGGTCATTAACGACAAACGATATGGTGCATTAAAAACAATAGGCGAACGGAAGCAAGCCTTTAATGAGGTACACTCTTTTTTCAAGGAGTTTGTTGTGCAAGCATTTAATATTGATAGGCCTTAGCTTGTGATATAAACTTTGCTATGTACCATTCTAGTACTTGGGTCAAAGGAAAAAAATCGAGGCTGAGGAGAGGAGAATGAGGCAGAAAAAAGCTCGTGAGGAATTCTCAAAGATGTTGGAAGTATGTTAGTACGCCTGAGAATGTTCTTTGTTCGTCCTTGGATATATATTTCTCTTTGTGAAAATGCCTTACATACTTTGATCTCGTTTCAGGAATCCACAGAACTTACTTCGTCAATGAAATGGAGGTTGAAATGTCACTGTATTATATTGGGATTCTTTTCACTATCTTTAGAAACTGCGCTACCATTCTAGGCACAGGTTTTAATATCTTAACACTGCATTATTTTATATCAGCAAAGCTGTGAGTTTGTTTGAGAATGATGAACGATTCAAGTCTGTTGAGAAAGCCAGGGATCGGGAGGATCTTTTTGACAACTACATAGTGGAGCTGGAGAGGAAGGTAAAGAAATGATAACTATTTGCGTTTCTCTTTCATATTTATGCAAAAGAAATGGCAAAACATAATTTAGTCCCTAAACCTTAGTGCTAGTTTCTCTTTGGACTTTTTATTTTATTTTTTCCCCTTTTCAACTATATCCTTAAACCTTAGTACAGCTTTTAATTTGCTCAGGTTTTTTCTTTTGAAACAAATGATCTTGTTAAGTCTGAATTAATTTCTGTTAGAATTTGAATGCCAATGCTCTATCCACATGATTTGAATATCAAGGAATATCGTGGTTTAATTACCTAAAGACTTATACTTTTCATTAGTTAATAGTTTTGAAGACATAAAGACACATTTTAAGAAATAGAGGAACTTTAAAAGGACACGCACTTAGACTTGTGCATATTAATATGTATATATAAAAAGAGATATAGAGCGAAGAGAAGGGGGTGAGAGGGATAGAGAAGGAAGAGGAGGTGACTACGAGGGAGAGAGATAGGGGGAGGTGGTGAGTTTGGAAGAGGGAGGCAATCGATTCTATGCATTCATTTGGCAGAATTCATAATGTTTGGATTATGTTCCTTTCCCGCATGAATGATCAAAAACTGTGCAACCTTTTCAATATCAATGGACCAAAGGAATGATTTTGTTGTTGCTACAGTTGTTTCCTAGGCTTTCATTTTTATGTTTCCTTTGCAACTTTAAGTAATTCCTTGGAGACAAAATGAAAATGGTGGTGTTCTTAGTGATGGCTTGTGATGAATGGTACATTAATTGATTCAGAGTTCCATGGGCAGTGAAAGAAAGAGTAAGATGATCATTTCAGTTTTCTTTGAGCAGCCTAAGAAATGGAAGAAATAAATACTTGCTTTATTTACTTCAAATAGTGCATACTAAGAATCTAGAAGTCAAACTGTTAAACAAAAGGAAAGAAATGTAGAATTTGTAGAGAGGAAAAACCAAAGATTGTTATATCTAACTGAAAAATATATTAATCACTATGCTCTTGAACTCTGATGTTATGTATAATACTTATTTGAAGCAAGGGGCTTATGTGCAAAAATTCTACAGCAGTCTTCTGTTGCTCATGCTCACATTTAATGCAGGAAAAAGAAAAAGCTGCAGAGGACCACAAGCATCATGTAGCAGAATATAGAAAATTTCTTGAATCATGCGACTTCATTAAGGTCCTCTTCAAATATTCCTGTTTTTCAATTCCTGAACTCTTTCACAATCAGTTTTCTCTGAAGTCTTTCTCAAACTGTTTTTCTGATCACAGGTGAATAGCCAGTGGCGGAAAATTCAAGATCGCTTGGAGGATGATGAACGATGCTTGCACCTTGAAAAACTTGACCGCCTACTGGTGTACCAGGTATATTCTCTCACCTGTAGCCTCGTTATATGTTTCTATTTGAACATGAAATAATACTGATGCTAGTGGTGCAGGATTATATCCGTGACTTGGAGAGAGAAGAGGAGGAACAAAAGAAGATTCACAAGGTAGAATCTGCATGCAAGCTCTTTTATTTTGTTCTGAATTTTGTTCTTATGATTATCTGTTGCTGCATAAAAGGAGAAATTGAGAAGAGCTGAGCGAAAAAATCGTGATGGATTTCGTAAATTGATGGCAGAGCACGTGGCTGCAGGGTCACTTACAGCTAAAACTCACTGGCATGACTATTGCTTGAAGGTTATTTCTTGATTTATTCTTAAGGAAAGCATAAAAAAGAGTTGCTTTTTAAAAAATATATACAATGGACAAGAGACTTCCTGGAACTGTGTTTGGTGTAAACTTTTGATATTTTTGTAATTAGGTCAAGGAATCAGACCAATACCATGCTGTTGCTACTAACACGTCTGGTTCAACACCAAAAGATTTGTTTGAGGATGTTGCTGAAGAATTAGAGAAGCAGGTAACTATCCTGATATGATTCCAGTTTCTGTTTGTTTTTGGGCCCTGTCATGATTAAGTTTGCTTAGTCATGGATCAGTTAACAGGCAATAAGCTCTAACATGTATTCTGTATGTAGTTGTTTCCAGTTTCCTATGATTTTTTCCCGTTACAGAGTACGTTATGTACTACCTAGGTTAGGTATTAGTGGTGATAAGGTGGATCATACTTCTCTCTATCTCTACCCCCTCTTTTATCCTGTCGTAGCATTAGAAACTTATTTGACATAAAATATTGGCCTTCTCCTGTCACAATTTTGTATAGATGTGATGTTAAGGAAGTGGAATATTTGAATAACCAAATGAAAAACTTTTTAAGGGTTTAAGCGAAAAGCTTTTGAAATTATTTCATGCAAATACGTATGGCTTGCAGAAACTGTACAGAAAGAGGTTGGGTTGTGGTGATGTCTTCCCTTTGTCTTAGAAGTAGATGGGAGATTTGAGATTTCAGCACCTGTTTTATTGCTAATAACTTAATTTTTGTAAATCAGTTAGTGCTACTAGTAACCATAAGCTTTGTTTCCAAAAGAGTGTAAATATATTCAGGGACTATATACAATTATTTATCTGGGCCTTTTTCCATTGTTCAGTCATCCTGACCATGATGGTCTCTCGGTTTTGAATTACTATTATATTTAAGCATGAATATTCACTTCCTGAAGTTTGAATTAGTGTTTTGTTGGTAGTAAAATGAACTGTTTTGTGTTTTTTCCTCCTTATCTTTCCTGTATTTATTCTGACTCTGCTTATCCTGTTTCCCCTCTCCCAATGTAACAGTTAGTTTTAGAAATTTCAAGTTACTTTCTGAGCATGCAATTCTATGGCATTCTTTAACATGGTTGTTGCCGAACTTTGTAAAATTTGGTGTGTGCTTTTTGGTCTTACTGCAAGCAGTTGAGATCTGCAAGTCTAACTTATTTTTGATATTAACAGTACCATGATGACAAAACTAGGGTAAAGGATGTGATGAAGTCAGGAAAGGTATTTGTGGTATCTTCCCCTTTCTATAGACTGTCCTTTATGTGTGTCTAACGTTTATGTTTGCAGATTATGATGTTGTCAACTTGGGCATTTGAAGAATTTAAGGCTGCAGCTTCTGTTGAAGTCGGTTCTCCTCCTATATCAGATATCAACTTGAAGGTATTCTTTAAGTCAAATCAAATCAGTCCCCCCATGAAATAGGCTTGGATGATGATTGGATGATACTTTTCAATATGAAAATTACTGATTCATTATGAGACTGTGGAGGAGATTTTGTTATCTGTGGTTAACCTATCTTAAGTGGCTGACTTTCATTTAAAACGACAGTCAGCATTATAACTTTCTCAAGTTCAATAATTTCATTATCGGGGCCTGAGATCATGATGTCATTTGGAAGCCAATTTGGATAGGAAGTTGACGTCTTCCTATAAGAACCATAGTACTATATACTTGAACCTTACTATTCAATGTCTTAGACTAATTTCAGGGCTGAAACAATTGGCTTGCCAGCTTCAATCATGTGCATGCAATTCCATTCAAACTTAACATAACTTCCGTTTGTTGTATCTAGCATAATGGTTTTATTCTATTTGGTGTTCTGAAGCTTTTGTACGAGGAATTGGTTGAGAGATCTAAGGAGAAGGAGGAGAAGGAAGCTAAAAAGCATCAACGCCTTGCAGATGATTTCACAAAACTATTACATACATGTAAGGTAAGAGAAAACTGTTTTGGGAACATTCTGCTGAATATAATCATCTTGTGGTAGTTGATCAGATTTTTAAGTTTATCATGTAAATTTTTATCAAAATTTCTCTCGTAGGAAATAACTGCAACTTCTGATTGGGAAGATTCCAAATCACTGGTTGAAGAGAGCCATGAATATAGGTATTGCAGCTCCCAGTATTTATAAAATCCTTTCTCATTTGTACCTTTGCTTGATCATTTTTTTACGTCCATGGCTTTTCTCTTGCAGGGCAATTGGGGAAGAATGTTTAAGGAGAGAGATCTTTGAGGAGTACATTGCTTATTTGCAGGAAAAGGCTAAAGAGAAGGAAAGAAAGCGTGAAGAGGAAAAGGTATGTATATTTTCTTCATAAATTTAATTGTTTATTAATGACCAAAATGTAAATAACAGTATTTCATTATCCCTTCTCATATTAATGAATCACTTTTTTAGCATCATGAAAGGTGTTTTACCATAATTATTACTGTTTCTAATTTTGGTATGCATGGACGGCTGGGGCACTGTTCTTATAGTTTAATATTGTGTACTTATAAATGAAAAAGGCAACCTTCTCAAAGGTCTACACCTCCAGCTCTCATAATTGAATTGTGTTTTAAATTACTCTTTTGTTGTGCTGTTTAATTTGTGATTGAAAGAAGAAATTGGAGAAAGATGAATTAACAGCCTTGAAAATATTGGCTTCATATCAGCTTTATACTGAGCCGTAACTTAATACATAGTGTTAAGTGCAACCAAATGACTAAAATCATGATACAAAGACCAGCAACTCGTTATTTAAACAGTGACTATTGTGTCTCAGGCAGTAGGTGGTCCTAAGCTTCGTCTTTCTTTGCTTTACCTGTTGGCAGGCTAAAAAGGACAGCGAGAGAGATGAAAAAGAGAAGCGAAGAGATAAAGAGAGAAAGGAGAAAGAGAAAGAGCGTGAAAAGGAAAAGGGAAAGGAAAGAACTAAAAAGGATGAAACAGATAGTGACAATATGGATGAAACTGAAAGCTATAAGCATAGAGACGAGAAGAAAAGAGAAAAGGAAAAAGTTAGGAAGCACCGGAAACGGCATCAGACTGCAACTGATGATCTAAGTTCTGATAAGGATGAAAAAGAGGATTCTAAAAAGTCACGCAGGCATGGAAGTGAATGTAAAAAGTCAAAAAAGGTGCTACTCTTCAACTGTCTATCTTGTTAACTTGTAAAATGTTTAAAATTTACCTTAATCTGCCACTCGTTTGCAGCACTCATACACACCTGAATCAGATAATGAAAGCAGGCACAAACGGCACAAAAGGGATCACCGGGGTGGTTCCCGTAGAAGTGGTGGTTATGAGGAACTTGAAGATGGGGAGCTTGGTGTGGAGGGAGAAATCCAGTAGTTTCCCTTTTCTATTTGGAGACTACTAGTTTAAATTGCTTGGGCATAATGTAAGCATTTCTCTGCTAGTTCATGGTATGTACTGGAAGCACTGGTTTGTTTTGTCTTAATATATTCAGCTAGTTGCACCATCTTCTAGTACATAAGGCTGTATTCAAGATAAATCTGGTCATGTAGACTTTGGAATAGGATATATAAAGGTGGTCTTTTACTTATTGTACTAAATCAGATGATCTTGATTTCTATTTGGCATGAATAAAATCCAAATTAAATTTCAAGGTTATTGTTGTGTTATAGTTAAAATAATTCCAAGTGCTTGATGAAGTTGATGTGGGATTAGATGTGTTTTAGCTATCAGAAGTTGGCGAACATAGATGATCCTGGAACATCTTTTCATAAATTAATCAAATGAAGTACAAAAGATGAAAATTATATATAACAACCAGTTTTCTGTTAATTTTCCTTGTGCTTTCACATCGTATCCATATTCGCGCTTTGGATTCATGTAAATCTTTAATTGCTTTACAACTGGCATATCCGTTGAAACTTCAGCTGTAGGCCGTTGTGGAACTTAACACAAACGTAATGCAAACGAAAAGAAAAAAGGAATGATGTGGAATGATGTAAATTCATTTATGTTAAAGATTATCTTAGATTAACTAAAAATAAAAATATTAAAAGGTTTATAAGTGGTAAGGATTTACTATTCAAATTATTAGTTTTAGTCATTTTGATAATGGTTAACTTAAGTTTAATTATTGTTAATGGGCTCTATATTCTGTCCATATTAAAAATTATAATATGATATCAGGGTAAGTTTGATCTGGATTATTAATTTTTAAATTGTTCGTCTGGATGTTCAATTTTAGCAGCCTAGTCTAGTTACCACTGCATTTATTTCAAGCCCAATTATTATTAGTGAATTTTACACTCTACCTATATTAAAAATTATAATAATTTCTCTATTAATTTTAACTATTGCCAGTGTAAATGTTGCGGATCACTAACTGAGCTACCTTGAAGCTTTAAAAGCTATTTTCACTTACCAGGGGGGCTATCATGAATGGTGACGTCTTTTATGTGGTTTTGTTAGGAAATATTCAGCTGAATATTTCCTAAGATATTATTGACTTTTAAGAGTCAATAAATTACATCAGATAACATGTATCAGATCTGATATTGTGTACAAATATTAGAAGATTATGTATAGATGTTAGAAGATTATGTACAGATAATAGTTTCCTAAATTAGCCAACTCTATTTCTAAATATACGTGTATCTATGTACTGATGAAAATAAGAAAGAAATACAACTGTTCAATATTTCCGCATGTTATCAGAGCTATACCTGAACAGTTCTAAACCCTAGCCACCACCTACTGTCCCTAATATTAGCACCTAAACCCTAGCTACCAACTACTGTTTCTAATCCTACAAATCTATGTCAACCTTGTCCGACGTTAGTGAATCTCTCAACTCAACTTGTCAAACACCTCCTACTCATAATACTATCTCAGATTCTCATTCCATTCAGATCACTACTATACAACTGAATGGAGAGAATTTTTTTCACTGGTTTCAATCAGTTAGAATGTACATCTGTGGTAGAGGCAAGATTGGATATTTGACAAGTGACAAAAGAGAACCTACAGCTGATAATGCTACACATAGAATATGGGATGTTGAAAGTTCTATAGTGATGATATGGCTGGTAAACTCTATGGGGGGAGGATATTAGCTCCAATTATATGTGCAACTATAGATTCTTCAAGGTGAAGATAGTGTTACTAAGTACTTTAATTCTTTGAAACGTTTGTGGCAAGACTTAGACTTGTTTAATAACTATGAATGGAAATCTCCCAATGACTGTAACTATTTTTGAAAAAAGTAGACGATAACCGAATTTTTAAGTTCTTAATTGGACTTAATATTGAGTTTGATGAGGTTAGAGGCAAGATTATTGAGAGTCAACCACTCCCTACCATTGGAGAAGTCTTTGCAGAAGTCTGACGTGAAGAGAGTAGACGGTTTATAATGCTTGGCAAAAGAAATCCTACACCTATTATTGAAAACACATCATTAGTTGCTGGGAACACTACTGGTCATACTAAAAAGGTTGAGGAAAAGTCACGGGTATGGTATGAGTATTGCAATAAAGCATAGCTTACCTGTGAAACATGTTGGAAACTCCATGAAAAACATACAAATTGGAAGGGATCACATGAAGGGGAAATTTAATAAGTTGAAGGGAAATTCTACAACTCATTATGAATCATAGAAAATCCCATCAGCACGTGAGGTGGATGTTGGAAAGATCTCTCAAGAGCAGATTAATTACATTATGAAGCTACTAAAACCCAAATCTGAATCGTCAAGTGCTCCTAATGCTTCAGTGGCACAAACTGGTAATGTTTTTAATGCCTTATCATGTTCCTTTCCATACAATTTCACTCCTTGGATCATTGATTCAAGAACATCTGACCATATTACCAGTTCTTCTAATTTATTTCATACTTATGACCATTGTTCTAGTCATGAAAAGATCCGTATAACAGATGGATCATTTTCTGCTGTAGCTGGTAAAGGTTCAGTAACTCTATCCTCATATATCTGTCTTAAATATATCATACATGTTCCAAAACTAACATGTAATTTGTTATCCGTGAGCAAATTAGCCCGTGACTTTAATTGTACCATTACATTCTTCGACTCATATTGTTTATTTCAGGAACTAACTTTGAGGAAGATGATTGGTAGTGCTAAGTTGATAGATGGTCTCAACTATTTCGTTGATGGCAACTTGAAGAATAAAGGAGCTCATGACTTAAGTAGTATTTGTTCTACCCCTACTAAAGAACATATTTTACTTTGGCATAATAGATTAGGACATCCTAACTTCTCCTATCTTAAAAGGCTTACCTCATTTGTTTGAATTTGTGGATTGTTCAAAACTTCATTGTGAGAAGTGCATTTTATTCAAAAGTCATAAGATTTCTTATCTTACTAAGCCATATCAACCCTCCAAACCTTTTTACTTAACTCGTAGTAATGTTTGGGGTCCATCCAGTGTTAAAACTCTCACCAAAAAAAATAGTTTGTGACTTTTATTGATGATCATACTCGGTTATATTGGATCTATTTGATAAGTGAAAATTTTGAAGTTACTCAAATCTTTCAAAATTTCTATACTATGGTTGAAGCGCAATTTCACACATGCGTTGGTATACTTCACTCGAACAATGTTACCGAGCATTTTAATGAAACCCTTGGAAAATTTCTTAAGTCTAAAGGCATAGTCTACCAATTTATATGTGTTAACACTCCTCAACAAAATGGTAATGTCGAGGGAAAAATAAACATTTACTAGAAGTCTCTCGATCCATTATGTTTACAATGAATGTGCCAAAATATCTTTGAGGTGAGGATGTTTTGACTACATCATACTTAATTAGTTGAATGCCTAGCCGTATTTTGAATTATGCTATACCCTTAGATATGTTTAAACAATGTTTTCCTAAAAATAGACTTCACTCTACTCTTCCTCTTCGAGTATTTGGGTGTACTATATATATCCACAATTCTAATAACGGAAACTCCAAACTAGATCCAAGAGCTAAAAAAGTTGTTTTTATTGGGTATACTCCTAGTCAAGGGGGTTATAAGTGCTACAATCCTTTAACTCGAAAAATTGTTGTCTCCATGGATGTCACATTCCTATAATATATAAAAAAATTCCTTCTGAGGGAGAATTCCAGGGACCTAAAATTTTTTTGGGTCACTACTCCTAAACCCCTACCCACTATCATTATTGATCATAATGTAATTCCTGATAATGAGGCCAAAGATACTATTTCTAATATGTCTATGCCTAGAAATCTTGGTTCAACCATAGGGAGAGAAATACTACTATCTGTTCTTAAGGAATAAAATAATGAGCTTCATGTTTATACTAGGAGGAATACTCAATTGAGAAGTAGAGAACAACTTACAATGTATGGCCTCTCAAATCCCTAAAAGAATGAACTTGGGAACAATTCAGTTTTAGGTAACCCTTATGCTACTTTACCCCTTTTTTACTGAACTCTCTGTTGATAATTACCTCCCAATAGTATTTAAAAAAGGGAAACGGGCTTGCACTAATCATCCTATATCAAAGTACCTATCTTATGGGAAACTACCACACACACATAAATCATTTATCTCTAAAATCACTAACATGTTTGTGCCAAGAAACATTCAGGAAGCACTTCAAGATCCAGATTGGAAATTAGCTAAGTCTAAGGCTGATGGTAGTGTAGAAAGACTAAAGGCAAGATTAGTTGCTAAGGGGTTCACTCAGACATATCGTATTGACTACCAAGAGACATTTGCTCCTGTTGCAAAGGTAAATACAATTCGGGTACTGCTATCATTGGCTGTGAATTTTGAGTGGACTTTACATCAATTAGATGTAAAAAAATACATTTCTTAATGAAAACCTCGAAGAAGACGTATTTATGATCCTATCTTTAGGATTTGAGGATACCTGTGGGAGAAATAAGGTATGCAAACTAAAGAAATTATTATATGGCCTAAAACAATCCCCTAAAACATGGTTTGATAGATTTGGAAGGGCTGTGAAAGGTTACAGCTATTGTTAAAGTCAGGTTGATCATATAATGTTTTACAAACGGTTTAAGACAGGTATGCTAGCTATTCTTATTGTTTATGTAGATGACATTATTATAACAGGAAATGATGTATCTGAAATAGTAGAGTTGAAGAAGAGATTAGCCAAAGAATTTGAGATTAAAGATCTCGGACTCCTTAAATACTTCCTTGGAATGGAGTTTGCTAAATCTAAGGATGGAATATTTGTAAACCAAAAGAAATACTTCCTTGCAGTTGAGACTCTTATTGAAACTGGTGTAAATTTTAGACCAGTACAACCTAAAAATGTTATTAATAAGGAGAGATACCAGCAACTAGTTGGGAGATTGATATACATGTCTCATACCAGGCCTGATATAGCTTGTGTTGTGAGCTTAGTGAGTTAATTTATCCATTCTCCAGGCCAAGAACATCTGGATGCTATATATAGGATCATATGATATCTAAAAGGAACTCTTGGACAAGGTGTAATGTTTCGAAAACAAAACAAACTTCAAGTCGAAGTCTATACTGATGCCGATTGGGCAGGAAGTGCAACTGATAGAAGATCAATTTCAGCCTATTGCACATTTGTTGGTGATAATTTGGTTACTTGGAAGAGTAAGAAACAAAGTGTGGTTGCAAGAAGCAGTATTGAAGCTGAGTTTCGTTCAATAGTACATGGAATTTGTGAAGTTTTATGGATTAAAATAGTATTTAGTGAACTATAGATTCATATTTCAGTTCCTATAAAAGTGTATTGCAAAAACAAAGCAACAATTTCAATTGCTCACAACCTTGTTTTTCATGATAGAATAAAACATGTTAAGGTTGACAAGCACTTTATCAAGGAGAAGATTGAAGAAGGATTAATTTGTGTTTCCTATATTCCAACATCACAACAGGTAGTTGATATTCTCACACAGAGATTACACAAGAGGCAGTTCAATTATCTAGTTACCAAGCTAGGTATGAAAGACATATACAAGCCAGCTTGAGAGGGAGTATTGGGAAATATCCAGCTGAATATTTGCTAAGATATTATTGACTCCTAAAAGTCAATAAATCAGATCAGATAACATGTACCAGATATGATATTTTGTACAAATATTAGAAGATTATGTATTAGAAGATTATTTACAGATATTAGTTTCCTAAATTAGCTAACTCTATTTCTATATCTACATGTATCTATGTATTGATGAAAATAAAAAAGACATACAACTGTTCAGTATTTTCGTAGATTCTTGTATGGGTCTAATTGTAGCACGAGGAATAAAGTGTTAATGGATTCGTTTAGTTTCGTTTAGCTGGAAGAAACTCCTGCCTAATTTATTTTGTTCGTGGAAACATCATCGTATCTTAGTGCCCTGAAGGATAATGCTATCTTCATTACATGTACTATAATAGATCATGAAGACATGAGTGAAATTGATACTTTTCAGCTTACTGAAACAAATTGAAAAGGTACAAGCAATTAATTTTGAAGCATACTATTGGTTCATGACAACAAATGAATAATATCTGTGATAGTTGCATTCTTGATCTCTTTAGAAATGCTATCTCTGATCCCTGTTGCATTGTCTTTGTTCTGTCGTTGGTATTTGCTCCATTCTTTAGCTGAATGCAGAAAATCCAAATCCAAGAACTTTTTCAAATAAAATAGATCTCCTGATACTTTCCAGCAGAATGTATTTTCATTAATGATTTTTTGTTGCTCTTGTGGCCCCGAGTATTTTTTGTAATGTTCCTGTTGCTTCTGCTTTCTTATCTGGTTGTTAATAATCTCCCACACACAATCAATCAAGAGTTGCTTTGTTTGATGAAAAGTTGTTTGAATCCCATGTTTTTCGGAAAGAAGATTTAAGGTGAATTTGCTTATCTAATTCTGACAAATTTGGTCTGTGGCTGCTAAATGGAAATGTATCATCTAGAGAGAACTGGTTGAGAAAAAGGAACTACAATAATTAGTATCAGCTTTTGTATTCCTTGGCAGATGAAAGATGCTAACCTTCATGAAGTAGGGAAAGTCTGTGATTAAGTATCTGTTCAAGAACTGAAGCGGGGCTGAATGGTCTATCTTCTATTTCTCGCCGCTTGAACTTTCTATTTGATATTGCTTATTTGAATGTGGATAACTGAACCATGTCTGTAATTCCTTAGGTGTATCAAGAACTAAATATAATCAAATATTCCCTTCAATAACGAAGAAAAAGATTGGGAATATTCAGTTTTTCTACCTCTCTCTATGTTGGAATACATTGTTGAGAAGAATCTTTAACTTTGAACATGTGATCTTTCTGCAATGAAGTTGTTTCTTCTGCATCACTTTCTGAGCATGAATTGAACAGTGTTGTGCTACTGGCTGAGGAAAACTCATCAAAATCCGTAGCTTGTTGGTTTTTGCAAAAGTCCTTGTGGACATCACACTTCTCGTCTCTTTGCTTGCAACTCTTGATTCTCAACTTCTCATTAATAGAAATGATCCGGTTATATGTTGCTCTTATTATTCTTGGAAAATTGGTGATACCCTTTCTGCCTCGCTTTAGACCAGAACCGACTGACCACATCAGGAGCTTTTCTCCACTCCCAAGACAGCAGCAGTAGCAGCTACTTCCTGATATTAACCCATTTCTTTGCTGCCCTCTTTCTAGAAGGTAAGCCTCTAGGATGAAAGGTTCTTGCTGCTGTTGAAGAAGCTCTTGAAGTTTAACTGGTTTTGACACTGTGGTTGTGGTAGCCATTAGATAATTGTCTAATTATCTTCCGGTGCTTGAGGAGGACTACAAATCAAGATGGGATGCGAACAGTCTTAAACACCTCCAAATAAAAGTGGTGACATTGGTGTGGCTGCAGTAAATTTGATAGACAGCATAGCTCTGCTTGAGACTGAACAATATTAGGAAAGGTTTGGGACTCTTTATGAAGACTTGAAACAAATTAACAGGTATAGTGCAAAGGTCTCTAGGCAATGCCTTTTTCGAGTTTTGGTAGTATTGTTTGGGAGCTTCAGGTTCCCTTTACGCTAGATATCAGGTAATAAACTTTCTGATCGGGTTCTCGTCCTTTCTTTTTGTGCAGTGTCTTATAAGACCTGCAACTAAAAGTGGTCTTTCAAACCCACCCTTTGTGTGACCCACATCTGTCTGAGTGGATATTATCCTTCATGTCGGTCCCGTGATGTTTGAGAGGGTATAGGTTGTTGAATTGCCGGCGGATTCGGGCAAATTGAATGTCTCATTAGTAGTGATGATTATCCTTTTTTGTTGGAAAATTGATGAGTGCAATTTCTAGACCCTTTTTAACTCTTTCTATATGTCAGAGACTAACGTTGCATTGCTGGCTATCTCTTCATTATTTTCACGACTGTAACGTTGTCGCTTTGTATATGAAGTCCCAAAGGTCTAAAGACATGGCATCATTAATCAATCCAGTTCTTGAAGATATTTAATATCTATATTCTTCTTCTTGGTAGTTTGGTCGTTGAATCATTATCTTGTTCAGCTTTGCTTTTGAGACATTAAACGTTAAAGTTGTATTTCTTGGTCGAAACTTTTTAGTATTGCACGCTCCAATCATATTCTTTGATCCTGTCTTACCAAGTAAGTCAACAAGAAAAAGGGCAGTTGTGGAGGGACTCCAACATTGGTATACCTTGCATAATGCAAGTGATACAGAATCATAATGCTGACAGTCGTCTTGTTTTCTTTCCCTTGTTATCTGCTTCTCTCGGTGGTTATATTTTGAGATGTACGGAATTCTATCGCCTGAGAAGTGATCACCTGTAAAAGTCATGAAACTACGGAATTCTATCGCCTTAGTAGTGATCATCTGTAAAAGTCATGAAACTAAGTGACGATGAACAATAGAGTTAGGTTAAAGAGAGCTTTGAAGAATGCCAGTTTATCTCTCAGCTTTCAGATTTCGACTAAAAAAATAGGATTCCTTCGTTGATTATCAGCGCCCTATCAAAGAGGGAAAGCCGCTGTGGGGCTCATATATTTAGTTTCTTTAGTTGTTCATGAGAGTACAATTTGAAGAACATATTCAATGGCGGCCTTAAAACCTGTTGTATGCAAGGTATTGCGGCAATGATCCATAATAATTCTCGTCTGCCAACTTTGCTTGACATGTAAATCCTCGTGAAGTTGATGAAATACTCTCTGGGTCTTAAATTCTAATTAATGATCCAAAAACGTAAGGCACGAACGCTTTGGGCTTTATCAATTAAAGTCTGTCGAAATTCTTGTTTAATAATAACAAAGAGGTGAGAATAAGAATCTAATATTTATTTATTAAATTTTATTTAATTATTAAAATGAATAAAATAAAGATTAACAAAATTAAAATAAATTCTAAACAATACTAAACTTTTATTTAGGAAGTGTCGATATAAGTTAGCATTAAATGTTAGAAATAAGAGATAAAAGATATAAAATATTATCATAATATTGTTAAGATATTATTTTCATAAGAATATTATCATAAAAATTATATAAAATTAATTTTTTAACAAATATTTTATTTTATTGATATTTTATTATTATCTTAAAATTATTTAGAATTATTTAAAATTCATAATATTATAAATTATTGAAAATTTGTATTAATTATTTATAAAATAATTTAATTAATTATTTAGAAAAAATTTATATAATAACTAAATATGAGTAAAAATTATAAAACATTTGTAATATTTTTTGAAAAGTTGAAATTCATTAAAATAAATAAATGAGATAAATACAAATTCAAAGCTTCTCCTATATCAAGGAAAAGCTAAAGTGATAAGAAGGTAACTTTTATAGTCTGTTTGGTTAGCGTCTTCAACATGCAGGGACGAGACAAGACAGGACAGGACAGGATAGAGCAGAACAAGAATTGAAGACAGTGAGATGTTTAGTTGCGGTGGACAGAACAGAGAAAATTGTCTTCGTCCTATGGACAGAAATGTGTTTGGTTGAAGTGCACAGAACAAAAAACAGTATTTAATGACAAAAATGCCCCTGCAGTATAATGTATTGAAAAGATGTAATCCATTGGTTATTTCATAATTGTGTCAATATTTATATTAAGTGTATTTGCAACTCTAATAACATTAATTATCTTATTAATTATAATTTTTATAACAATTATTATTGATACAATTAATATTAATTTTTGTAATTGTTGTTAATATAATTCATTGGTTATTTTATAAGTGTAAAAATATTTATTTGAAGTTTATGTGCAACTCCAATAATAATAATTATGTGATTATTATAATTTTGTAATCACAAAATAGTAAAATTAATATGAATATGAATATTAAGTAAAATTATGTCATCATCATTATCATTGGTATGGTAATAATTTAATGATTATTATTAGTATTATTATTAATTTTTAATTATCATTATTATTATTATTATGAACATTATTTAGGGCAAAATAATTTAATAAAACATCTAAGCTTTCATATAATTGATTACTTAATAGGTTCAAGTAAGTTTGACAAGCAAGAAATCCTAATACATAGTAATTTAATTAAACATCTAAGCATTCATAAACATTAATTACATTCAAGTTTTAAAATTTGTCCAGAATGTTGTTGATAATGTTTCCCAAAATTACTCCAATGGCAATTAGTAACAATGCTTGTAAAATAGCCATTTGTTGCTTTAAAGTAGCAACTTCATTTGGTTCTTCAGTTGTTGGTAGTGAAAATTGATGCGGGATTGATGAGAGGTCATTGGCGATAGGAACAATGTCTTCATTTGAGCGACTGCACCTATTTTGATCGATGGCAAAAGCATTTTCTGCCTCAACCAATGTCATGAACCCCTTGAATTTAGCATTAGGATAACCCTCAGTTACCAATTTAACTTCATCCCAATTTGTGAAAATTTCGACTTCTCGTCCAACGAATACGACATAGAAGTTGTATCTGCCCATAGTGATGTACCTGTAAATGAATCATACTCTAATCATTCATAAACGTGCAGAAATGAAATAAATTAAATATTTAATAAAACAACCATTCATCATTGATAAACATGTAGACAAACACAGTCAAAAGTATATCACATCAGTTAACATCACTTGGCAGGACCACAAATAAATTAAGTTACACACATAGTTATCATCAGACATGACCATATAATAGTTGAGATTAACAGACATCTTGACGAAAGAAACATAAAATAAGAGATCTTGACGTAAGAGCCTCCGCACATAAGCCTGCTTTTGTTCTGCATTTAAACCCCAAAAAAGATTCCCAGCATGAGGATTCTGCGAGAAGATCATTGTAATCGTAACAACGTCTTCGGTGGAGAAACTCAAACTCAAGCTCGTCACTAGTGGGAATTTGTTGTCCCGCTCTCTATAGCATCTGCAATAATTTGTGCACTCTAACATCTTGTTGTCCGCAGACGGCAAGTGTGTCAACAATGGTTTCTAACACTTCACTGTCCCTCATCTTCCTTTTCGCTTTAGTTGGTCGGTTTGTGTCAGTGTTGGAAGAAGAGGCGATAGAACCAGCTACATGGACGGTTACAGTTGGCGCAGGAGTGTTTGCTACACCTGGTTCAGTCAATGGGGAATCATGAACAGGTGAAGCTACTGTCCTATCGACTTCCATGTCATCAGCTTCAAACTGAGACGCAGCATCGAACCCGTCTTGAGCAGCGGCCCCTGTGGCTCTGTCTTTTCCAAAGATAAACTCTAGTCTTGGGTACATTGGAAACGACTTCCCAGGAGTATAGAACTTATTAGGGTGCTTCTGTAAACCAAATGCACCCTGTCGTTAGCATGATAAACAATAACTATTATCATGATTTTATCATGATGTGTGTATTAACAACTCATCCATTCCTCCAACACTTGCTTGCTGTCAACCTTGATGCATTGTTTGGTTTCATTCCACCCAAACCCACTGCAGTTCAGCATGTCATAGGCTGTCTGATATTTTTCCTTCAACCTCTTGAGTTTATTTTGAACATGTCTCTTCTCAATGCCACACCTAAAAAACTTCTCACCCATCAGTCTAACAAGAAGTTGGAAAGTCCTAGGCTTAAATTGCCCATTATCGGTTCTCTATCCAGCAACCACCACCTCCTCCTCCAAGAAGGTAACAAATTCATCTGTTTCATCATCTGTCCAAACCCGTGACATTGCACCTAAACCATGCAATGTCATACCCCAAACCATTGCAAATCATTTCCATCAATGAATGATTAACATGTAATTTGAAATGTGCATGATATGAAAGAAGATAACATTAACTTAAATGAAACATGTAATTCAATACAAAGAGAGTCAACAATATCAAGAAAAATTTAAGCAATGCCTCAATTCAGTTACAATGAAAGCCATCCAAATATACGAGTATGCAATTTAATGGTTTATTCTCCAGTCAACAAACATGTTGTTAGCTTAATCCTCTCTCCATTGACTCCATTCATTACTTGTCTCAACACGATCAACAAATTATGGTAATGGTGTATCTTCCCCAATTGGCATATCCTCATCTTTAAAAGGACTCAGCTCTGCTGGATCTTCACTCATATGTAACCTAATAAAATTGTGCAGAAGGCAGCATGCAAGAATGATGTGCACATGAGTAGCTGCAGGATAAAAGATGGATTTCGTAGGATTTCCATCTTTTTTTCAGTAAACCAAATGCACGTTCAATCACATTTCTGACAGACGAGTGTCTCTTATTAAAAAGTTCTTCTGCATTCCTAGGTGCCTTGCCATCTCTTGTCCACTCTTGAATATGGTATCTTGTCCCTCTAAAAGGTGCAAAAAAACCAGGACCATTGGTATAGCCAGCATCTACTAAGTAGTAATTTCCTATAAGCAACAAACACAATTACCTTTGGATATGTAATCATATCTTAACAAAAGAAATTGCAAATTTCTAACAATTTGTTTCTTACATATCCCTCGGAACTTGAAGTCCATTCGGCCTACTTACAGCATCATGCAGAACCCTGAATCTGCTGCTGAGCCCTCCCATCCAGCAAGGACATAGACAAAGTTTAAGTTCTTATCACATACTCCTAAAACATTAGTGCATATTCTCCCTTTCCTACCTCTGTATCTGAGTTTGTCTGCTAGAGGAACTATTATGTCTAAATAGGTCCCATCTAGAGCACTAAGGCAACCCTATGTTAAGAATTCCATCATACAAAAGTTCTCATTAACTAATTGCATAAAGTTAAATTAGACAATGTATTGTAGCTAAGTTATTAAAATTACTGACCTTAAACCATTTCCATCTATTGTCTGTGCAATCCTCAGGAATTGGTATGGGCTTGACAAACAGGAGATGTTGAAGCTTGATTACAGCCTTCAACACATTATGGAAGACCCTATTTATTGTTTCTCCTGACCTCATAAACCGAACTTGTAATACTCTATTGGATTCATTTTGTGCTAATATTCTTAGGAAGATTAATACTTTTTCTTCAATGGACACATGTCCAGTATTCGGCAACCCACCATGGAGCTGAAGCATTTCACATAACAATTTAAATGCATTCGTGTCCATCCTTAAATCCCACTGGTTATTCCTATATCCCTTATGCAAAATCCTATATATATTGGTTTTCCTATTTGGTACTGCCAATGCCCTGCTTCCTCTAGCATTTTCACTTCTACGTCGTTTTTTAGTGTATACATATAAGCATAACAACATAATAATTCTCATCAAGTCCAATTGTTGATTCAAAATCTCATAAAAAACCAAACAGTTAAACATATCATCATCATCCATTGCCTCCAACTTTGTAAAAAAAAACTGTCACCAAAGCAAAAACAATTTATTGATCATTTACTACATTTGTATATATGTATTGAAAGTAGCAACTATTTCTAACCTTAATTGATGTATATATGTATTGAAATGTAGGTTTACAAAAGAAATGTTACACAACTTAAGAAACTCAGATGAAATGACATATAGCACTCTTATTATCCACATGTATGGAAAACAAGGTCATTATCATCTGGCATTGCAGCTTTATAGTTAACAGAAAATGGCTAATCTCATACCTTGAGAGCAAAGTAGTTTCTATAAACTCTTAAGTCTCTGACCATTCCGTGAAAATTTTCCTTAAGTTGAGGGGTACGACTACTTTATTTGTGTGAAGAAGTCAGTAAGGATCAAAGAGGAATTGAAGAAACTAAAGAATGAATGTGGATCAATTACAATGTTGCAGGTCAAGCAAGCTAAAGGAAGCTTAGTAAACATTCAAGATGAAGTCCACGAACACCTTGGGGATGAATAGTGATTAGAATAAGAAAATAGGGCAATCCACGATTATTACAAAAGTTGGATACACCTTTACTTGAGAGGAAGAATCTTTTAGGAGCTACAAGTTGATCCAAGTCATTCATACTTCTTTACCCAACTCTTAAAGCTAAGGCAATCAATCTTGAAATTTATAGTCAATGTGTTGGGAAATGTTGAGAAAACTTTTCTTTTATTTCACAATTAGAGCAAGATTGGAACGTTGAATGAATCCCAATTGCACCAATCTATAATAATCAACATCTCGAAGGAAGCTTAAGTGAGTGAAATTGATTAGAGGGAATTAATGAAACAATGTGCCCCTGGAGTTGTATATTCTACCTAATTATAGTCCTAATAACCTAAGGGAAGACACCTACAAATGGATAAAGCAAAAATCAGATGTTTTCACAAATAATTCATTCAGAGCTTGTTTACCTCTAAAGGAGGAAAAGATAATATAGAGTACATTAATTTGGGACAAGAATCTACCTCTCAAGGTCTAATTCCACTTGTGGTCAAATGTTTCATGAGAGACTCTCAACAACTCTATACAAAGTCTGAATATGGTGAACAAATATTGCCTTTATAAAGCACACCAAAAAAACACAGGATCATGCATACTTTAAATTTGAGTTCCAAAGAGATATAACAAGATATATTGAGTAGTTGTCAGGTGAGACTCAATGATCTGAAGCGGAAGTGTGTTATTAGTTGGATCAAGACATTTAATAGTCAATGGATTGGGGATAGAATAATCACGTTGTTGACCTTTTGGCTCAACATTGTATACCTTCCAAAAGGAGAGGAACAGGGAGCTGAGGTGCGGATAGAAAATGTCAATTGCTTGGACAATCCAGAGAGCTGCTTCGACAGCAAGTCATTAACACTGAAGGTGCTCTTCTGGTGGTGTTTTTAACTAAAGTGTTTTCTGGCCCTAGACTTCTAGAAAACAACACAGATGGGAGAGTCCAAATGGAAGGACTAAATTCCATTTTCGCAAGTTCATCATCCTAATCAACTTTGTCTTATTACTGCTCTATCTCTTCACAGTTTTACATACTTGGTATTTACAGATTCTCCAAGATTACCTCAACCAAAGCAAAGAAAATGATTGTTCGAGACACAGTATCTATGATGGTAGCTTTCAATTCGATGATTTTAAAGACTTGATAGAGGGCCTAAGGAGCAGCAATGATGAAAATCAGCCATCATGGAGGTAAGGAGAAGAGGGGTGTTATATTCAAGCTTCAGAAGATCCTATAGCTCATAGAAAGTTTGACTTACGATCAAAATATTATAGGCAATCTGATCTATAATATTGAATGTTGGTATATGATTTAATGGTCCAAGTATATAGGCATTCTAATCTATAGTATTAAATGTTGGTATATGATTTAATGGTCCAAGTATATAGGCAATCTGATCAACCAATGTCTTCTTGTTCAGTTTCTCTTAGAAGAAATCCTCTATTTAGCGTTCATGTTTATGTCATACAAGCTTAGCATCCCCTCATGACTACATCTTAATTGAATCATTAGTTGGAAAAGAAAACCAGTTAGAAGAGGGACATAAACAAGAACTGACATGGAGTTACAATTGCACAAAAATCAGTTCCAATTTGGGTCCCAAAAGACCATCATTCACATAAGACTTGGAATGAAAAGCTTTGTTTTTGGCATTTGGTTTTTAGTAAGCAGTTGCCAATAGCTACAAGTTATTCTGCAGCTAATAGTGAAGTAGTAAAGTCAAAACTACTTCGCATTCATTCCAACATAAACTGTCCCCAAAAGGTATACATATACTAAACAAGGTTTATACAGAGAATTGCATGTTTCATGCACTCATAGTTTTCTAGCCCTTTTACTAATTGAATCCTAATGCATTGGAGATCTTCCCATCTTGCGATGAGCACATGAGAAATGACATATTGGATTCTGTCTCATCAAGTATGGAGTTCAGCTCCCCTATTCACGTTACCCCACTTTTCATATCCTTGGCAGCAACAATTCCCAGCCCAAAATTTTCAGAAAGTGTAAGTTCTTTAGAACCAGTTAGTTTTTGAGCTTTTCCTTTTATCTCTGCTGGTTATTATCCTACCATGCATCTTTACAGGACAATGATTGGTTTGTTATGCAGTGGAAATCGAGTAAGGGATGTTGAGGCCATGGTTTCTAAGATGGAAGAGGCAGGATTCAGGCTTGATCTTGCAATATGGAATTCTATGTTGAAGTTATATACTGGAATAGATGATTTTAGAAAGACAGCTCATGTTTACCAGAGGATTAAGGAAGATGGACTTATACCAGATGATGATACAATACATTGATTGTGATGTACAGCAGAGATCGGAGACCAGAGGAAGGTTTATCACTCGTGCATGAAATGGGAAGGGTAGGGTTAGACCTTAAAGTGGATACCTACAAAAGTTTGATTTCAGCTTCTGCAATGTTTCTCCCCGCTCCCTAGAAAAAATTTGACAGAAAACTAACAAAAGTTTCTAAATTCATTTTGCAGCTCATCTAATCATCAGACACTTCGCTTGGGTTTCAGAAAATGTCATCACATATGTTCAAATCTCCTATATATCCACAAAGTAGCATAGAGTACACAATAACAAGATCGAACACCAAAACATAAAAATTCCATGTTCATGCCGGCTCTTACAAATTGGAACAACAATGATCACAGAGAACATTCTAAACATATGCAAGAGAGTTAGGTTGCAAGAGAAAAAAAACAAATGATTAGCAAGGTTATAAGCTAGAAAAAGGAACCGACCATATAACACGAAAATTAAAGGAAGTGGGAAGAGAAGGCAAGAATGTGGACAGAAAAAAATAGCTTACCGTCGTGCATTTGGCAGTGGAGACGAAGCCGACGATAGGAGGAGAGCTGCAAGGAAGACGAAGACGAAGCCGAAGGAGTAAAGTTGCAAGGACGACGAAGACGATGCCGAAGGAGGAGAGCTGTGTTTAGGTTTCGGAGGTTAAAACACCAGGGTAATTCCGTCCTTTTCATAATTTGTCCGTTGGACAGATTTTGTCTGTACCACAGATGAGGAACGGACGAAATTTTTTTGTCCATGTCTTTTTAGGACAGGACAAAATACGTCGCAGACAACAACCAAACATGATTATGGACAGGACTTTAGCGTCCTTGTACACTGTCCTCACCCCTGTGGACACTAACCAAACATAGGGTTAGTACATGACTAAATGACACCATGACCATAATTACGCTATTCATTAAACAACTCCATAGAGAACCCAATAATAATGAAGATTAACGATCCGGTGAGCTTTCTTTAAAGGGAAAAGCTATTCCCCCCATCGAATAGATTCCCCATAAACTTCCAAATTAAGATAGATTTGTCAAAGGCGTTCATCATCTCCTTTCTGACGATAACTTCCAAGGTAATGAATTTCTATCTTGAAATATGTTTCTTTGTCTTCTTCTTAAACATTGTGTCTCTATTTAGGGTTTGAATCATTGAGCAATTCCTTTTAGCCACACTGGTGGAACTTATCAAAAAAAGAGCTGTTATCTTAAGGCGTGCGATTTTTCTTTTTCTTTGTTGGTGATTGATGCGGAGGATCTAAGTTCTGAGGTGTCGTAGAAGATCGACCTTGTATGAACTAACTCCATCCTTAGAGATTTCTTTGAATCCTTATGTGTTGTTTTGATGACCAGATGTTTTGGATTCTTTGGGCATTTCATAGTCTATTTTTAGCCTTCCAAGTAATTTCTCTAGTTGATATAAGTAACTTTCGTTGTTGTATTGCTGCTCAGTTCTGAATACTTTAGGATAGGAGATCCAGAGCATAATGTTTGAATTTATTAGGAATTTTCTTGGATACTTGTTATAGTCTCCAAGAAATTGCTAGCCTTCCATTGCATTTCTTCTCCATCAGATTTATAACCAGCTGTTCTTTAATACTGGCGATTATGAGTTCAGTAAGAGAATTTAGACATCTTTCTCTCCCTACAAATATTCTATTATTTCTCTCTTCCAAATCTGCTAGATACATGTTGTAATTGCAACTATGTAGAAGTCCTTGTCATGCTTGGGTGTATGAGTCTGCAGTATCTCTTGCATTATGCCACTCAAATTGCTTTGGCAGCAGTTAAGTGTACATAAGGAGGAGATTTTCTACCATACCATTTTAGAATATTCACACCTGAAAAAAATGGTCTTTGTCCTCTTCCTTTAGATTATGTAGGACACATTGCTTAAGAGAAGAAAGGAATTTTAATCTTGCTATGGTACTGAGTTT
Source organism: Erythroxylum novogranatense (assembly GCA_029891385.1). Taxonomy (NCBI): domain Eukaryota; kingdom Viridiplantae; phylum Streptophyta; class Magnoliopsida; order Malpighiales; family Erythroxylaceae; genus Erythroxylum; species Erythroxylum novogranatense. The sequence continues at coordinate 14,194,444 of CM057225.1, read as the reverse complement.
GTTCAACATGGCTAATCACAGCAAGAAGCTGGCATTTGGTTTGAGAGTTTTGCTCCAGATCAACTTACACCACCCAATGCTTTGTTTGTCCCATACATTTATTGTTTAGCTTTCCTATTAGTTACTTCCAAAATTGACTGACCATTCCATAAATAAATATCATCTCCACCATTGTGTCTGTACTGTGGTATCCTCTTGGGAAAGGGCCCAATTGTCGTCTACAATTAACTCGTAGATTTTGGCTTTTCTTGAAAATCTATCAAGGATATCCCTAACTATCAAATGATGGATTAGTGCTCTCTGGCCTGTCTAGTTATCATATTATAGTGAGATCTGATTCGTAGCCCCTATCTTATATGTGATCTGGTTCTGTACCTTTTCCCCCAATCTAAAGAGATGGTTGAAGTATCAAGGATAACTGTTTTTAGGTCTAGATGCCCATAGACTGCCACCCTTTAATATGTGGTTGTGTACCCATTTAACCGATAATGATTCCTTTTCACTCAAAATCCTCCATAATCATTTTAATATTAAACATCTGTTGCTTCTGCTGATTAACTCCAAACCCAATCCTCTAGTTTCTTTTGGTTGACATAAGTGAGTCCAGCTTACCTTAGCTATTCCTCTTTCTCGTTTCTCCTTACTCCATAGGAATTGTTTCATCATTTTTCCATTGTTTTAACCAACCCTTTGGATAGAAAAATGTGAGAACACAATATGTATTCATAGACATTACGATAGATTTCAGGAGTTTAAGTTTACCACCATAGGAGAGAGTTTTATTTGTCCAAGAACCTAATCTCCTTTGGATATTTTCAACAAGAGGAAGACATTCCTTATATCTTATTCATCCCAAAAAATAGGAATGCCCAAATATAGGATAGGAGGATCTTGTTTTTCCATTCCAGTGACGAGAGACAAACTATCAGATAGATGTGTAACACTTTTTGATATGGTAAAGAAGCTTTTTTGAAAGTTGATGCTCAATCCCAAATCTCCTTAAATCTTTGTAAGATAAGCATCAGTAATGAAACTGAGGGAATATCATCCTTGCTTAATGTTGGACCAATGGTGGTTGACAAATTAAATCCCACTTATGTTTTGATAATAATAAAATGTATAGAATTGGTTAAGAAATTGTTTCAGGTATTTTGGGATTGATATTCAATAAAAGAATTGTGCAAATCAAGATAGCATTAATCTTTGATGGGAAAGAGATTAATCATTATGGAATCAAGATGGAAATTACCTTAAATGTGCAAGAGATAGTCAAGGATGAAGATTATGGATAAGGAACTTCAAAGATATGTATCCCAACAATTAAAGATCAAGATTTCATGCAATATAATCGTTGAAGCCAACATAAGTCGACTAGCACATCATAAGTCGACTTATATATCAAGTGAGAACAACATAAGTCGACTAGAACATCATAAGTCGACTTATATATGAAGATCTGTCAACACAAGTTGACTAATAGTCCATAAGTCGACTTATCGAAGGACACAAGTCGACTTACACAGCATAAGTCGACTTATTGAAGAGCGGAGATGAAATTTTACGTAAGTCGTTCACACAAGTCGACTTATACACTCGACAAGTCGACTTATGAGTACAGCGAACAGACTCCAACGGTTCAATTAGCCACAAATAGAAAGGAGGATATTAAGGAATGGTCGTATCAATTATACAACGGCCAGAAAGGCTTCTAACAGCTATTTTCTTCAAGTATAAAGAGTGGATGATTGATGAAGAATGGATGGATGCTCCATAAGTGAAAATACTCTTCTATTACTCCAAAATTGCTCATTATTGCTCTTATCTTGTTACATCATTGTATTGAGCTTTGTTCTTCAATCTTTATCTTATTTCTCTTACAATTTGAGTGACTAGTGAAAGGTCACGTGTGAGGTAACTTGAGCCGGAAATCAAGTGGTGTTGGTAGGATTTTTGCCGGAAGACAAATCATTTGTAAAGGTAGCTTGAGCCGGAAATCAAGTGGTGTTGGTAGGATTCGTGCCGGAAGACAAATCAAGTGTAAAGGTAGCTTGAGCCAGAAATCAAGTGGTATTGTAAGAGTTCACACTGAACTACTAAGTGTGTAATAAAGTAGTTTGCAAAATCCTAAGTGGAAGCTTAGGTAGAGGACGTAGGTCTTAGCACTGAACCTCTATAAAAACAGTGTTTACTCTTCTTCCTTACTCTTTTATATTTAGATTTGATTAAATTGTTTTTGTGTGAATTAACTCCTGATTTTATTGTAGAAAATTACAAAAAGCTTAAAGATCTATTCAACCCCCCTTCTAGATCGCTTACAATTGGTATCAGAGCAGAAGTATTCAGGGATGACACACAATAACCTAGCGGAAGAAGGTAACACAAACAATCGCCCTCCTTTATTTAATGGTACTAACTATTCATCTTGGAAAAATCCTATGAAGTATCACATTATAAGCGAGGGAGTGGAATACTGAAAGATTATCATTTTTGGTCCACAAGCTCCTTTGAAAGAAAATGGTGAGTTAAAAACGGAGTTGGAATACGACGACACTGACTGGAGGCAAGCCTACATCAACGTAAAAGCTATGAAGTTGATATATTGTGCTCTCACGGTTGAAGAAAGAAACCAAGTTAATTCTTGTACCAACGCCAAGGAAATGTGGGAAAGACTTCGCATCACCCATGAAGGAACCAACCAAGTTCGGGAAACAAAAATCAACATGCTTCTCCATGACTATGAAATGTTTGTCATGAAGGAAGGTGAGTCTATTTCCATTATGCTTGATCGTTTTGCAGAAATCATAAATGAATTAGGCAACCTTGGAAAGCACATGACGGATAGCGAGAAGGTGAAGAAGATTCTTCGCTCACTACCGAAAGAATGGGACTCACAAGTCACCGCTATTATAAAGTCCAAGGATCTCAATCATTTGGAACTCAACGCCTTGGTGGGATCACTCGTCAAATATGAGATCATTCTCAAATCGAGAGGAGGTCGAGGTAAGTTACAAAAGTCAATTGCTTTAAAAGCTAATATTTCTTCTCTTGATGAAAGTGATGAAGAAATAGATGAAGAGGAGGAGGACGAAGAAATAGCATTATATGCCAGAAATTTGAGAAAATTCAAAGGACTTCTCAAAAATCGAAGGATGGAATTAAATGGTGGAAGAAATGGAGAAAGGAAGAAATTTGCCATGGAAAGAAGATCCAAGGGTTATGACGAAAAGAAAAGCAATGAAGAATGTTGGAAATGTGGAAAAAGGGGACATCTTGCAAGAGAATACAAAAGCTCATCCTCCATAAAAAAATTTCAAAAAAATGACAAATATGACAAAGAAAAAAAGAAGGCTAGCCTAGTAGCCACTTGGAGTGATGATGAGGAAGCATACCAAAGTAATGATGAAAACAACTTGGCGCTTATGGCAAATAGCTCATCAAGTGAGATGAAAATGAGGTAACTTTCCTTGATCAAGATCTTAGAGATTCTTTTAATGCTTTACAAATGGATTTTGAAGAAGCTATTGAAATCAACAAGAAATTGAGAAAGAAAATAAGGGAATTGGTTGCTAAAAATAGTGCTTTATATGAGACTATTGATGATTTAGATTATCCAAAGGACGATCATTCTGTATGTCTTGTTGAAAAGGAAAATCTTATTTGTGAGCTTGATAGACTTAGAAAGGAATTTTCTTATGTGGTTGGAAAATTTGCGAATGGAAACGAAAAGTTTGAAAAATTATTATCTTTGCAAAAATATTCATTTTCTAAACATGGATTAGGATATGATCCCTTTAATAGAGATTGTTCCTTGATTTCAAAATTCACCAAGGATGGAAAAGTTGCCCAATGTGTTCGATGCTTGAAAGATGGTCATATAGAACTTGTTTGCAAAAGTATTAGAAGATGTATTAATGTGAAGAAAATCTGGGTGGTAAAAGGTACAACACCTCCTAATGTGGTCTATATGACTAACCAAAATGGACCCAAGATGGCTTGGGTACCAATGAGAAGAAAGGATGTTTTAGTTGTAGGTACAAGCAAGGAATGAAAATCAACCAAGCACATAGTACATTGATAGTGGATGTTCAAGGCATATGAGTGGAGACAAGACTCTATTTGCAGAAATTAAACCAAAAAATCAAGGATATGTCACATTTGGAGATAACAATAAAGGTAAAGTCATTGGTGTTGGTAAAGTGGGTAAGGAACCTCTACCTACCATTGACAATGTTTTGCTTATTGATGACTTGAAACATAATTTGCTAAGTGTTTCTCAATTATGCTTGTTTTCTTTTTGTGCTCTTTCTAACTTGAAACATAATTTGCTTATTGTTGATTGGCTTGTTGACTATTCCATCAAGAGATAAGGTGTTTAAATGCTTCAGTCGAGTATTACAGCCATAGTCGACTAATACACATTCTCTTCTACCTTTGAGATTTCTTCATGATGACGTTTCTCCACCGTGATGGTTTTTGTATCTAGCCAAGACCAACATTTCATATTATTTGTATTTGCTTGCTACTTGAGACTATTTGTGTTTGATGACTTGCTTCTCTATTTAATGTGATTGCGATATTTCATCTATTGTTGGTTTGTATTAGTTGTTTTGATTATGACAAAAAGGGGGAGAAGAAAGAGAAATTGGATATTCTTTAGTTAATTGATTAAGGGGGAGTATGTGATAATTGTCTTTAATTTAAGTCTATCATGATTTCAAATTACTTTTATGAATTTGATCTTACAAGGTTATTAAATTCAATGCTTTTTATGATTGAGGGGGAGACTTCTAACCAAAATGACAAGGTATAAAAACCATGATCAATGTTTCTTTGTTTTCATTTCTTAAACAATTTCTAAGTGTTTTGTCATTATCAAAAAGGGGGAGATTGTTGGACTAATGGTGGTTGACAAATTAAATCCCACTTATGTTTTGATAATAATAAAATGTATAGAATTGGTTAAGAAATTGTTTCAGGTATTTTGGGATTGATATTCAATAAAAGAATTGTGCAAATCAAGATAGCATTAATCTTTGATGGGAAAGAGATTAATCATTATGGAATCAAGATGGAAATTACCTTAAATGTGCAAGAGATATTTAAGGATGAAGATTATGGATAAGGAACTTCAAAGATATGTATCCCAACAGTTAAAGATCAAGATTTCATGCAATATAATCGTTGAAGCCAACATAAGTCGACTAGCACATCATAAGTCGACTTATATATCAAGTGAGAACAACATAAGTCGACTAGAACATCATAAGTCGACTTATATATGAAGATATGTCAACACAAGTTGACTAATAGTCCATAAGTCGACTTATCGAATGACACAAGTCGACTTACACAGCATAAGTCGACTTATTGAAGAGCGGAGATGAAATTTTACGTAAGTCGTTCACACAAGTCGACTTATACACTCGACAAGTCGACTTATGAGTACAGCGAACAGACTCTAATGTTTCAATTAGCCACAAATGGAAAGGAGGATATTAAGGAACGATCATATCAATTATACAACGGCTAGAAAGGCTTCTAACAGCTATTTTTTTCAAGTATAAGAGTGGATGATTGATGAAGAATGGATGTGTTGGGACCCGATCCGGGAACCGGATCCCAACCGGAAAACGAAGAACGAAGGGAACGGAATCGAATGGAGACGATAATTTCGTATCGAAATTTCGAATCAGAATACAAAGCATAATAATCGAAAGCGAAGCGCATAAACAGAAATTTCGCATCGAAAATTCGAATCGGAAACAATATGGAGAATTACAATTCGATACAAATAACAGAATGCGAATCGAATCAAAGAACAAAGGTGAACTGAAAGCAAATCGAATCATAAAGCAACATACAAAGCGAAGTGGATACTTAACAAATGTCCGACATCCGAGCATAAGTTATCTACAGAAAGCGTCGCGTTGGAGATCTAAACTAAGACATATTCCAAAATCCGGTATGAATTTTTTTTTCTTATTCTCATCTCTTACATCAATCACATCCATATAATTTCCCATAGGAAATTCAATCTTAAACCCAAAACTTAGCAATCATACAAAATCTTATACAAATCCATACGAATCTCAAATTACACTTTATTCTCATTTTATCGAAATTTCGGCAGCATAATGGCTGCATTTATCCTAACCCAAACCTGCAAAGGTAAAGAAATACACTTCTAAAAGCCAAACAGATCTTAGAATCATCGGACTCTCCCGTCCGGAATCCAAACACCAGCAAAACGCAAACCTAAATCTAATACTTCCATAATTCTCAATTCAATACCAAACTCATATACAAATTTCCAAATCATATACAATGTCTTACTCTCAAACATTCAGTCATAATCTTCATACATTCTGAAAAACATCATAATCACTTAATGGAAATTCAAGCCATATACAAAATATTCCAAATCTCAATATTTACATAACAATACAAACGATGCAAAACGGACCCAAAGTCTTCACATTCTTTCATCCGATCTCCCTTCAAACACGGAGATGGGGATGAAAAGGGGAGGGGGTGAGCTCGAAAGCTCGTGGATAACACATTTATAAATCGATAAATAAGCGGAAATCATTTTTCACAAGCTTTTTGCCAAAAGGACTAATTTTTCAAACTTTATAATTTTCAACCAATTTCCTCAAACCTTTTTTTCATATTTTCAAACTTTTCCTCAAACCCTTTTCATATTTTCAAACTTTTCATAATAATCTCACTTTTTCTCATTTTTTTTTCAAACTTCTCGAATTTTTCATAAATATGAATGCAACATTCAGAAACAAAATTGAAAACACATAACATATCAGAATGGTCTGGTTCGGTCCGAAGCGAGCGCATCGCACATTCCCGCATAACGGTCCATGCGATCGTGAGCGAACGCATTATACTTTCCGCATGGCGTCCGGTGTAGTCGTGAGGGAGTCCAAAATCGGAGCTCCGTGCCACTAGCGGGCAGCCGGGCGAAGGCTATACAAATAGAGACAACGCTGACTCACCAAAGGACCTAACCAAACCCACATAACACGTAAACGAAAACAAAGATTCGAATTGCCCGAAGGCACTTTTCAAAATCTTACTTTTCAAACTTTTCATACTGGACACAATCACATATTCACACGGCTCACATATCACATTAATAAACATATTCAATTTCAATTCAGCAATTTAATCACGTATAGATCAAAATCAGAGCAATGAATGCAAGTTATTTCTTTAAAACAACATTTACATAAAGCACATTTTCAAATTTGTCAAATCATTCACAAGCTAAGCATTTCTTCAATCTTGCATTTTCAAAAAAAACATTCAGAAATCATAATTTCAAACATTTACAAAAACAATAATTTAACAAAAATTCACATTTTTGCTTTCTTTAATTTTTGAAAATTCGTATTAAGCTTACAGATCAAAATATAAATATGCTACCCACCTCGAATTAATGCCAGAAGCTTGTCCAAATCGTCAATTCTCCAAATTCCTCCTTTTTTCTTTAACTTAAAAATTTCCTAAGCCATAAATATCCAAATTAATCATCATAATATGCAAAATTCTCAAACTTAACTATAGGAAATTCATAAGCACCATATTTTCAAGCTTTCTAAAACCAGAATTTCTAAAAGCCCCAAAGTCCAAATTTGACCTAAACCGAACTAGTCAAATTCAATATCATAAATCACTTACTTACTCAAATTAAACTTAGAAAACACCAATTCCATATAAATTCAAGCTATTTCAATCTCCAATTTTGAAAATTTGCCTAAACCAATACACTCAAATCCAATCTCATAAAACATAATTTCTTCAAAATTGATTCCATATTTCATCAATTCATGCTATTATTGATGATTCTACACCTTTAATTCACAAAATTTGGGAAAACCCCCAAATCTCTAATTTGGCCTAAACCCCCAATTCATAATTTTTCAAATTAAACTTCACCTAAAGCATAAACATCAAAATTGACTTAGGATATCTCAAATTCATCATTAATCCAAGCAATCTAAACCGTCAATTTCACAAAACCCTAATTCTCAAAATTTGACATAACCCCACTTTCAAATTAATCCAAAATTAAGCATCATCTAAACAAAATCTCTAAAATTAACTTCATAAAACTCAAATCCATAACAATATCAAGCTAAAACAACCAACAAAATTCATCAAAATTCAAAACTCAATTTTCTCTCTTACCTTCTCTCTCTAGATTTGGATTTTAAGCTCCAAAGACAAGCTTTCCTTTTCTTGCTTCATCCAAACAATGGAGGAGAGGCTTGGAGATGAGAGAATCGTGTACAACTATGAGAGAAGCTTGGGAAATCTCACTTTTCTTAAGAAAATTTCACTCCTCTCATCTCTCTACACAACACCGTCGAACATCACTCCCCAAAATCCTCTAATATATTCATGTCTTTAACTTTTAAAGACATTAAAGACTTAAGGATGGGAGGAGTCCACGTGGATGGCACTAAACCATGAAATATCAAAGTAAAAAGAACATTTGACTTAGTCAATCCTCTCATGCTTATCATCAACGTGTTCTACTCTTTATTCTCTTCTTTCATTATCTAGATTCTTCCATACACGACAACTCATCCCATTGCTTGATGCCATGTCATTTAAAATTTGATTAAAAGACCAAAATGCCCTTGACTTGTTACTTTATTCTATTTTCACTTGCGGGTTTGATTCGCACTATCAATTTAAAGGAATTTGTCAAAACTTCCTTCTTGAAAAATGTTCCTCTCAATCACACGAATCCAACGCCGTTGACCGCGCTCAATTCGGATCACTAAACCAAAAGTTATACGCAAAACAGTTCGGGTATATCCATATTCTAACACATTTTCCATGAACGATTATTTCCGTCCAAAAATTCATATTCTTAATCCCAGAATTGCAATTCAATGTCTTTATAACAATTATAGCCTTATGTCTCTAGTTTAATTCAAAATAAGAATCGTCTCATTTCGATTCCCAGATCAAAAGTTATGCTCAAAATACTCTCAGGTGTTCCTAATCCAAAAATTTCACCCTAACCCGAACTTAAATTCAGAAATTAAAAGTCTTAGGGGCAAAATTCACATTTCATGTCTTCATATGATTTGTAGCCCTTTGTCTTATCTTTATTTCGCCTCAAGAATCACTTCAATCGGATCTTTGTAAATCCCGAATTTCACAAAACACTGAACTATGCTCGAAAAATTTTCCGACTCACTTTGATTAAATTAATCACCATTAATTTAATCTCAAAAATTCACAAATTTCTATGAGGATGTAGATAATTGTCTTAGGAATCCAACGCCGCAAGAATCAACTCAATCGGATGTCGGACGGAAAAGATATGAGCAAAATAGTGGATAAAGGTCGAATTGGAGGAGGAAGCAAGAACACTAAAGGAGCAAAACGGCGTCGTATTAGGGCGAGGTCACCCTGGTGACGCGTCGCCCTGATGACGCGAGCCAAACGCTCGCCGTCACCCTGGTGACGCGTCGCCCTAGCAACGAGGGTGATACATTTTTCCTTTTTTTTTCACATAAAACTTTCAAAATTTATAACTCTTAATCCCGAACTCCGATTTTAACAAACTTAGTCTCTATAGAAAGCTTGAGGGAAGCTCTAAATCTTCCAAGAAGGACATAAAACTCAATTTGACTCCTACGGGAGTCCATTTTCCGGTAAAAGATACTATCCTCTAATAATCATGCTAAAACCACAATATAAACTTGTAAAAATCAAAACTTATTATTCCGAGATCGAAAAATTGCATACTTTATATCAAAATAAAGATCAAAACAAACCCTTCAATTTTCATGAAGAACATCAAAGCTCAATTAACCTCTAACTAGGTTAATTTCTCAGTCAAAGTTTCAACCATAATAAAAGTCAAACTCGATCAAACATAAACTTTGACTGATCATAACTTTCACTCCCGATATCGAAATATTGCAAACTTTATGTCTACAGAAAGCTCTTAACATAATCTACAAGTTTCATGTAGATCATTTTCTCAAATTTTGCCTAAATCAAAAGTCAACTTCCAAAGGCCAAAAAGTCAACTATTTCACAATTTTTCATATTTTCACTCTTTCTCTTTTTAGTCATGATTTTCAACTTAATTTCAATCAACTCATACACTTTATCATTCATATTACTAAGTCAAACTGTCATTCAAGGTTCGGGGTCCAACAGGATGGATGCTCCATAAGCGAAAATACTCTTCTATTACTCCAAAATTGCACATTATTGCTCGTATCTTGTTACATCATTGTATTGAGCTTTGTTCTTCAATCTTTATCTTATTTCTCTTACAATTTGAGTGACTAGTGAAAGGTCATGTGTGAGGTAGCTTAAGCCGAAAATCAAGTGATGTTGGTAGGATTTGTGCTGAAAGACAAATCATTTGTAAAGGTAGCTTGAGCCGAAAATCAAGTGGTGTTGGTAGGATTTGTGCCGGAAGACAAATCAAGTGTAAAGGTAGCTTGAGCCGGAAATCAAGCGGTATTGTAAGAGTTCACACTGAACTACAAAGTGTGTAATAAAGTGGTTTGCAAAATCCTAAGTGGGAGCTTAGGTAGAGGACGTAAGTCTTAGCACTGAACCTCTATAAAAATAGTGTTTGCTCTTCTTCCCTACTCTTTTATATTTAGATTTGATTAAATTATTTTTGTGTGAATTAACTTCTGATTTTATTGTAGAAAATTACAAAAAGCTTAAAGATCTATTCAACCCCCTTTCTAGATCGCTTACACTTAATAATATTCGATCATCTACAAAACATAAACTTATTAGTGAAGACAACTTACATTTGGTATGGTACTTGAATTTTAGGGTTGAAGAGATTCTATGTTTCAGCTTTAGGGTAAGAACTTCCATGTATATTAGAAATAGGTAAAGGGGAAGAGGATCTCCTTATCTAATTCCTCATTTGCCTTTGAATATCTCAGTTGGACTCTCATTGATCATAATCCTAAAGGAAACTGCATTGATGCACTCTTAAATCCATTTGATAAAAATCTGGGGGAAATCAATAACTTTCATAGTCTGAACTATAAAGCTCCAACTGACATTATCAAAAGCTTTTTGAAGATCCACTTTTATAGTGTAGTTTTGAGGAGAGTTGCCTCTTATGTACCCTTTTAGAAGCTCCTGCAAAATTAGAATATTATCATATTATCACTAATATTCTGTTTATTTTAAAAGGCTCCTTGTTTCTCATTGATGATGAAGTGCAGCACAAATTTCAGTATATTGGTTAAGATTTTAACAATAATCTTATAAATGAAATTAACGTAGGAAATAGATCTAAATTCGCTCCTTATTGTAGGGTTATGAATTTTTGGAATCAAACACAAGAAGGTCTTATTAATCTCTTTGAGCAGGATTCCATTTTTGAAGAACTCATGCACAACTTCTTCATGAATCTTCCTATTTTATCCCATGTTTTTTGATAGAAAAACCATTCAAACCATATAGACCTAGAGCCTTCGAACCATTCATTTTAAACACCACTGCCTCTATCCCTTGATTAGTGACCTGCTTGTTTAGAAAGTTAGCTTAATCTTTGGGAATTTTAGCAGAAATAAATGTCCTGAGGTCTTTACAGCAAATGCTAGCATTCCCTTTAGTTTCTAGAAACTTTTGGAAGTATGTCATAACATGTTGGCCCTTGAATTTTTTTCTTGATGAATAAGCATGATTTAAATAATTTTTGAGGTTTTGATGGATTTAAATTTTCAAGTTAATTATTATGTCAAAGTTAGTAGGATTTATTGAATGGGTAAGTGGAATTAAAGTGTTAAGGTTATAAGAATGTTTAAGGGTGTTTTTGGAAAGACACTTAAGGATAAAGAACATAAGGTATATAAGGAAGGGTAAAATGGACATTGCACATTCATTAAGGGTAGGATTGGAAGAGAAAAATGTGGTCTTACAGTTAAGAGAAGGAGAAAACGGGAATCGGGAGAGAAGAAGAGAAATAAGAAAGAGAAAGAAGAGAGATTTCAGTGGTTGAGAGAAAAGAAGAGAAAACAAGTTAGGTTTTTAATTTTCTTGGCCTTCAAGAGAGATTTTGAGGTTGTTCAAGAAGGGAAAAAGGTAGAGGAAGAGAAGAGCTTCCATTTGAGCCAAAGATCTCGTCATTTGGTGAAGAATCAAGGAAATCAAGAAAGACAAGAGAAGCAAGAGTAGAGACATTTTGAGCAAGCCTATAAGTAAGGAAATCAAGGTAGGTACATGTTTATAATAGAGTAAATAAGCCACCACATGTTTTCTTTGAATCAATAAAGTTTATGATTTCAATTGCAATATAAGTGTTGCATCTATCGCTTTTTGAATGAATTGAAAATCTACTAAATGTTTGATATATGAATTGTGTTGATATGTGAAAAGTTTTAGAAATTAAATTTTTGTGAAAAGATACATTTTTATAGAATCATGTTTTCAGAAATATTTTCGAAATATCTCATGTCTATGAAAAGTCAAGATTTAGAAAAGTGCCATTTTGGGCAATATGTTTACAAGTATATGAAATCACGTTTTCAAGAATGTGTCATTTAGGCAAATGGTTTTCAATTCATGAATTACATGTTATATGAGTTTGGTGTAATCTATTCAAAAATGTCACATGTATGTTGATCAAGTTAAAGGCATCTCCCGCTTGCTTGCTAGTGGCATGGAGCTCCTTCATGAACTCCCTTAAGTTTACGCCTAAGAAAAACCACTATGTGGGATTGTGATAGTGCCTCAAGTTTATGACTACAAAGGACCATTATGTGAAAATGTGTAGTTCATCATGTTCATGGATTTACCCAAACCATTTTGATGTGCTTATGTACTTATAATATGTGAACAAGTTTGATGCATTCATGTTTTATGGTTTGTAAATTTGACTCCACGATAAGAATTTGAGAAACATATGTTTTATGGACTCAAAGAGAATTTTCTCTGACAAGTAAATGTTTTCAAAGGTTTTGCTTGTTTTCGTTATAAACTATTACCCACGAGCTTTCAAGACCACATTTTTCTCTTCCAATCCTACCCTTAATGAATGTGCAAACAAGTTAAGAGAAGGAGAAAACGGGAATCGGGAGAGAAGAAGAGAAATAAGAAAGAGAAAGAAGAGAGATTTCAGTGGTTGAGAGAAAAGAAGAGAAAACAAGTTAGGTTTTTAATTTTCTTGGCCTTCAAGAGAGATTTTGAGGTTGTTCAAGAAGGGAAAAAGGTAGAGGAAGAGAAGAGCTTCCATTTGAGCCAAAGATCTCGTCATTTGGTGAAGAATCAAGGAAATCAAGAAAGACAAGAGAAGCAAGAGTAGAGACATTTTGAGCAAGCCTATAAGTAAGGAAATCAAGGTAGGTACATGTTTATAATAGAGTAAATAAGCCACCACATGTTTTCTTTGAATCAATAAAGTTTATGATTTCAATTGCAATATAAGTGTTGCATCTATCGCTTTTTGAATGAATTGAAAATCTACTAAATGTTTGATATATGAATTGTGTTGATATGTGAAAAGTTTTAGAAATTAAATTTTTGTGAAAAGATACATTTTATAGAATCATGTTTTCGAAATATTTTGAAATATCTCATGTCTATGAAAAGTCAAGATTTAGAAAAGTGCCATTTGGGCAATATGTTTACAAGTATATGAAATCACGTTTTCAAGAATGTGTCATTTAGGCAAATGGTTTTCAATTCATGAATTACATGTTATATGAGTTTGGTGTAATCTATTCAAAAATGTCACATGTATGTTGATCAAGTTAAAGGCATCTCCCGCTTGCTTGCTAGTGGCATGGAGCTCCTTCATGAACTCCCTTAAGTTTACGCCTAAGAAAAACCACTATGTGGGATTGTGATAGTGCCTCAAGTTTATGACTACAAAGGACCATTATGTGAAAATGTGTAGTTCATCATGTTCATGGATTTACCCAAACCATTTTGATGTGCTTATGTACTTATAATATGTGAACAAGTTTGATGCATTCATGTTTTATGGTTTGTAAATTTGACTCCACGATAAGAATTTGAGAAACATATGTTTTATGGACTCAAAGAGAATTTTCTGCGACAAGTAAATGTTTTCAAAGGTTTTGCTTGTTTTTCGTTATAAACTATTACCCACGAGCTTTCAAGACCACATTTTTCTCTTCCAATCCTACCCTTAATGAATGTGCAAACAAGTTAAGAGAAGGAGAAAACGGGAATCGGGAGAGAAGAAGAGAAATAAGAAAGAGAAAGAAGAGAGATTTCAGTGGTTGAGAGAAAAGAAGAGAAAACAAGTTAGGTTTTTAATTTTCTTGGCCTTCAAGAGAGATTTTGAGGTTGTTCAAGAAGGGAAAAAGGTAGAGGAAGAGAAGAGCTTCCATTTGAGCCAAAGATCTCGTCATTTGGTGAAGAATCAAGGAAATCAAGAAAGACAAGAGAAGCAAGAGTAGAGACATTTTGAGCAAGCCTATAAGTAAGGAAATCAAGGTAGGTACATGTTTATAATAGAGTAAATAAGCCACCACATGTTTTCTTTGAATCAATAAAGTTTATGATTTCAATTGCAATATAAGTGTTGCATCTATCGCTTTTTGAATGAATTGAAAATCTACTAAATGTTTGATATATGAATTGTGTTGATATGTGAAAAGTTTTAGAAATTAAATTTTTGTGAAAAGATACATTTTTATAGAATCATGTTTTCAGAAATATTTTCGAAATATCTCATGTCTATGAAAAGTCAAGATTTAGAAAAGTGCCATTTTGGGCAATATGTTTACAAGTATATGAAATCACGTTTTCAAGAATGTGTCATTTAGGCAAATGGTTTTCAATTCATGAATTACATGTTATATGAGTTTGGTGTAATCTATTCAAAAATGTCACATGTATGTTGATCAAGTTAAAGGCATCTCCGCATTTGCTTGCTAGTGGCATGGAGCTCCTTCATGAACTCCCTTAAGTTTACGCCTAAGAAAAACCACTATGTGGGATTGTGATAGTGCCTCAAGTTTATGACTACAAAGGACCATTATGTGAAAATGTGTAGTTCATCATGTTCATGGATTTACCCAAACCATTTTGATGTGCTTATGTACTTATAATATGTGAACAAGTTTGATGCATTCATGTTTTATGGTTTGTAAATTTGACTCCACGATAAGAATTTGAGAAACATATGTTTTATGGACTCAAAGAGAATTTTCTGCGACAAGTAAATGTTTTCAAAGGTTTTGCTTGTTTTTCGTTATAAACTATTACCCACGAGCTTTCAAGCTCACACCCTCCCCCCCCCCCCCCCCCCCCCCTTTTATCCCATCTTTAGGTGATAGCTAAGAGACCAAGTGATCAAGAGCCTAAGGGCATTTCTCCAAATTTGTTTATTTTGTAGTTTGAGTTGATTTTAGGAAAGTTAGAAGTTAGTTTGTTCAATGACCCTTTTGTAATTTGAGATTTTAAGACGATGATGTAATGTAGCTTGGAATGTCATTAAAGTTTTGTAAAATTTTATTCTTTTGATGTTAATGAAATGTGAATAGTGCATGGATGATGTGAGTTGAAATTAGATATATGTGAAAAAGTAATCAACTTGAGTTGATGATTTTGGAACATAAATTGTTGATATATATATATATATATAGGCATAAGTGAGATGTCACGGAAGGGAAGATAGAAATTATAACTGATCAGATATAGTTGAAGATGATGAGAAAAATGAGTTGAGATTTGAGAGTTTAATGAAATTATTTTGGTAGCTGAATGGTTATGCTCAGGACATTCCAAGTTTGCACTATGCAAAATTTCAAGTCTTCCATAAGAGAAAGAAATTCGTGTTATGATTTTAGGGCAAAATCTGGATTAATCTAGGATGAATTTGACAAGTTGTCTTCATGGAAGTTGTAGCTTGTCTTTTTAGCTTTATAATGCTATAAAGTATTAAATTTTTGGATATCAAAGTCAAAAGCTATGGTCTTTATAAATGGTGATGCTCAAGAGTATAGGACTTATCGTCTAGTGATGACATGTTGTTTGGTGAGGACATATTGTCTGGTGAAGACATATTATCTAATGAAGAGGTATCATCTGGTGAGGACGTCTCATCTGGTGAGGACGCTTCGTCTGGTGAGGACGTATTGTTTGCTGTGAAGGCTTCGTTTACTGAGGACGCTTCGTCTAGTGAGGATGCTTCGTCTGGTGATGATGTCATATCGTCTAGTAGACTGTTCATCTGATCCTATTATCTAGTCCCATTTTAGCCCTGTAGATTATCTAATTTGTCTTCAAGGCCTTCATGAAAATTTTAGATATTGAAGTCCTCTTTCGAACCATCCAAAGAACACATCAATCCAAGTTCTCTAAAGAAAGTTATGGCCATTTTTTTCAATTTATCTAACCCTTCACCTGGGTTCATCTGATCCTATCTTCTGGTCCCACTTTTGACCCTGCAGATGATACAATTTATCTTCAAGATCTCATGAAAGTTGTAGATCTTGAAGTTCTATTTCAAACTAACCAAAGAACACCTTAATCTGATGTCTCTAGAGAAAGCTATGCTAATTGCAAGATATCTTCTGTGTACTGTTCATAACCTTCTTCTGATCACTGTTCATCTTGCATCGTCTAGTCCAATTATGATCCTTTAGATGATAAAATCTCACTTCAATGTCTTCATGAAAGATGTGGATATTGAAGTCCTCTTTCTAATCCTTTAAGAATGACCTTGATTTGATATACCTATAGCAAGTTAAGCCATTGTCCTGAACCAGGTTCATTATGATTGAGGACGAAACCTTGTTTGATTCATTCGGCCCAATCTTTGTTATCCGACCTCTAAAAAAATTGATCCTCGAGACAATAGATTCCTTGGAAAAAGGTTTTGATTAAAGGAAAGTAAAGGAATCTATTGGAATAGTATGAACTAATGTTATTTTATTGAATATGCTTTAGAATTTTGAATATAATTGGATCTATAAGGTTCCAACCGAGATGATTTCCAATGTGGAGTAAACTAGATACATAGGTTTACAAATTATATGAAGAGGTCAAATTCTAATTTAGCCTCTAAGATGTTCAATATCTAGATGGAAGTTGAGTATAGAATATTTGCTTCAGTATAAGAATGATTCGAAAAATAGGGCCCGACACTTACGATATCAAAGAATGAAAATGAGCCGAGGATGACTAATGAGGGTTAATTGGAATAACCATACATGGTAACAAGCGCAAGCACACATTTTGGGACATCCCAGTTGGGCTCCAAAATCGGGGTCCAACAATTGTGGTATTAGAGCAAGAGTTGAGTTTCGGAACTGGTGCCCAACAGTTGTGGTATCAGAGCTCAGAAATGAGATCTTACATAGGCATTTTTGAAAATATGTATCAAGTTATATGTATTTTGACATGTTTTAGCATGCAACAACAATTGATCCTTAGTCAAGACGTATACCTATAAGTTACACGCATAAGTAATTGTTAAGATTTTGACCTGATAGAAATAATAAGAAGAGAATAATGATCTGACAGAAAGTGAGAAAAATGATGCTCTTCTATGATATAAGAAAATGAAAGTTGCGGATAATTAAAAATGAGAAATAGTACCTGGATAAATATGACAGATAATGAGTCAATGTATTTGTATTGGTGGAATTGAATATGACATCAATATTGTATTGTGAAGGTGTACCCTGAATGTGATATGGATGTGAATATATTAGAATGGATTGTTTGAGGAAAATAGGGAGACAAGTAGAAATGATGAGATTAAAGTGTACAAGTAGAATGTAAGGAAAACATAAATTGTTATGATCTTAAGAAGATGAAATTGAAACCGAAGTGGTTGTTTGATAAATGTGATAAGTACGATCCACCATAAGAATGTGTTAGTGAAATTGAGATCAGAATTTCATGATAATTATACATCTATAATTTTGAATCAATGGCGAATATGCATATGTAAGATGCAATAAGGATAATTGGAAGATAAGATGAATGATAGAGACATATATAGAAGTTTAAAAGGTTAAGTTGAATTGTTATTATGAGTACATATCTGATAATGGGATCACCATAACAAGTGAGAATATTTAGCACATATGTATTATATGTGTGGAGATGATATAGGAAGCAACCTATGACTTATTGGATATTTGTTAGTCAGAGTTCCCATTGTTTAAAGTCTAAGAGGAACTAGAATAATGCATGAAAGTGCTTATAATGATCAATCGGGGATAGATTGAGATTGTTGATGATGTTATAAGGAGTAATGAATTTGAAGATAAAGAGAAGAATATCATCTAGGATCAATGGAGATCAAAGTATCAATCGTGTAAGATATAAATTTGTGAATTGATGAAGATAATAATATGTGGACAAAATGGGATGATTTAATGATGCACATCTAAGCATATGTGATAGTAATTATGTCTACTACTCCATTGAGTTTTGGTGATTAGAATATTATGACCTTGTAAGAACGATAAAAATTGGTCCTCTTGAGGTATTAAGGATAGCTCATAAAGTGATGATGATAATAGATGATTGATAAACATTACATGAATAGTATATATGATAGTAGCAAGAAATCTTCTTTCGAAAAAGAATTTTATTAAATTAGATTAAGCAGATCAAATAGTTATGTTAAGAATGATCAATGGAAGAAAAAATCGAAAATGAATACGTAATTATTCAAAAGTAAATATTGGAGTCATATCCCTAGTGGAAACTCAAGCATAAGAGCTAGAGTATGCTACTGCAAATGTATGTATTTTATTTGATGTAAAATATCCAACTACATGAGTGGATTTTTGGTAACACCATTGCTAATGTGAGAAGAATTTAGAGCCACAGTATATTCTATGCGAATATGCACATGAGATATACATTAGGTTTTGGATAAATGTGTTACTCACACAGAAAGTTAAATTTGCAAATAATTGAAATGTGTGGAGAAACTAGTATGAATAAGCAAACATTAGAAAAATTCAATGTGAAATTTAGAGGAAATCGAATGAATTAAGAAAATCATTCGAGAAAGGAAGTCAATTGGGAAATTGAAAATAACGTGAGACAATGATATCTCATTGAGGAATTAGTTATTTAAGAAATTATGAGAACTAATCATGGGCATATGGAGTGTGATAATAATTGTTTGAGATAAAAATTGCCCTGACAGTAATATGGTATTGAAGATTAAAGCAATCCAAGCAAAATTTGATGATATATTAAATATATTCAAAAAGTTGAGAAGAATAGTTTAAATACGTGAAGATATGAGTAATGAAAGTAAAAGAATTTTGAGGAATTAAATTGGTATTAATTATATCATATGGATTTGAAGATTTTATAGTATACAATGATGTTGTATAAAAGATTTGGATAAAATCCAATGTAACATAATAAAGTGATTTCATATATGTGGAGACAACTAAAGTCATATGAGTTGACTATTCGATACATGATTTAGAGCTGTTATACTAATGATTGTTTTGAAAGTTTGGAGAC
Source organism: Erythroxylum novogranatense (assembly GCA_029891385.1). Classification (NCBI taxonomy): domain Eukaryota; kingdom Viridiplantae; phylum Streptophyta; class Magnoliopsida; order Malpighiales; family Erythroxylaceae; genus Erythroxylum; species Erythroxylum novogranatense. Next base: position 14,174,947 of record CM057225.1, on the reverse strand, counting down.
AGCATATATATATAGGAACATCTTGGATCTATATATATACGTGTATAGATCATTAAAGTTTGAAGTAATTATTGAATTGAGAGAATTGAACATGAGATTGATACAATGGATATAAGTACTGAAAGACTATGATGGTACAAATGAGTATTTCCCAATAAAGTTAGTGTTGTATCTAATGCATTAAACAGAAATCCTCATAGTAGTGAAGCACGAATTCGATATTGAGGTTATCAGATCTAGTGCAAAAAGGGAGCATAAAATGTGGAGTTGAATTTTGAGCAAATCAAAGTACAAATTGCTATAGAATTGAAGATCAGTTTCACATGAAAAATTAACCAAGCCCAAATTAAGGATTCAGAAATCATAAATCTTATTGAGAGATTGAAAATAAATCTGAATTTTGGGATCGAATAGGAAGAATGATACATTGTGATTGAAATAAGAAGTATATGTACCGATAAAGATGATTGAGCAAAGCGATTGTTAGAAAAGTACAAATGGTAACGTAAGTTATACATCCTAGTAGAAATACATCGGGATATCATTTAGCAACTAAGAATGTCGAATCAAGTGAGTGAATGTTTAAATTGTCGATGGTCTTAACTGTCAAAGATATGCTTAAGGCTTATGTTTTGAAGTTCATAGGAACATGAGATCCATGTATAGTTCTATTTGACTTCAAGCATCACAATCATTATCATGGTGATTTCATTGGAATACTGTATGAGGAGTTAGATGACAAAAAAAGTCATCCACCTCTTTATTCGAATGAATAGGGTCAAGGATGGTCGAAAACAAGAATTGATGGAGGATGTTATTGATAGGTGAAATTGATCAATATTAGAACTTAAGTGATTCAAGAAGGATGAATGAGTTAGGTGGATCAACACCCAGGGTATGGAATATAGTTAGATAGACATAAGAGTTAAATGTATTGACACTATAGTGATGTGAATTATTAAGTGAAAGATAAATTATCTCTGAGAGTATCACCGTGTCAAGGTATGCTCAGGCTAGGAAAAAGGATTAACTAAGCCTGACATGAATAGGTTTGTATGAAATAGTTATGAGAAGTGTTACTGATGAAAGATGTCTTAGATTCATAAGAATGTCACGTACACATTGACCAAGTTAAAGGCTTCTCCTGCCTACCCGCTAGTGGTACGGAACTCTTTCATTGACTCCCTCAAGTTTATGCCTATGCAAAACTACTATGTGGGATTGCGATAGTGCCTCAAGTTTACGACTATGCAGGACCATTATGTGAAAATGTATAGTTCATTATGTTTATAGATTTTTCCAAACCATTCTGATGCGTTTATGATCTGTGAACAAGTTTGATGCATTCATGTTTTATAGTTTGTAAATTTGACTACACGATAAGAATTCGAGAAACATATGTTTTATGAACTCAAAAAGAATTTTCTGCGACAAGTAAATGTTTTCAAAGATTTTGCTTGTTTTCCGTTATAAATTGTTACCCACGAGGTTTCAAGCTTACCCCTCCCCCCTTTTATCCCATCTTTAGGTGATAGCTAACAGACCAAGTGATCAAGAGCCTAAGGGCATTTATCCAAATTTGTTTATTTTGTAGTTTGAGTTGATTTTGGGAAAGCATGAAGTTTGTTTGTTCAAGGATCCTTTTGTAATTTGAGATTTTGAGACGATAATATAATGTGGCTTAGAATGCCATTAAAGATTTATAAAATTTTATTCTTTTGATGTTAATGAAATGTGAATGGTGCATGGATGATGTAAGTTGAAATTAAATATACGTAAAGAAATAATCAACTTGAGTTGATGATTTTGGAACATAAATCGTTAATATATATATATATGTATGTATGTAGGCATAAGTGAGATGTCACGGAAAGGAAGATAAAAATTATAATTGATCAGATGTAGTTGAATGTGATGAGACAAATGAGTTGAGATTTGAGAGTTTAATGAAATTATTTTGGTAGCTGAATGGTTATGCTCAGGATATTCCAAGTTTGCACCGTACAAAATTTCAAGTCTTTCATAAGGGAAAGAAATTTGTGTTCTGACTTTAGGGCAAAATCTGGATTAAACTAGTATGAATTTGATAAGTTGTCTTCATGGAAGTTGTAGCTTGTCTTCCTAGCTTTCCAACGCTATAAAATATGAAATTTTTGGATATCGGAGTCAAAAGCTATGGTCTTTATAAGTGGAGATGCTCAGGAGTATAGGACGTATTATCTAGTGAGGAAGCATCATCTGATGAGGACGTATCGTCTGGTGAGGACGTGTCATCTGGTGAGGATGTATCATCTGGTGTGAACGTTTTGCTTAGTGTGGACACTTCGTCTGGTGAAGATTTATCGTTAGGTGAGGATGCTTTGTCTGGTGAGCATGTATTGTCTAGTGAGGAAGCTTCGTTTGGTGAGGATGCTTCGTCTAGTGATGACGTATCATTTGGTGAAATCATATCGTCTGGTGATGACATCATATCGTCTGGTGCATTGTTCATCTGATCCTATCATCTGGTCCCATTTTGTCCCTATAAATAATCGAATTGTCTTCAAAGTCTTCATGAAAGTTGTAGCTATTGAAATCCTCTTTCGAACCATCTAAAGAACACCTTAGTCCGAGTTCTCTAAAAAAAGTTATGGCCATTTTTTTAAATTAGTCTAACCCTTCATCTGGGTTCATATAAACCTATCGTCTGGTCCCACTTTTGACCCTGTAGATGATAGAATTTGTCTTCAAGGTCTTCATGAAGGTTGTAAATCTTGAAGTCCTCTTTCAAACTAACTAAAGAACACCTTAATATAATGTCTCTACAGAAAGCTATGCAAATTGCAAGATATCTTCTGTGTACTGTTCATAACCTTCTTCTGATCACTGTTCATCTTATATCATCTGGTTCATTTATGATCCTTTAGATGACAAAATATCACTTCAATGTCTTAATGAAAGATGTAAATATTGAAGTCCTCTTTCTAACCCTTTAAGAATGAACTTGATCTGATATCCCTAAAACAAGTTATACTATTGTCCCAAACCAAGTTCGTTATGATTGAGGACGGAACCTTGTTTGATTCCTTCGACCCAATCTTTGTTATCCGACCTCTAAATGAAGTGATCCTTAAGACAATAGATTCCTCACACATTATGCTATCTCTCCACAAAAATTAGCAGCATTCGGAATTGATTGGAAAAAGGTTTAAAGGAAAGTAAAGGAAGCTATTGGAATAGTATGAACTGATGTTATTTTACTGAACATGCTTCGGCATTTTGAATATATTTGGATCTGTAGGGTTCCAACCAAGATGATTTTCAATGTGGGGTAAACTAGAGACATAGGTTTACAAATTATATGAAGAGGTTGAATTCTAATTCAACCTCTAAGATGTTCAATATCTAGATAGAAGTTGAGTATAGAATATTTGCTTCAGTATAAGAATGATTCGAAAAATAGGACCCGACACTTATGGTATCAAAGAATAAAGATAAATCGAGGATGAATAATGAGGGTTAATTGGAACAACCATACATGGTAACAAGCGCAAACACACGTTTTAGGACATATCAGTTGGGTTCTAGAATCAGAGCAAGAGTTGGGTTCCAGAACCGGTGCCCAACATAACATCCTTACAATCTCAGTTTGCTTATATATGAACTCCCCTTATTCAACTTTAATCGAAGTGATCCTATTAATATTCCTTCTTGCTGACACTGTATTGAAGAAAAACTTGGTGCATCTGCCCCTGTCTTTAATCCAATTAATTATAGATCTCTATCTTAATAATGAACAATGGTTATCCACTGCTTGTATATAATTCTTCAATGTTTCCATATCCTCCTTTGTAATAATCTCATCAGTCGAGTAATCAGCTAGTGATTTCTGTATGAATCGTAGTCTAGTTGTTCTATCTCAATATTGATGTTTTATTCCCTTCTTCCAATCAACCTTTGCAATTCTTACTTTATAGCCTTCAGTTTTGCATACAGATAAACTATTTTGTCCCGGAGACCTCAAACTCCAAACCCTTAGAAATGGCTTCTTGAAATCCATTCATAGTGGTAAGGAAGTTGTTAAATCTGAATAGGTGCTGAATACGAACCTTTTTGGAAAAAGTTATCCACCTTGATAGGGGTATGATCCGAAAACCCTAGATCTAAAAAGATGGCTTTACTATCTGGAAAGTTTGTTAACCATTCAAAAATTCACCAATGCCCTATCCAATTTCTTTCTAATAAACCATTTCAAACTCTGCTTGTTGCTCCATGTTAATATGTGACCTTCGAATTTTAAGTCAAAAAGTTTCGCATCTTTAGTACAATCAAACAAATTCGTATTATAGTTGAGCAAATTACAATTCCCTTTTGCTTCTGATATGTAAATAGTGGAATTGAAGTCACTACTTATAATCCATCCCTCTTAGTCTTCTTAGTGAATTCCATAAATCCAATCTTTGGAAAACATTATTAAAACCATAAACAAGGGTAGCCAAAATTGTAGAGTTCTCCATTTTGCAATATTTGGTACGCAATACGAATGTAACTATTACCTTTATTTAATCTTATATCAAACACGCATAATCAATAAATTTATTCATATTTTAATTCTCACTTTCCATTTCCATTTCTATTCTTTTATTCTAATTCATTTATTATTAGCAAAGATCTAGATTTCATACTGTACCAGTTGAATGGTACTGCATCATAAGAAAATGGAACAAACTTAATATCTTCAGTACTGATCGTTGGTACTAAATTTTTTGTTTGGTACTAGTTAGTACTAACCAATATTTGGAATGTCGAACAAATACTGAAGTATTATAAACCTTAAAATCTATTGAGACTAAATTGCAAAGAAAAATTTTAACAATAATAAAACAAACCTACTCATCCACACACCAATCCCTCCTTTCTACCCATTTTCAAGTTTTTATTGTTCATTCTCTCACCCTCCAATGTTCACTATCGTCGGCCACCCACGACCACTGCACCACCACCCGCAATCACTACCATTGTACCACGCCATGTTCCACCGTTGGACTTTCCCAACGCTCCACATTGCTCTCCACCTTTGGTGAAACCGTATGTCTCTCCACCCACTTTCGCAGTTGTCTAACACACTACACCACTCCTCCATTGCCATCTACTACTACTCCAATCCACCATCATCCCACTACTCACTGAAAACTAGAAAGATTGCAGAAATCACGATTTCTATTTTTCAGATCTAGACCCAACTTGACTCGACCTAATCTAACTCAACCCAAATTGCAAATTTTGATTTTTTTTATCTGTTTTGAATTGTTTGTTTCTATTATGAATTGCAACTGCATTATGTTTTGAATGTGTCATGTGTGTTTTGTGAATGGTTTATAAAATATGCCTTAGAAAATTTGAATTTAAAAGTTGGAATTGTTTGTATGAATTGATTATATTTCAATGTAATTTATGCAATGTGAATTGGCAAAGAAATTAATGCATTAGAAAATTTGAGCATTGTGAATTTATAAAGAAAATTAATGAATTGAAAAAATTGGGTTTGAAAGTTGGAATTGTTTATGTGAGTTAGTTCAATTTTAATGAAATTTAGGTATGGTCAATTTCAAAATTAATGCATTAAGTTGTTAATTTGCTAATTAATTTATATGAAACATACAATTTACTAATTATTGTTTGTATATAAAAGTATTTAACATATGATTAATCATTTAAGTATAAGATTTAATATATAATTAAATCATTTAATATATGTAATTAAGTTAATAAAGTTAAATGTTTGCATTTTTATATTGTTTATTGTTGTTAGAAAATAAAATTACAAATATTAATTTTAATTTATGAGTGAAAATACAAATTTATCTTTGTATTTTATGCGTAGTTAAATATATAGCTTGGTATAACCCAATATTATCATTCTCTTTGGTAGAAAATAGTATATGAATTCATTAATTTAAATTAATTCTGTAAAGGACATAATGTTTTTGAAGCCTATTAATACATCTGACCTTGTTAGGAATGTTGATCTGGCCATGTTGGGAATGTTGATACTCTTTGAAATATTTTTTGAAGTTATTGGGCCAAAAATATTATTCAGTTCATTACTGACAATGATTTCACTTATAAAGTAGCTAGAAGAAGATTGAAAAGTAAGTATGATTCTTTGTATTGGACTCCTTGTGTTGCACATTACAATGACTTGATGTTGGGATGTTAGGTATTTTCCTATTATTGATTAGACTGTGTAAAAGGTAAAAAAAGTGACCAAGTTTATCTACAATTATGCATAGTTCTTAAATTTAATGAGAAAGGATTTCACTAGTGGCAGGAATTTGTGTTGTCCTGTTATTATAAGATTTGCAAAAAAATTCTTATTACTACAGTATTTTATTATGATGAAAAAAGAGTTGAGATAAATATTTACAAGTGATAAGAGAGTTGCATCTCAACATACTAGGTCTAATGCTAGATTAGAGGTTTTTAAAATTATACTTGAAGATAATAAATTTTGTTCCCAATGCAATTTTACTTTGTCATTAGAATTTATGAGCCTTATGTAATGGTACTTCATCTGGTTGATAATGATGAGAAAGCATCAATGAGTTATTTTATGATGTCATGGAGAAAGCAAAGAAAGCAATTAAGGCCAATTTGAAAATTAGGTCTTCTTTATACACCTTATCTTATAGTCATCAAAGAGAGATGAGAAAGACAACTTTACTCTCTATTGTTTGTAACTAGTGTATTTTTAAATTCTAGTGTTTATTTCAGACCTTTCAAAGAAAGCTGAAGTTAATAGGAGAATGCTAGTAATTATTACTGTAATATCTCATCAACGATGGGAAGGGTAGAATAGTAATTTGGAAGGGGATTTGAGCGCTTAAAAATTTGCCTTGATATGTTCATGCATACGCATACAAGTGAATAATGAATTTTGCATATATAAATGACTATACATGCATTTATGACATTTCCCGGTCTATGCGTCTCTAATGTGTTTATTATGAAAAATATAATTTTTTTGCTTGAAAATTTAGTTGGAGTGGGTCTTTGTGAGTTTTGAATTTTTGGAGAATTTTAGAAATTTTCTGGAAAATTTTGGAGAAAATTTCTGAATCGAAAAAATTGCCAAGTGACTGACTGATTGGTTACCGGTACTGAAAAAGTACTGTCCAATGACACTGGAAAATAGATACATGATTTTAAGAATTATGAATTTTAAGCCATTGAAATTTTGGGGTGAAATTGGACTAGAGATTGGAAGTGAATTGGAAGGAAATTAAGTAGGTATTTGAGAGGTTGACATGTGGCAAGTGACATGTGTCACTTGCCTAACATGCCACCTTATGTCTTTAGGTTATTAAACTAAGTGATTCTCGATGCTTCCTTAGAAAGAGTTAAAATCACTTTTAAAATGCAAGTTTTTCCTCCTCATCCGTAGCTTCTTCCTTGCTCCTCCTTCGTTAGTTCAAGCTCCACCCACACAAGACACTCTTCTTTGTTACTTGCTTTCTTTTCCTTGTCCATTAAATATCCAACCAAACCCTCACCCCCCTCAAGTGATGATGATTATCATGTATGGTGTTGGGAGAAAGGAAGTGAGTTTGTGGTTTTTGTGAAGAATTGAAGAAAGTGGAAGCTTAATTAGGTAAGTTTGTGCTTTATGTTATAAATTGAAATTAAATGCATTATTTGTGATGGTTATGGACCTAAGTGCATGCAATTTGTGTTGGTATAGATGGGTATGAAATTTGCTTGTTTAATTGATGATTGATGAGGTAGGATGTGATAAATGTAAGTATAACATGTGTTGTATGAAAATTAAGATGGTTTGAAGTGCAGTTTGTGATGTTAGATGAGTGTTTATTAAAAAAAAAAGATAGTGTGTATGCTGCAATTTTGAGGACTAATGTTCAAGGATAGGTTGTGAGATGGTTTATGGTGGATATATGAAGTGAATTGAGTGTTGGTTGGTTTATAAATGGTATGGAAGAGGAAGAATGTGAGTTAGGTTGTGAATCTGGAAAATTTACTTTGTGTATGTTTCAATGATTTGGTCATAACTTTTTATATGGTTATGCTATTGAGATGAGGTTTAGCTTGAATTAAACTTGAGAAGTTTGGCTAGAATTCTTATGAAGTAAGTGATGTCCAATTGTGTCTTTAAGGGTTCTGAATTTTGCCTTGAAAGTGGATAATATATGTAGGGTGAATAGTGCCATGTTTATGAGTCTAACATTGAAGACCTGAAACTTTGGGAAATTTTTCTAGGCTAAATAAGACAGATTTTGCGAAATTAGTCTTCATAAAAGTTTTAGATTATGTTTTTATCTTTCCATTGATGTGAAGTATGTAATTTTTAGACCATGAAATGTGAAGTTATAATTTTTAAAAGTTTCTGTTACTGTTGGCATGATCATTAGTCGATAGAAACTTTGAGTGGCTATTTGACCCCTTTAGAGACAGAATTAATTTTTTAGTTCTTCATGAAAGTTGTAGAGCTTTCTTTTAACTTTTCATTGATATAAAGTTTGTAAATTTTGGAGTCCTGAGTCAAAAGTTATGGAGTTTGGAAGTTGAGATGTTGGTGAAGAATGTGGCAATCGGTCGGTCGGCCAGAATGTGGCAATCGGTCGGTCGGCCAAAATGTGACGATCGGTCGGCCAGATTGTGACGATCGGTCGGTCGGCCAGAATGTGGCGATCGATCGGTCGGCCAGAATGTGACGATCGATCGGCCAGATTGTGACGATCGGTCGGTCGACAAGAATATGGCGATCGGTCAGCCAGAATGTGGCGATCATGCATGCGCAAGATTGTGACTTCCTATTTTGTTTAAGGAAGATTATTTTCTGAATACACTTAACTCTTTTGGTTATATCTTTTCCGTACGACATCCGATTGACTTGACTTTTGAAGCGTTGGATTCCTAAGACATCCCTCTATTTGTCCATGAAAAATTGTGGACTTTTCAGATTAAATTAAAAATGATTGATTTAATCAAAGTGAGTTGGGAAGTTTTCTTAACATGGTTCAGTATTTTGGTGAATTCTTGGTCTGTGAAGATCCAATTGAACTGATACTTGTTGAAAAATAAAATAGAGACATGGGGCTACAAGTCATATGAAGGAATTGAATTTCAATTTAGCCCTTAAGACTTTCAATTTCTGAATTGAAGTCGGGTTTAGTGTACAGTCTTGGATTAGTAAGAGCTGAAAGTATTTTGGCCATAACTTTTGCTCTAGTCATCCAAATGAGGTGATTCTTGATTTAGATTAAACTAGAGAGATAGGAATACAAATGTTCTGAAAAAATTGAGTTGCAATTTAGTCTCTAAGAAGGTCAATTTTTGGATGAAAATAAATCGCAGGAAAATATTTTAGCATAAGCATAGCCCGAAATGTTTGGAGTATAACTTTTGGCGTAGTGAACCGAATTAAATGATTTTGGTGTCTTTAAATTTCTAAAATTTAGAGGAAATTTTTTGTGAATTTTGGGAATAATGTCGGGAATGTCACGAGCATGTATTGTACACATTTTAATTTCTCCATGTGCATTATTAAACATTTCTGATTGTATACTTGGTAATATTTATGTATTTTAATTGTTATAGAGGCGCATTTAGAACGTCAACCCACAGAAGTTACCGAGACTTCAAGGCATTAGCTCGGAAGCTATTGATGAGTGACCTAGACGGTTCTCTCAATTCTTATTTGCTTATAATACTGTGGTGAATAAAGGTGGGTTTAAAAATTGTTTCTGATTGGGAATTTCGGACAGAAGGTCCGATGTATTAGGGAGTTATGACATAGAAGTGCTACTTGTATGTGAATTTATGAACTACTTGCTTGAGATGTGATAAATTGTGACACATGTATTGATTGTGATGTATATACTGCTTAATTGTGACATGTGCATTCTATGCATGAATGCATGATCAGATAATGACAGTTGTGACCGGAGCAGCCACCGAGAGCTACAAGCTCAACAATTGTACTCGGGCCTCGAGCCCCACAGTGATTTAGAGCCTCGAGCTCAGTGATTAATGTGCCCATATTGGGGTAGTTCAAGCGTTCGGTTACAACACCGTAATAAATTAGAAGTGTCACATGGGCATTTCATGTACATCTGCTTACATATATTTGATTGAGTAAAAGGCAAAATGCCTTATGTTTATGTGAAATAAATGTGTTTTGATGTCGAACTACGGTCCGATGATGTGTGAAAGTGAGTAGATGTGATTGATGCATTGCATGGCATAAGTGTATGAAATATAAGGACTGTTGTGATCGGAGTCGCCACTGATCAGAGCTTTAAGCTCAACGAGTGGTAATGAGCTTCGAGCTCAAAAGTGATTCAGAGCCTCCGGCACAACGTTTAATGAGCTCTATATCCTCCAAATGGATAAGGGACAGTTATTAATGAGCCCTACATGGGACAGTTTAGGCACTCGATCACAGCAAAAATAATAAATGAAAAGTGAGTCTCATGTGTATTGCATCTGCATAATAGAAATATTGAATATGGATAATGTGAATGTGCAATTCTATAAACGTGTGAATGTGAAATATTGTGAATGTGCACTATGAAATAAAGAGAGGTGTGTGAATATTGTGTTCTATGTCTGGGTGAGCCATCGATGATGGTCACTCACTGAGTTCGCAAAACTCATCCAAAATTTGTAATTATTTTTCAGGACCCAGAAGAATGCCCCATTAGGCAACGGGTGTATAGAAACCTCCTGTGAATGAGAGAAGAGGTCGGGATCAATTCGTGTCTGCATTAGTGTCTGATAAATTCTGTATAAAATTGTATTTGCTGAATTCTTGTACAAATGATTAGGTCAATTTATAAAGTCAACGGACTAAATTAAATTGTATTTATGAAAAAGGACCCCCGTGGTCATTGTACTTACTAGTGATAGTGTATGTTTGTGTTTTTTTAAAAAAATTACTGAATTTTAACTAAATAATGTAGCATGTCACCCTCGCAGGGTACGGACTTAGATATCACCATCGATGTCGGGTTCGGGTCATACGAGAGTGGGGTGTTACAATTACAATAGTTGTTGCCCGTGAGATGATGCAAGATCTCCTATGCTCACAAAAGGAGATTTATAAGGATGTTTCTAGTGATTTTGTGATGCCAATTGCACACAAATGGAGATTAATTCAGGTATATATTTTTCACTTTTATTACTTGTTAAAAATTAATCATTATTTTATTTTGTTATAATGCTACTTTTGTTGTCTTATAGTTTCTTGGTGGGACCAATTCGGAAGTGGTGTCCCAAAATTGCAAAGGTTTACATTTTGAATTCTAAATCAATGTGTAAATGCAACGGGGTATGAAAGGAATTGGAGCACATTTAAATTTATCTATTCCCAAAAAAATGAATAAATTAGAGCATAAAAGATTAAATAACTTAGTCTTTATTCGATACAATTTAAAGCTTCAAAAATGTATGTTATTATCATTATTAAGTTAGATATAATTTCTTATAATTTTTAAATAAATTTATTTTATTGTTTATTAGGACTCTTAATAGATTAAGTAGTTTAGTATATCCAATTTATATAGATAATATCGATCTTTTAGTGGATTGAGTTTCTGAAGAACTGAGTTTAACCGAGTTTAATAGATGAGAGTGAATTGGAAGATAATCTTAGATGAGAAAGTATTGACATATTATTTGGTGCAATGAAATTAAATGATTCGATGATGAGATTATTATTAATGATGAGGATTTCGTATCAAATAAAATTAAAGTCAATACAATTTAAGCAAGTATTTGATTAAATGAAATTTCAAACTTTTGTTTCTCTTCTTTTAATTTTAATTATATTTGATGTATATGTTAAATTATACATATATAATATAATTGTAAATATTTTATTTCAAATTTCACTTTTAGTTGGTTCTTAATAGCGCCATTCCTTTTGTTTTATAGACCTTGCGAAATAAAAAGGTCCCAATAAATCGACAATATACTTAAGTTTACATATTTGTATGAAACATAAATGATTTAATTTATAAGTCTACATACTCAACCAAATATTAAATGATCATAATATCGCTAATAATATCTTACAAATATCATTAATAATAAAATAACTAAAATAATAACAAGAATAACAAAATAGCAATAGTAGCAATCAAACAACAATATGAGATTGCAAAATACTAAAAAATTATACTAATAAATACATAGAGGATCATGATTTATGAAAATAATTTATTCAGTACATTTCTAGATACAAAATCATTAATAATATTATTAAGATCAATATTGACCAACATATCCTTCTTAATACATAACATAGCTAAACTATTCAACCTTTCTTATGACATTGATGATCTAAAGTACGTTTTCAATAATTTTAACTTTAAAAAACTTCTCTCAATTGATGCTATAGTCATAGGTATAGTTAATAAAATTCGATAAGCAATTAAAACATTTGGATAACAATCTACAGCTTTAACAACTTCTAAAAATTTCAAATGATGTCATTAACTCATTTGGCAAAGTCATTTGCAATACTTTTAATTCAGAAAAATATAATCTAAATCCACATCTGACACATTATCATGAGAAAAAGTTATCGTAAAATTAGTGCAACATTCTTTTAATTCGTTATCATCTAATGATCTCAACTTCTTTAAATCAAATAAGAATCCAAAAATATTATCAAATGTCGTTAATTGTTCAAATCTATTCTTTAACGAAGTAATTGCCATATCCATAATAACTAAAAAGTAATTAACTCTAAAAGAATCCTCAGCTGATTGTATTTCTCCATTATGGTTAATTTCATCAAATTGCCTTTTCCTAATAATATAACTTATAGTTGGAAATGTAGGCTCTATATTCATCTCAAGTGCAAGACTTTTGGCAATATTCATGCTAGAGCTAAACCCTTCATCTCTATATTTCTCAAAAATACCATCACACCTTCTAATTGATTTATGGTAGCATTAATGCACATAGATTTAGATTGCAACTTTTTACTCACTATATTAATAGCAAATAAAATATCATACCAAATAACCATACCAAGTTAAAACTCAAAACTCTCAAGTAAACTAACCAAGCTTTCTGCTTCACTTTTTGACTTGGCATCATTATAAGATCTAAATAATTCCATCAAAATCAATCTTATTTGAGGAGCTTGAAATCTAATAGCTTTAACACTTTTTATTCGACCCTCCCATCGAGTGTTGGACAATGATTTTATAGTTAAACCTAAAATATTATCAAGCAAAACCTTCCACCTTTTAGGAGAACTTGAAAATAATGCATATATACGTTGCACAGCTCCAAAAAATGAAACAACTTTAACATAAGAATGTGCAATATCACTAAGAGTAAGATTAAGATTATGACAAGCACATGGCATATATAATGCTCTTGGATTTATTTCAAGTAATTGCTTTTGAACCTCCTTGATGTTTTCCCTTCATATTAGAACCATTGTCATAACCTTGACCCCTTACATTATAAACATTAAGATCAAGAGAATTAAATGCATTCAATAATTCATTGAAAAGTCCTAATCTAGATATATCATCAACCTTTAACAACTCTAAAAAGTGTTCCTCTATTTTTATTTTTTTATTTGACATATTCACATATCGTACTAACAAACTCATTTGTTCTTGATGACTCAAATCAAGGATACAATCAAGAATACTATAAAAGTATTTCGCTTCTTTAATGATCCCTATGATAGAACTTCTATCGCTATGGGCCAATAGAGAAATCAACTCATTTCGAATTTTGTGACCAAGATAATGATGATGAATTTCATGATTTTAAATACGACTAATATGATCTTACATTATCACATCAAATCTAGCAATCATTTCAATCAATCCTAAAAAATTACCATTACCATCTTGGTAAAGTTTTTCAATGGATCCTAAAAAAACTAAATTATATTTAGCAAGATATTTCACAAAAGAAACTATTCTTATCAAAACTTGTCTCCAACGTTCTTTCTCCTTTGCAATTTCTTGTGGCAAATCTTTATCAACTGTTTAATTTTTGTTCAATGTTTCTTTTAATTCATTTCAGGTTCTCATATTAGTCATATGCTCAATATAATTCTCATGTTCTTTAAGTCTCTCACTAAGATGCTTCCAATATCTAAATCCATCATTTGCTAATCCACTTTGTCTGTTAGTAGATTTGAACAACTTACAAAAAAATAGTATACTTTATCTACATGTTTAGAATAAACTAACCATTTTTTATCGCTAATATTTCCGTTACTCAAATTTCTATAATAATAAGAATATGAAAAATAACGACTTGTATTGTCTAAAGGAAACATAAGATTCAATTCTCTTATAAGCCCTTTTTCAACTAAAATATCATTTGCTTTATTATCAAGATTATCCCAATTTTTAGGATCATAAATGTCTAATATAGGGCTTACTTGCTTATCTGCCTTTAAATTTTTTAAAGTGGATGCATTTGGTACATGATCATGCTCACTAAAATTTCTAATATCCTTATGAATATGAATCTCATCATTTAAGTTTTCTTTATATTGTTAAAAACTATTTTCACCTAATTCCTCGGGACTCTTACTAGAGAAGCCTACTCTTTTAATAAATTTATTAATTTCTCCTTTTTGGGATTCTATCAACTGTGCTACCTGTTTTCCTTTTTTTCCCCCCTTTTTCCACTTTAGACAAATGCTTTTTTTGGCAATATAATATAAACCAATAATAACATAGTTGGACTAGAAAAAGAACAAAAACATCTGTATGGAACTGGAAGAAGTATGCAAGCACAACCAAACTTCAATAGCTTCACAATATATCACAAAGATATATAAATGGTATTATATCGTGATAGAGGAAAAAAATAAATAGCAAAATTTAATATCTAATATTAAAAATAAAAACAAAGAGCAATTTTTAATGATAGAGACACACTAATTTCTAAAATATAAGAAATTAACATACTTAGGAAATAAACTCATATAATATCTACGTTAATGAAAATTACAAATTAATTATAACATATTCAAATATTTAATAAACTAAAATACATTAAAATAAGAAATTTTACCTTTAAATTATAGTCGAACTTATAAGATAGAATCGTGAAATTTTTGCTGTTAATTTTTAGTTATAATATTTTAATATATATATATTAATAAATAAATAAAATTGAAAGGTAAAAATATAATTTAATTACTTCAAAACTATTTATAATTAACATGTTAAAGTTAACGTTAACTTGATAAATATGGAAGTCGCTAAGTCCACAACGGTCTTCTTTTTCAATGCTAATATCGTTGTAAAATGGGACATTTTCCTTTGTTTTCAAGTCAGACTATTATGCTAATATGTTAAGAAGCCATGATTTCATAACTATCAGCGTTATTGCCTTGTTAGAATTTGTTACGTGAGTTACTCACCAACTTTCTCTAGATTCCTATATTCAATACTTACCTAAAGGTTAAATCTTGGAAATATTAAGGGCCACTTTTTTTGGTAGCCCTGGGCAGATGCCTGATCCTGCCTAGGATGTTCTTAAACACAAACACTTGTTGCAAATTGTAATTGTAAAACATTTATTATTCTTTTATTTAATATTTTAATGTAATTATTATTTATTATATGATAAAATTGTAATATTTTAAATATTTTGTATTATTCTTTATTTTATATTTATAGTATAATTATTTATATGTAAAATATGTAAAATTAATGTTACTAAAATCAATTAATAATTATAATTTTATATTATTATTATTATTATATTTGGAAATAAGATTCATATAAAATTATAAAATATATATTACAGTATATTAAAGAAATATTTAACAATTTAAAAAATTTAGAGACTGCATTATAAATTTAAAATTTTACCGAACGATAAGAACTGAATTTGGTATCATTATAAACATGATAGTCATGACATTGACCCTGGTCAAGTCGATGATGTTTTATATCTTCTTGGTGCTGTTCAAAAAGAAGATTTGGTTTCTCCGGACAGCTGATGTTCATGCTTAACACAAAGGAAACGCCGGTTAAAGACGAGGAATGAACACGTGCAGCTTTATAGGCACATATATCAATAGATGGAGATACTGTTGCAGTCGGTGATAAAAATGAACAAAGGCGTGAGGAATGTGTGTATCTTGTTCTGAAGTTTGAAGTGTTTATAGTCCAGAATATTGGATATTCGTCGAAGTTGATTTTGGAGTAGATTTAAGCCCAATCTTCGTCAAAAAGAACATCGAAACCAGATGACTGCATTTTATTCAACTAAGATTTCTGTCTTTCGCCGGCAAAAATTCAAATAAACCATCGAACTTACTGAGTTTATATTTTGTTTAATTGTTTTTCAACAATCAATCCAAATTGACTGTTGTAACATCAGACTAAGAGACATTCGAATGTTAAACCTAATAAAATACGTTATGGAAGTAGTTAGCTAAAAGAAGTGGAGTATAACAAAACCAAATTTCGGGAAATATTACTGGAGCATAGTTCTCTCCTGAGCCTAATAATATTACATACATTAACAAGTCTTGCAATTGCCTAGCGGTCTGAATTTTATGACTCCACATAAAGTCACAATTGCAGTGTGTTTGTAATGCGACTACATTCATATTTACCTGGAAAAGTCCGTTTGCAGCTCATGCTCCTCCTAGGGAATGTTAAAGTGAATGTCACCTGGTAGGAGAAAATTGAGTAGATGCAAACATGAATCAACATAATAGAATCATGTGAAATAGATCAGAATACAAAGGAAACTAACTGCAGCCCTACCATAGCTTCAAGCAGCTGTCCGGCTGCGAGGCCCTCGACGACCAAGCTATTTGGACACTGAGAATGAGCTTTTGGCGCTTAGTGTCTCAACTTGGCATTTTAATTCTTTTTGAAAAGATATTAATGACCTGTGTCGACCAGAAAAAGCGACAGTGAACTGTTTTATCTTATCCTCAAGATCTTTCCTGCTCAGGGCTTCATTATTCAAATCCTTCAAAGCATTCTCCTTTTGGTCATTGGCCAGTGCAACTTTATGAGATGAATCGCTGACTCTTTGAAACAAAGTATCCCTTTCTTCTTTCAAGAGCCGAAAATCTCTTTCCAAGACGCTGTATCTTTCCCTGGACTCCCCAAGAAGCTGTTGGTTGTTTTCCAACTCTTTTTGCAAGGAATTGCACTTTACCTGAAAGGTGTCGAGCTCGCTGACCAGTTTCTCCTTCCAAGAGGCAGTTTCTCTTTCCATGCAGTCCTTAATCAATTAAAATTACTAAACCTTCAAGAGCTAAAAGATAATCGTAGTGATCCATGCTTTGTGCTACAGTAATTAGTGATATTAATTTTTCTGGTACATGACAGAATTAGTGAAGATCAATTTTCTCTTCTTCAGTTCTAATACATGCACTGTTTAACTACAAAGCAAATATGGTCAATCTCCTTCAAAAGCATCATTAGCCTTAGTATATAAAAAGAATGCATCTCATATCCAGAAAATTTTCAAAATAGGAAAAAGTACAGATTCAGAAACATAGTATAACAAGTTGCAGGCGCCTATAAAATCATTTCACCTTACATAGCTGGCAAGTTCTTTCTACTTGATATTATCATGATAACAATATCCAACAGTGTTGGTCAGATATGTTCTCATGTTTACAAAAGCTATAGAACTGTTAGAAATAGTTTTTAAGATGGATACAGCAGAATACAAAGGAACACTGACTTTGCCATGGAAATGTGTTAAATTCAAAGAGAATCCATGTCCACTATAACAACGTTATTTGATTGATAGCCAAGTTTTGTACAAGACTTCAGCAAACACGTACTATTTGGAAAGGAAAAATAATTATTGGATCTGCTGTTTATATTACCAACATGCCAAAAGCTGAAATAGCATATCCAAATATCAGGACAATTATTAAAACCAGAAGTGATAGATAATATCTTGGTGATTGTGTCCAGGCAGCTACCTTACATTCGCGGCTGTAGATTGCATCTTTCTCTTTAACCTGTGTTGTTGATGTTTCGGACAATACCAAGGATTCAATGGTGCCTACCAAGCTCTCAGAAAGCATTGTGCACCGTTGTTTGACAGTAGAATCATCCCTGGGGACTGAATCATGACCATCCCATGTCATAGAGAAATTGGTTTCCAGATTTGAGAATATGCTCAAACCAATTTCGCTTGTGCCGGAGAGCAATTTTACAATTAGAGATTCCCCATGAGGTACGGATCTCTGTCCAGAAGATAGGAAGCTAAAGTATGTTATGCTAACTATGAAATATTATATGTGGGAGACATCAACGAGGGCGGCCTTTACCTGTAACATTAACAGCACATCCTTGTACATATCTTTGCAATCAGCTATGGATTCGCAGAGCTTTTTTGGTAGTTCTTCGAAGAGTTGTGTTTCTTGTTTAAGTTCTGATATCTCCATCATCAAACGATCGTTTAAAATCACTTGCTCTGAATGCTTTAACTGATATCCATCCAACACATATTCTATCAGTGCCAGGAAAAATCAATGGCAAAGGACTCGGGTCATATGAATACACAACCATTGTTAAGACATTTGCAACAATAAATACATAATATAAAGAAGTAGATATAGAAATGGCCATGATGTAATGAAACATATAATGAGCATCAATTTAGTGAACTA
The DNA here is from genome assembly GCA_029891385.1 of Erythroxylum novogranatense. Taxonomy (NCBI): domain Eukaryota; kingdom Viridiplantae; phylum Streptophyta; class Magnoliopsida; order Malpighiales; family Erythroxylaceae; genus Erythroxylum; species Erythroxylum novogranatense. The sequence goes on along the minus strand of CM057225.1, from coordinate 14,156,298 downwards.
GGTGGACCAACAGCTTGTCAAAAAATTGAAAGTCAATGCAAAGCAGAGGCCATAACATTTGGCAGCACACTTTGTAGACCAAAGAGATTCACATGAGCTGCCAATAAAATATGAGCTCAGATGAGTTTATGGAAATCAGATTGCATGGTCTAAGTCGGTCATCATGGATTTGCGCATGTGCAAAACGTAGCAAATACAATGCAATATTCTTCAGCTGATGCAACGAGTAACTTGGGATATTTGAAATTCGAAGTACGTGATACAATAACCTCAAGTTCAGTCTTCTCCTTGGTAACAAGTTCCAGTTTTCTTCTGAGATTCTCAAGCTCCTTTCTGTAATTATCACCTGAATAACCCTGAAAGGAAGTTTGACGAATGAATAAGACCATGCAGTTCTTTAGAAACTGTTAACTGGCTTAATCATAAATTTAAAATGTAGCTCCCTCAATGTTACACTTCAAACGATAACATGCATATGAGCAAGTGTTATAAAGTACAATAATAGTTGTTATTAAAAGACTTCAAATATTAGAAAGGAACCATGCGAAGATGATTGAATTTGTTGCTTATTAATTTATCGACTATGACCTTATGTACGTAAATAACACAAAATTATTAGTTGCGAATAGGAAACTGAGCACTCATAGTATAGATTAAATCCACTCATTGAATGTAAATGTCTCACTGGAGAAACTAGAAATATTGACTCACTGGGGTAACATCATTATGTGGAAAGGATTGGACTTTTCTCGCAGGAGTCATCTCAATTGAATCCAGGTCGGCTACATAACCTTTGTTCATTTTCATCCAAGTGTCTTCATCAGCCACGTTGCTTAGCGTATCTGGAAGAGGACTGCAATCTGGTAGGCTGGAATAATTGGAGCGTTTGACGACAAAGGAATTGGGAGCTGCCTTGAAAGTAGGCGTTCTGAAGAAATCCTCTTGGTTAATACTGTTGCTTCCGTTGTTTTCTTCCTTGACGCTTTGTCTCCCAAAATTCTGCCCCTATAAGTGATTGTGTTTGAATCAGGATTCAAAACATGAATTGTCCAAACGAATCGCAGACTAGAGTCAAAATACCAACGATGGAGAGGATGAGAAAGAAAGACAAAATATAGAATTGTTTTCTTGCTCTGTATTTGCTGTTCTAAAATATCATTCTGCTCGTTTCTGTAGAAAAGGCTAACTAATGAAAAAAAAAAGAAAACTCATCAATTTGTGATATGTATTCGGAAATAGAAATAACCATCCGAGGAGGGGATTAAGTACATTGTTTGCTTACTACACATTAGTTGCTTACATCACCAGGATACAAGCAAAAAGTGGATCATGAGAACAATAATCAATTGCTAGAAGGAATATTTTTAGTGGTCAATATGCTTTTGGAGGTTAGAAGTTATCCGCTGAAAACTTATCGAATATGCTTAATATGGAGATTATACATATAATATAAAACTAAAATGTTTCTGGTGCTCTTGAATCCAGTTACCTGATTCGAAGTCCTATCAGAGTCTGATGACGTGACAAGGTTATTTAGATTGTCAATTTTCATTTGCTGCTCTTTGATGCATTGATCACGTTCCTTGTGTGACTTCCTCTGCTCTTCTAGCTCCGTTTCAAGCTTTTCCCGCTCTAGCTCATACTGAAGTACGAAATTAGCAAACTAACAGCAATACTTAAAAACTTTATACGATATATTTCCTGGTGGATGCCCATATTTAGAACAAATGTTCATTCTACCTTGAGCATTTCGTTTCTCAATTTCAAAATTTCTTGCTCTAGCACTTCAGATCGAGATCCCTGAAGAAGATTTTCTCTGTTATATAATTGTTTCATGGCATTTAACAAAATCATACACAATTCTGTCCTCACATGAAGTTTCTTACGTAGCTCTTCTATCTCTAACTTCTGCCGCTTCAATAAGGCTGCATCCGTCAAAATCTGCAACAAAACCAACTCTTGTTAGCTGCGTTGTAAAAGTTTAATTGCATCTTCATCAAATAGCTGGAGAAGATGCTTTGGTGAAGTAGTACTTCTGACAATTGAGTTAATTCATTGCAAATAGAAGCAACCACATGAGAAGAAAAAAGACTTGAGAAATAGTAAGGCATTAATTTAATGACTTCAAGCGTGTAGCGTAGAAGTGAAGCAGGCGGTTGCCTAACAAATGCGAAGTGAACTGTATTAAACTGCAAAATAAGTTGCACTTAGCAACGACCAGCCAACACCATGCCCTCCATTTCATTCTCTTAAGAACGCCAAAACCGGAGATGCATCACGTTTTTGGCTTTAAGAATCTAAACTAATTGATTGATTAAAGAATGTTATATGCACGACATAAGCCAAATGGATGAAATGGTTGACCTGTCAAAATACCGAGAGACATATACCTCATTGACTTGGACACAGTTGGTGATACGCTTGGCTCGGCTAGCAAACTGGAGAGTTCCCTTCGACTCCTCCACGTGTACCTATAAATTTGACAACAAAATAAAGCAATGCACCAATTACGCGGGGACTCCAATGAACAACCATCAGAGGGTTGCCATCGTCAAACAAGAAAAGGAAGGGGGGAAGCTGATGTTAGGCCACCTCTTCTGGAGCTATAGTGCAGATAATTGAAGTTTTGGCATTACCACCAAGAGCAGGCTGAAGTATACGAGTCAGCTTACTATCACGATAAGGAATATGACCCCTGTGTTCATTATTTATATTGCCGTTATGAAATGATATTTCCATTGTCATACAAAGAGATGTATTGCAGAAGAAGCGATTACCTCTGCTTTACACCTTCGCTTAGTTTATTTATCACATTGCCAAGTATCATCAAGCTCTTATTGATATGCTTTCCTTCTTTCAAACGCACTCCTCCAGCTCCAGTTTTAGCAATGCGTTCTGATCCAGCCAAATCTACCAAGTTCTGATTTCAATACAGAGGGACGCATTAAAAAACTGGCTCAAGAAAATTCTGAATCATACAGTTACTGTCAAGCATGGAAACATATGAATCAAGCTACATAAATTCATTGGTTGGAGAAAGAGATCACAGACCAGAACAGAGACTCTAATAGCATCGCCGCTTGAGTAATCATCAGCAGAGTTAGTATCTTTCCCCTTGCTTTCTATCACCTTAAATTGTATTTGAATGAAAATGAAAATAAACTTATCAGGACTAATTATTTATAACGGAAGGTTGATTTCTCACAATAGAGTAGAAGCATACCATTCTAAATATTGTGTGAGATCTACTGCTACGAGAATTCATGTTCGTCTCCCCAAAGTGCCTATTAACTAAGAAAATATTCAGAAAGAAAAAGAAAAACTGAGAACAGATTTGATTCACCAATTCGAGTTCTATAGTATATGAATTTAAACTAACCTTCTCCTGATTCAATAAGCTTAAGAACTTGTTCAGAATTATTCACAATTTCCTCCCTGAGTCCTGCAACAAAGATGCCACGCTACAAACAAGGAAAGCTCATATTCAATTGATTGTATCTAATCTAATAACAACAATTAGGAGAGAGCTGAAAAAAGTTGGTTTCATAATATCTAACCTCCAAGCTCTCGTGTATCTGTAATTTTTGGTTCTCAACCGTCAAAAGATCGTTGATCTCTTCATTATATATCTCCATATAAGAAACTCGAATCAGAAACTCTCTATCGGTAATCTGCTCCAAGAAAATCAAATCTTAGAAAATCAAATTCTGAACATTCTTATCAGCAGCGTTCATATCTAACATTTACCATGTCTATTCTGTTAAAAACATCTTTAACAGCACGACGAATGATTCCCGGATCCGTTTCAGAACCGTTCATGGTAAAAGTTTTACCACTGCTGGTTTGTCCATAAGCAAACGCAGTTCCTGGTTTAAAAACCTCAACGGTTAGCTCAAAAGTCCGCACATAAATCAATCGTTTACTAATATTGAGAAAATTTACCATTGAATCCGTCAACTGCAGCGTGGATGATGTCTCTTGTAAGCAACTCGTAGACACTAGCGTTCGTACAGCTCTCATCAAAGATGCGATCTACCAAACATGAAGATCATTACTGAGATGATGAGATAGGAGATAAGAGATAGGGAAACTTAGATGATAAGGAGAGTACCGAAGGCATAAGATATGCCGGCGATAGGAGTTCCGTGAGACTTGTGAAGTGAGATGCGATTGTCTTCGACCTTCCAGTAGGTTTCGCCATTTTCGATCTCTTGAGAGCCCGAGATCGGAGGTCTCACTCGGATTGCCACGCAGATCTTCTCCATAACTGAACCCGTACAGATTACGGACTTCTACGGCGGTTGATTTTTTTCTTTTTTATTTCCACGTGAATTTGGTTATGATGTCTTTGAAGGAACTTTGGCTGTTAGTTTTTGAAATCAAGCAAGGGCGGGCTCCTATGTTTGGCAACTTGGCAGAGGAGAATTCAGGATTTTGAAAATGTCATGGCTATTACAGAAACGCCCCCCAGAAACATTCAATTTTCCCTTTTCGGCTCTTTTAAATGTTTCTGGATTTGTCGAGTGCGCTTTTTACAATCTATGGGCCCAAAGGAAGTTCTGTGGATGTTTTAGGCCTATTTTGTCTCCCCTCGAGCATACTAGAATGAGCAAGGACCCAATTACTAATTACTGCCAGAAACGTCTCTTCGCACTCGAGTGGCATGTAAAAGTGGTTAAAGTTATGTACCACTTGTAAAGTGGCAAGAGATAATCGAATTACCTGTATATTAACTACTATAGGCTTAACAAATTCAAAACAGTAACAAGATAAGCACTGCGGAAGTTGCTGGTAAATAGTCCAGCCAAGAAAGTTTTCACATTAAAGGCAGAAAGTTAGAAATTATGTATAAGACACCACTAGATGGTTTGCGGACTCGTGGTCGTCCATCATAATCCGCTAACTTTTTGTTTATTTTCAAAAGTTATTAATCACACTATAAAGCCTACACATAACATTGTATCCTTTTCTAAAGCCAAGACATGGAAAAAGTGGAAAAAAAAAACCAAACAATGAAAAGTAAACCTTTTCTTCTTCTTCTTCTTCTTCTTTTTTCTTTGCTTGTGTTTCTCTACCGTGGTTGCAAGGTAGTGCGAGAAAGTGATGAAATTGGATATTAATCTTTTATCTAATCAATTAATCTTTGTTACGTGATAAACTGATGATTACAAACTACGATTTTCATTCAAAAAGCCTATAACTTTCAGGAACTTTTGAAATGAAACTTCCATTTTCTTATGGTTGTAATTTTTTTAGCAACATAAAATAAAGATACCTTGCACGTGAAGAAAAAAAATAAAAAAGGAAGAAGCAAAGACAGCCACAAGTTTATGTGGAGCAATGCTTTTAGTGTAGCAGCAAGTACATGGGAACCAACCAGTAAACAACGTGTAACTAAGCAAAGATGATATATAGACCGCCACAGTTGTGTTGTATGATTGTGCAATTAAGCACTCGTGGTTGAGAACGGTGGGTCTCTTTCGATTCTTTAGTGAGCGTTTGGATAATATATCAGTCTGCTTTTGTATCGTCTCCATAACTAGTTTTGCTTTCTTATCCTCTCTAGAATGATACTTTGATGATTTGATGGGGACTACAAATCTAATTATCCAAATCCATACCATGCACCTGGAACAAAATGGTCCATCCTACTGTATGGAGACTGTACTAGTCTTGCGAGTATTTAGTCAATACGCTTTAAAGTAAATAATTGCCAACCATTTATTTTTGTAAAGTGGTTATAAACATATTGGAACATCAACCACGTTCCTAATTTATTCATTAATGATGAAATCAGCCAAACAAAACAACTCAATTTCGATGAAATTTCATTTATAATTCCGGTGGCTTTACTCAAATTGTATTCATTTGTTCTTCCATTTCCATTTAAAAACAGGAGGACATTGGAAAGAAAGAATTGTTATAATCACATGCAAGTATACGTGTAAATTAAGTAATCTGTATAGATATAGCTCGTGCAAAATTTCCTTTAAAGCCACAGCACATCTTATTTGATTTGATGGTGGATGAACAAAAGTGCTTAGATTAGTACACGCCTTGATGAGGACTGAGTTTGCTTCAGAAAAAGCAAGCGTACGTTGATAAGATGAAGAATATCGGGTGAGATTATAAGTTGAACAGCGACAGATCTTAGAACAAATCAAATGCTTCATGAAGTGATGCACTTTACAAAGACAAGTTTCTGAAAATGAAATTTCAACATACGATACATATGAATAATTGACTTCATTTTTGACATTCACTAAGCTTATACCTAGAGAACAAAGTCAAAAATGTTCAAATTAAAATTATGCAAATTTGCTAATCATGGTTACTTAGAGATCCAACAATCAATGCATTAAAGATGGTAATAAAACTATCAATGATAACCATATATTACAATCGTCGTATTAAAGTAATAACTACGACTATATGATATTTAAGTAGGATTGATTTTATAGGAATAGTCTTTAATATAAGTAGGAGTACTGAATTTATATACAAAATCAAAACCTCTTTGAAATGCTTTTGGGTGAGTTATATGTATATGGTACAATTTAGAAATCTTATAGTTTAGTTTTATGCTCTTTCGGAGCACAACTCAAATGAATTAAAGTTTAAAACAACACTTTAATTAAGATTTGATAGGCCTTATTATTACACAAAAAATCTGTTTCTTTGGTGTCCCAGTTGGGATGACCTTTGATCAGGCAGAACATTTATCCCGCCTTGTTGAGGCTCCTACTGGATTTATATTAGAAGTCATCTCAATTATAGCTTAGCTAGTGGCTCCTCTCACTTAGCTTTAAATCAATCACTATAGATTAAAAAGAATTGGTTTACGTACCGCATGTATCTATACACGTTACTAACCATTTACTTATGGGGAAACTTATACAATGCTAATATAGAAGCATTTAGTTGACAATTAATAGAATGACAAAAATTGAAACGCCATTTTAATGCATTCCACTTTTTGATCCTAATCCCTTCCTTAAGGTGAAAGGGAAAAGTCACTTTTGGAGAGGGTTGTTCACCTTTCATATTAGAAAACGCTTTCTCATCTTTTCATGCCAACTTGCGATTGTACCGTAAAGGGTTACGAAAACTATTGGTGCAAGTGGAACCAAGAGTATTGACGTATGTATGCTAATTTGTTCCCATATGCACCATCAAGCTTCCGTGTTCATTTGGTGATTATACAAAAATGTTATACTCCTATTTCATAATTATTCTCGAGGGGGGAAAAATAAGAAAAGTAATGTTTCTGGTAGGATTCTCTTTTGTTGTCTATTCATATCCACGTAGGAAATTGGCTAGAGAGTTTGACATTTGTTGCAGGAATATTTTACTCCTCGAGAAGCTAGGCAACACGTGACATGTCTTTTGCAGGTACGTATCAAACAAGAAGACCATCTCTAAAGTGTTAACAGTATGTACCATACTAAAGTATCTTATGGTTTAGATATTAACTCTTCTCGCCGAGAATCTTTTTATGATGGAGTTGTATTTAAATGCACATTCATATTGTTGTGTCTGCTTTTTGATTAGCACACACTACCCATCCCCGAAAACACACTGGTCGAATGCAAGTTTGTGTCTAAATCCAAAGACATGGGAACAGAACAACCATTACATTCACTGCTTCTCTACTAAGACATATTTACATACACGAACATGCATTCTTTGATGTCGAACTTGTCACAACCTGAACAATTCACCAAACTCTCGACCTCCCCTATGCATTAGTACTGGACCCAACTCTTCACTAGCCCAACACGTAAAAAGCTTATAAAAGAGTGAAAAAGAAAAAGTGAACAAAAAGATGGTCCTCTGCTAAAAAAGAAATCCTAGGGAAGACCAAAAAGCATCTGGGAATGGCATCGAATCTTTACACGGTGCCTATATAGCAATATGGGTTTCATCAAAAACAACTTTTCATGATTAATCAAATCCACCCACCTGCTTGGATGAGAGAGAGAAGAGCGAGAGAGGACTCTAATATTTGTGAGTTCATGCAAAATATTAGAGCTTTTTATTGAGCCTAGCTAATTATTCTCGGTCAAAATCATAGTTAAAGATGATTATTTTGGCCGTTGCATGGCAACTAAGATATGGCACAGATCGGAAAGTCTTGCCCCGAGCACAATGGATTCGGATCTTAGGCGGTAATTCTCTCTCCTCAGTAAGTAGCGATGGTTTTGAACTGTGGCCAACCAGTTCTTGAGGTCTCGGTTTTGTTCCTTTAGCCGGTTCACCTGTTCAGTGAGGTTCTCTAAATGCCTCTGCTTTCTCGAACGGGAACGTCGGGCTGATTCGCGGTTCGATATCATGCGCCTTCGCTTTCGCTCGTCCACTGAGTAAACCGTCCTGGTAGACCCCTCCGAACCGGAGGTTTGAGTTTGACTACGAGCTGGTGATTGGAAGAGTGGTAAGAGTTCCTGGATTTCGTTGGGTGTGAACCCGATTTCATGTACCGGGAAATTGAATTGGGACGCCTCTTCAGCTGGAAACATGGTAAGCTGACCGGTTTTTACACACTGAACCGGATCTCAGAGAGAGAGGGAGAGAATGGAAAGAAAGGGAAAAGGGAGAAACGAAGTGTTGGGAACGGGTATTTATGGACGAAGAGAAGGGACAAATGGGACCCACATTAAAAATTACTCCATATTGAAAAATATGAGGGCATTGCTGTTAAGAAAATAAACGCGTTTATCTTAATTTCATGTGCTTGTTCTTTAACTTTGGTTAGCTTTGCTGAAATGGGGTAGGGACATAGAAAGATTAGGTTAGCTTAATCACGAAGAATCAAACAAAACTCATCCTGTATCAGCAAAAAGAAGAAGCAAACTTTTATATATGACAGCCCAAGACATGTGGGATACGGCATAGCAGCTTTTGGAGTGCTCAGCGTTAATGGAATAATGACTTCACTTTCGTGGTATTCGTTTGTGTTGCTCGATCCCAAAAAAGCACAAAAAACAAAGGCAGTACATATTCCACATAATTCTTCAAGCAACTCAACCAACGCCAGGTGTGTCTCTTCAGAATTTTTTGTAAGCAGACCTCCTGAGCATATGGATTCATCACCGTGATAATTTCTCTACAGGACTAAATCTAAATCTGCTTTTTCTTGGCAGTAAGCTAAGAAGAGAAAGCGACACACTGAGATTTTATTTCCTAATTAGATACTAATCGTCGATCATCATTTCCTCACCAGACAAAGACTCTATACACTTGGAAACGGAGGTAAAAGTAAACACAAAGAAATTCAATGGCTTGGTTGTAGGAAGCTACCTTTAATTAATTAATTAATTCAGCTCTTGCCAGAAGTCGGTGATCATAGTTCAAATGCCACAAAAATGTACAGTTCTAGATCAACCAAAAGGAAGCTTGCGTTTTCTTTTAAATCCGATGTCACTTCTCTCTATTGCTTGGGTACTGACATTTGATTGTCCTAAAAGCGGATTGTTTTGTTTTTCAGCCATGTATCAAACGACAATTTCAGTGCTCTGCCTGAACATGCCAAGCACATACTGTTTATATTAGGTTATGCACTAGGGTTGTACAGTAGTTAATGATAAATATTTAGAGGTATATATATAGTTTGATAGTTACATGAATTTGGGTAGTCTTCTTAGTTGGGTCGGCAGTTAGTTTCTCGTTATAATGGCAAGCTAGAAAACTTTAAAAGCAAAAGAATAGTATTAGTGGAGGCTAACATGATGAAGTTTATAGCTTTAGTTCATAAAGTAATTAAGCATTTTGTCGTCTCTAAAGTTTCACAAACTCCAAAGTAGTAGCGCTCATGTGCTGCAAGGTGATTTTCGAATGAATCCACCAGATACTTCCTCTTCAAGAAGTATTTTCTCTACTTCGTTCCATATGCTACGCAACTGGCTTTACTGTTAGTTTTCAGTTCTCTGAAATTCTTCCTCCATTAAATTAATGGATTAGATTAATGCTATAACGTTCAGTTAGGTAGTTGAACTAAACATTAATCTTCAATCATCGAATTATTCCAAGTGTAACTTTTGTCTTTGACCTACGTCCAATGTGCATGGCTCGACGAATCTAACATCTCCTTAATAGAATATACATGGGGAGAATGTTAAGAAACATTTCTTTTTTTGGAGATCGATGCAGACGCGACAAGGAGTATATCGACGAGGAATCGACTAAAAGACATGAGCAGGTAATGAGTACCATGATATCCCAAAATTATGTAATTTTTGTTGGATGTCAAGTTAAAGTAAGAATTACAGGATAAAAAAAGATGTAACTAGTGAAGAACATATAATTAAAGAAACCCATAAATCTAATGTCTTAAAATTTTAAGTTAAATTATAATGTCAAAACATATGAGTATGTTTCCTCTCTCAATTCATGACAAAGATCTCCTATAAAAGTGGGTTCTTTAAATCCAACATGTGTTATTAGAGTCGATAGTTCGACAATGGATGAGTATGAAGATAGTAGTCAGATTTTGTGGTTATTTCCCCACGAAGAAGAGCAAGAAGACTCCAGTGAGCCTAGATCAGTGGAGTAAAAAGGTTCTTGGTGATTCATATACTCGAGCTGTTAAGAAAAAGGCTTTCGCTCACAAAAAATTCCAAGCTCAATGTGTAAGTTCATACTTGAAGAGGAGATTGTTGAATGTCAAGTGTGAGTAAGAATCTCACACTGAAAAGAGATGAAATTAGTGAAAGACATATAAGTTGAAAAAATCCATAAACCTAATGTCTTAAAGTTTTGAGTTGAAATGTGGTGTCAAAGCTTATGGGTATGTTCTCTTACTAATTCTATGACAAAGATCTTCCATAAAAGTGTACTCCTCATATCCAACAATTTTGTCTTGGAAATCTCTTTCTTCAGTCCTAAGATGCAACCATGTGTATCTAAATACGCAGCAAGGCGTTATAATTTTTCACGGGACCAAAAATCATAGAAGGACTAATGAAGAATGATTCATGTGGCTTTCACATCTTCTACCAAGGATGACATGTTTAAGCAAATAGATATACTTAATCTGATTCAATGTTATTTTATATTTCCTCCTGTTGTCTCAATTATCTTATTACCTTGTAGGAACATAGAGGATTTCCAAGATAAAATTTGGGGCCAAGAAATTTGGTAAGCAACTTTTCTCAAGATGAGTGGATGAGGAACTAGTTGGATGAAAATAAAAGTGATGTCCAATGTCGACGACAGCACACGAAGAAGCTCGAAAATGGTGCAGATTGTGGGAAGTTCTGGTTTAATTGGCTAGCAAAAAGAACAGTCAAGGCCTACCAATTGGGGGAAACACTTGTTAGGAGCTAGATCGAAGAATCAAAGCTAAAAAAGTGAATAGGAACGGGAGACTGATTAGCCAATGGGAAGAAAAACTTTAAAAGCTACGAAGAGAAAAAAAACAGTGCTAAAATAAGTGAAGAGCGCAACGTAATATATTTTATGTTACAAGATATGATGTTGAGACTTGAGAGATGTGTTATTACTTCTTACTCTTATAAACAGGTCTTAGCGACAGATGAGACAGAGACTGCAGATACAAAGATATCACGCACAGCTTCAATAACAAGTAACCCCTTTGAAATACTGGCGGACTTGCTGCTCCATCCTCGTATATTAAGGCACTCATTCGTGCTTCCTCTAGCCAACATCAAATTTTCTAGCTTCTATTTTCAGGAATCGATCATACCACAAGATGCTTACAAATTCAACGGAGACTTCCCTGAGAATGGCAATTACGATTAAACATAAAATTACTCGATGGATGTTTAATACATAATCAAATCATTTCACCAAAAAGATAGACAATTTCAAAAGCATCTATTTATACTCATATTAATAAAATTTAGATTGGGGTGTGATTTTCTTTTTAATAATGTTAATTTTGCCTAAAGATCCATCATAAATAACATAATATACTCTCAATAATCTCACCACATCTTTCTTTCTATGAATATTCAGCCTACTAGTATGCTTCCTAGCCCACTTTTAGTAATATCACAAAATGATTATTGGAGACTAGAGCTTCAAATTGTAGATTATGTCACATTATATAAAGACTCTAACTAAGTGATTATCAATAATGACACTACAAGAAAAATGTTAAATTGCAACGGAATATTACCGACGGTATGAAAACCGTTGATATTACCAACCGAAAATGTATTTCCGTCGGCAAAGTTGGTTTTCGAATAAAAGTGTTGCGACGGAACAACATTTCGTCGCTAAATGTTGTGAAGGATATTTACTGACACACATTTCAATCAGTAAAGTGATTGGTAAAAAAGTTGGATTCACTTCCTTCATTAAAACGAAAACGACGTCATTTTGGTTTAAACGAAAACGACGTTGTTTTCTCCTCCAACGTTTTCCTCCAACTCCGCCGGTCGCCGCCGCCTGTCGCTGCGTCGTCGTCGCCGTCTCTGACAGGTAAGTCACTTCTCCTCCCTCCCCTCTTTCTCCGATACATATGGATAGGTTATAGTATTATTGTTTTTATATGTAAATGTTTTATTGTATTTATATATATAAACAAATGTTGATTTATATTTAAATGTTTATTGTTAGAAATGTTAATATATATTTAAATGTTGTCATTGATTTAAATGTTATTTTAAATGTTGTAATTGATTCTTATATGTAAATGTTGATTTATAGTTTTGGTAATTGGTAATTATATGTATAGATGTGGTTTAATTAATTTTATAAACTTTATTTTAAAAATAATAATAAATTTGAAGTAACATTAAAGCATTTACATGTTTGTTTAAAAAGTTCATCAATGTTCATGAGTAATTGTTCAAAAAAATAAAATAACAAAATAATTTAATTTATAATGAATTTCTCAATCAAAGGTTGAACTTTGTTTACCATTAAAAGGTCTCCGGCGATGTGAGGTCTCCGACGAGTGTTCCTAACAGTGGAGATTGTCCACTCTTCAGCTATGGCTTCGTTCTCTTTCCCGATTTCTCACTCTCCTCTATCCCTTGCCCCTTCTTCTTCTTCCATTACTAAAAGCCCTCTCCAGCTCTCCCCCAAACGAATCCAACCCCCCTCTGAGAATTCGAACCCTAATATTCCTTTTCCCGATCCCCCTCCTCGTTCCATCCCAAATCCCACCCTCCCCCTTTCGTTTCAAGCCCCCCCCCCCCACCAGTCTTCCTTCTCCCCCTCTCGCTTCTGGCCTTCCTTCTTCCCCTCCTCTGATGACCAGTCCACCTCGATCCTGGAAGTCAGTGGTGGAAGCTGGATCTGGGGCTCCCTCTGAGTCTCAGGAACTGTCTTTCTTCCCTCCTGAGATCAAGGAGAATCAGGTTTTTGTCATTCCTCCAAGGGAGCTCGCGCAGAAAGGTGCCTCTAAATTTCGTACTGCGTTGGTTGGCTTCTTTCTGGGCAAGCGCCCAGCCTATCCGGTGGTGCAGCGTGCTCTAGCGAAATCTTGGGCTGACTATGGCCTTCAGGAGATCTTGATTACCAACTACAATAATTTCCTCTTTCGGTTTGCTTCTGAGCAGGGCATGAAATCTGTAGTGGAACGCGGTCCGTGGCATATTCAAGGTCAGCCTCTGTTTCTTCGGCAATGGAGCCTGAATGGAGTTGACAGGGTAGATATTCTCAAGGCGTCGGTGTGGGCTCGATTCTACCACGTTCCAGTTGAATACTGAAACACGGAGGGTCTGGGTAGGATCGCAAGTGCAGTGGGGCTCCCTTTGCTTATGGATACTCCAACAGCAAGGATGTCCAGGATAAGTTATGCCAGGTTATGTGTTGAAATGGAACTGAAGAAACAATGGCCTACATCATTCCAATTGGCTATGTATGGCGAGGAGGGGCAGCTGTCCTTCAAGGAAGTGTCTATTGAGTATGAGTGGCAACCTCCTGCCAGTCAGCAACGCAAGGTATGGGCGCCTACAGGACGGAAGTTTGAAACTGGGTTTTCTCATGAACTGGAGCAGAGTCAGGATCCAGGGTTACCAGCTACTGAGGAGCGGCCATCCCCTGCTCCTGCTCCTTCTCTGGAGTCCCCCAAGGTTTCAATGGAAGGTCCTCTTCCACCAGACAATGTAGAGGCCTTACAGGCCCCTGAGGACAATGTGGTAGGAAATGCAGAAAACCTTCCTACGTGTGACCAGTCTCCCCAATCTTCTGAAGGTATCGGTGGAGACAGTAGGGTGCCCCCACTCTTGGCTGAGCATCCATCAGGTATACCTTCCTCACCTTCTTCTGAATTGAGACCTGCTGGTCCTGGGGCGGTGGGTTGTGCTGAGGGGGATTGTTCTATTCATAGAACTAGGAAAGCTAGGAAAAAGTTGTAGTAGTAGGTTGTGGCATAGTTGGTTTTGTATAATGCAGTTAGTATTTTGGAATGTGCGTGGTCTTAACCACCCCAATAAGCAGCTGGCCGTTCGGGCTTGTCTTAGGAAAACCTCAGCTTCTTTTGTCTGTTTAGTAGAGACTAGAATTAGATCTCTAGATTTCTTGCACAGTGTCTACTCTTCATTTTTTCCTCGATGGGATACCTTTAGCAACTTAGATCACTCTCCTAATGTCCGAATCTTGTTAGCTTGGAATCCAGCAATCCTAGAGTGCTCTACCCTCTGTTATTCGGATCAGTTCATCCATGTGGACATCCACCCGAGACAAAGCTCTAGACCCTTCCTTCTCTCTTGTGTTTATGGAGCTAATAATCTGACCCTTAGGCAACGTCTTTGGACTGATCTGTCCAGTATTTCTCAGAATGTTGGATCCCATCCGTGGATGTTAGCTGGTGACTTTAATGCAACGCTCCATCCCCAGGATTATGCCCCTAGCTTGACTGTTCAGAGTAGTCAAAATGCTTTTAGGCAGTTTGTTGATGGTCATGGGTTTTTTGACTTAAATTCTAGTGGCCCCCGGTTTACTTGGTCCAATAAACAGTTAGGTACCTCATTCACAGCCCGTAAACTTGATAGAACTCTCATCAATTCCTCTTGGATATCTCAGTTTCCTTCCTCTCATTGTGTCATTCATAACCCTCAAATTTCTGACCATTCTCCTTTAGTGGTGAAGTCGGTTGGTCCTCAACCTAAACATGCCTGTCCCTTTAGATTTCTTAACTTCTTAGCTGATCAGCCTAATTTCCTCCAGATTGTAGCTGATGCTTGGGCTTTTCCCGTTTTCGGCTCTCCATTATTTAGAGTTGTTACCAAGCTGAAGAAAGTTAAGCAAGCACTTAAACTTATGAATTTGTGTCAGATAGGTGACATTAATGCTAGGGTTGAGCAATGTCAAGCTAAATTGAATTCCATTTAGGACCTTCTGAAGGTTTCCCCTAGTTCTTCAATTCTGTTGGCAAGGGAGTCAGAGGCCATTAGCGATCTTTATAGATCTCTAGCGGACCAGGAATCTTTTTATAGACAATCCTCTAGAATCAAATGGCTTAAGGAGGGTGATCGTAATACTAAGTTCTTTCACAATTCCCTCCTTGCCCATAGGAACCGAAACTCCATTCTTTCTCTTGAGGTGAGTCCTGGCAGACGGGTTGTCGATCTTGCTAATATCCAATCCCACTTCCTTACTTACTTTAAAGATTCTATTGGTAGTGAGAAGAATCTCCACTCCTCCAAGAAGTTTGTAGCCCAACTCTTTCCTCATCCCCTTCCGGATGCTTCTTCTCAAGCTCTAATTGCTGACGTTTCACCTCTAGAGATTCGAGAGGCCTTCCATTCCCTTAACCCTAATAAGGCCCCTGGTCCTGACGGCTTCAATGGGCTCTTCTTTCGTAAGGCCTGGCCCATTATAGGGGAAGATGTTACTGAAGCTATTAAGAGTTTTTTCAACCATGGTAGGCTGCTCAAAGAGCTAAACTCTACTTTCATCTCCCTTATTCCTAAATCTGCTTCTCCTTCTACCGTCCAGGACTTTAGACCTATTTCTTGCTGCAATATGCTTTACAAGGTTATAGCAAAAATTTTGGCTAATAGGCTCAGTCTCATCCTTCCTCTGATAGTCAGCCCAAATCAAAGTGCTTTTATCAGAAATCGCCGAATCGGTGATAATATTCTTTTAGCTCAAGAAATCTTCAAGAACTATCACATTTCCAATTCCCATCAGCGTTGCGCTTTCAAAGTGGATCTCCGAAAGGCTTATGACTCTATTCATTGGAATTTTCTGCTTAGTACCCTAGAAGCAGTAGGCTTTCCGAGGAAGTTCTTAGTTTGGGTTCAAGAATGTATCATGTCCCCCTTTTATTCTATTTTGGTCAATGGTTCTCCCACTCCCTTTTTTAAAGGTAAATCTGGCTTACGTCAGGGAGATCCTCTATCGCCTTTCCTTTTCATTATCTGTATGGAAGTACTTTCCAGGAACTTGAGACTGAATACTGACAACTCTCCCCAGTTTCAATATCATTGGAGATGTCAGGGCCTTAAGCTTAACCATCTTCTCTTTGCGGGTGATCTTTTAATGTTAAGTCATGGGGATTTAATTTCTGCTCAAATTTTGCTTGACTCTTTGCATTCCTTCTCTATGTACTCAGGCATGGAAATGAACACTTCTAAAAGTCAATTCTACTTATCCCCGGATGTTAGCCATTGAAGCCATAGGATGCATCTAGTGTCGGGTCTACAACAAGGATCTCTTCCCTTTAGGTATCTTGGTGTTCCTCTCATTACTGGTCGTCTTTCTATGAGGGATTGTGCTTCTCTTCTTGATAGAATTGATAATAGGATCAATCATTGGACCCATAAGAGTCTTTCTTATGCGGGTAGACTTCAATTGGTTATCTCAGTTCTCTCTTCCTTCCATGTCT